>VZRH01004830.1:460796-539793 GCA_013397555.1 Urocynchramus pylzowi
CGGGGCGGGAGCGTCTGCCTTTCCCGGGCGGCTTTGGGCTGACTTTTCCGCTGGTGTCCCTAAACTCTAGAAAACCCCGTATCCCAACTAGAGTGAGGGTTATGACACAGTGTTGGTACCGTATGTTGTTTGAACCCAAGACTCGAACCGTATACCCTTCTCGGATAATGCATAAGCCGGTCAAATAATTAAAATGTGCATACTTATGTACGTATATCTATTGGCAGAAAGTGTATTAATAAAGAATACTACAGCCGAATAGACGGTGTAGTTACTTTTTTAATGTTTCACCAAAATAGAGCACCAACTCAAACTACATCATTACGGCCCATTGTTCAGAAAGCCCCTTGCTCAAGTAGCTCTCAGCGATGAATGTACTTCCTTTCTTTTGTTTTCCTCCACATCTGCAATTTCAATGGGAGAAGGGTGAAAAGGAAAGTCTCCATATATTTGGAATCGTTATTCTTAAGTAGTATAAACCCCCCTAAAGCCTTTAACATGCACTGAACTTGCACAGTTCTGAACTTTTTAGTAAGACACCCTTTTTGATCAGTGCTTTCATCTTGGTGCTGATCCAGTGCAACAGTTACTTTTAGATAGAGGTATACAAGTAGAATCTGTACCACATGTTGTTGTGTAGCATATGGAAGTCCTGAAATTCTCTTGGGCCTTTTAAAGAATCCATTAACTCTTCTTTAACTTTTTGTATGATAACACTTGCCTGTGGAAAGTGAGTAACTTTCATAAAAAAGTAACTTTAGTCAGACCTTATATCTTAAATATTTTCTATCAGTTGACAGCCAAGTAGGAGGGAGAATCTCTGCTGCAGGTTGAGACTGCAGATGACAGCTTTTAAAGGATATAAAAGTTTCAAGAGGTATATCTTTGTAATGAAACCGGATTTCCTTCTCTTAAACCTGCTCTAATCCATTTAGTAGTGTAAACCGGATTTCTTCCTTTTGAATTGAGCAGCAGTCTGGTATGATTAAGTTATAACTTAAACCTTTGTGTGAAAGAAATGTGTTGAGTTGTGCAGAGGTTATTTTTATTTTATTTTCTGTAACTTTAACAAAACAATTTTTAATGAATACAAAAAATATTTTACAGAACTATTTACAGTCACCTAAGAGTATTGAAAGTTATACAGTGAAAAATCCAAGTAGCAGAGGGGCCTTTTCACACTTGCAGTGCATGCAGTTTTTGAAGATGTGTACTCTATGACTGTCCTTAGGATCTGGTCCTAGAATAGAGAAAATCAGCCATTGGTCAAAAGTGTTAAAATTGACATTCTATCATTTAGAAAAAGATGGGAGTGGTAGAAATGCTGTTTACACTGAAGTTGTATTCATTAGACCTTTAAAGTGAATCTCTCTTCATATTGTCCTCTTGCTACCCGTATGTTCTTCTGTTGCTTTGTTTCTGTCTTCATCTGTTGTCCATGCAGCTAGCCTAGAGACTGGTATGATGCTCTTGTGAGCTGGAAAGCAGCTTATATGACAAGGGGTGTAGCTGCTGTTTTAAGTTTTGTTAATAAATGTTAAGTGTCTGAGTTGTTTACTTTGCTGACCTTTTGATTTTATAGTACATTCCAAAATAGTGACTTCGTTATTTTATAGTCATTGTATATGTTTTTACCATGAAAAAAAAAAAAACAACCCTAAATAAGTCTCCACTCTTTGTTTTCTTTTTTTCTCTTTCTTTGTTTTCTGTGGGAGTAATCAATGTACTTTGCCCCTTCTTCTTTTTCATATGTTATTGATACTCCCTTGTAAAGACTATTGGGTATATTCTGAAAGGAATAAACAAAAAATCCCCAAGAAAATAAAAAAAACCCCGAAACACCCCAAAAAACCTCCAAATGAAAAAACCAGCAAACCCAAATAAACAAAACTCCCCACAACAGAACACCCACCTCCCCCTGCAAATAGCAAAACAATGACCCCCCAAAAAACAATGGGAAAAATAAAAGGAAATTTTATGAGTTAAGACTGTTTTGAAGTACATGTGATCGTCAATGTAAGGTCAGATAACTTCATGTAACTTTGTCAGTTCTCTTGGTTAGAAGTAGAAATGTTCAAAGCAGGTAAATCTGCTTAAAAGCTGTGTGCTTTCTTAGATGAAGGTGTATTTAAATTGAACTATGATAAATAGCATATGAGTAAATTAAAAGCAAAGTTGGTATAACTGCTGGTTTTCTTTTTTCTTTGTAGGCAGTTTGCTTCAAAGCTTGATTTACAGGACACGCAAACCATTTCCTTTTAGATGGGAACCTGATGTGTTTAGTGCCTTGTACCATCGTGCTGTGTTTAAAAAAAAGCCAGGAAGCAGCTTGAATTGAATCTCAAAATACAAGCCTTAAGTAAATATGTAGACTTGGATAAATCTTGTTTCAGCTTGATATGTAAAAGATTTTTCTGTTGCTTAGTCTTCTGAGAGAAACTGAGCCTTTAATTGGTTGCAACCTGAATACACATATCTACTTAATCTTACTACAACGATTATCTTGTGTCTAGGTGTGTGTTTGTATTCATAGAAGAATAAAGGCATCACAATCTGTAGTATATGCTCCTTTTCAGTGAGCAGATTCTGAAGGTTTAATTGCAATGAACACTTTTTTAGTAAGAAACATCAGGATAAAATTGATAATTTGTTTCAACTTCTAAGTTTTTAAAGTGCAATTTAGTATGGATTGAAATAACAATTTCTTGCTAATAAATTTGAAAAAGGGGAAAACAGCTAATTACTTCTTGCACATAACTAATTACATTTTTAATTGCAGTCTGCTAACAGCCTGTGTTTGTAGTTGTTTGACTAAGCAGTGTACTTCGTATTGCCTTAAACCAATGACTCCAAACCCAGACGATGGATGGTACAGGTAGCACGTATTTCCCTGAATCTGTAAGGATATAAGAATGTGGGAGAAACCTTATTGCCAGAAACATCCAACTTCAGTTATGCTTCCAGTGCTGATTAAGCTTTCACTTTGTCAGACAGATGCTTTGGGCCTTCACTTTTCCTTTTGCTAATTTCAGTTCGCCTTTAAGTGGCTTGTAAACAGTGTCTTGTAAATCTTCGGGTAATTACATGAGCTTTTTTAATTAGACTTGCAGAGAAATTGACCAACAGCAGAGAAAGCAGCTGTAGATGAAACCTCTCAAATGTCAAAGAAAATGTTGTGTTTATTTCTTTTCTTCTTTTCTTGTCTCTAGTTATATATACACTTTTTTTTTTCAATGCTGGAAAATTTTCATAGGGAATCTAATCCTTCTTTAAATTCAGGGTGACTGCGCTGCATTGTTTGCAGTGATATGATTGTAGTCAACATGGAAAATTCCACTTGGAAATCTAATATGTGCATTGATTTGAGGGGGGAATGGGATTGAGGTAAAAATAATTTAATCACAAAATTCAGACTTACTGCTGTAGAAATGGAAGTAGGCAATGTAAAGAAAAATGTGGTGTAAGTCACTATTTTTATGGATTTGAGAAAATAAATTTATATCAATTCCATATGTTTCTAGAAAAGATGGCAAGGGGCACAGTCATTATGTAGCCTTGACTACTCCTTTCTTCTATCTTCAGTACAGGAAAACAGTTTTTTTTGTAGATAGTTGTTTTGAAATGTGGTACATAAATTGTCCAGACCTTTACAAAAAGTCATACCTTACAGGCTTTTCTAAGTACTTGCTTATTGGCTCTACTGGAAATGCATTTACTGAAAAATCAGAAAGAAAGGAAAGAACTTCATGGAAAAAAGTGGCCTTATTCGCAGCTCCTAAGCAGGTGAGATTTCTTTGGAATAGAAGGTTTAGTGAAAAGAATTCATTCTGAAATACTGAAAATTGATGTATGAAGGAAAAGGGTTATCTTGGAAGCCACACTCTCCAGGAGAGGAAAGGAAAGAGGTGGACTATGTGACTATGTCTTTTCTAAATGCAGTTTGTGTTTGGGAATGTAATTGTTAAAAAAAATGATAAAAGTTGAAGAGCATTAGTTGGAATTTGGCCTGGTATCTCTTGCAAAGTGAAGAAAAAAGGGTGTAAAAGTCAGTCTTACAGATGAGGTTCTGGAAGGGTTCTTAATTGTCACTGGTTTGAATACTGTGTATGTCATTGTTCTTCTCTAGGCAAGAGAGATCTTATCCATTGTTTCTGATGGTGTTTTTTTATTAGTGGAAATGGTTTTACAGTATCAAAGAGGAGTTGTGTAGCTGTGAAGCAGGTCTGATGTATCTCTCTGCCTCTCAGGGAGTGTTTGGGAGAAAAAGTTTGTGGAGGGCATGGAACCAGAGAAGGATTAAAAAAAATAAAAAAACAAAGAAAAAAATGTGCCGTTTGCAGTGGATTCAGGTTAATCAGTTAAGAAGTAGACAGACATAACACTTCTGGTGTTGTATGGGGAGAGCTGTGTGTCTGTGCACTGCTTTAATGCCCTGCTTAGTAGTTGTGCCCAGACCTGCCTGAAAGGGGCCACACTTGCAAACTAAACTTCTCTACTAAAACCTCAAAAATTTTGAAGTAATTGAGCTACTCAGAACTACTTAAATTGTGACACTTGCTCTTTCATTTTATGAGTCTATTGCAAGAACAACATACACAGATTTAAAATGTGAAAAAAACCACCAAACCCTACATTTTATATAACCTTGGTAATTTTTTTTTTCTGGATAGAGCCATATTTGTTTTTGAGTTGTTCTATACACTGTTATAGAAAACAGGTCATCTTAAGTATACTAAGAGGTACCTGAATTTAGAATAGATGATTTCTTGACTTAAATAGTGACAGGCAGTGATACCTGCCATTAGAAAGCAAAGGACCAGCCTTCTGAGAGAAAAGATAACTGAGATAAAGAACATATATTGCCTCTCCTTCTTAGCTGTCACTTGTGCAGGCCAAATAGAGTGTACAATCTCTCGATCAGTTTGTTCACCTCCATTTTCCAGACCTTCAGGCATTGTTACATGTTTGTCAAGTCCTCTAAAACACTTTGTGTCAGACATATTTTGCTATTATTTGAGCTGTGAAAGCTTTTCTGAAAGGGTTAAATTTTCACATTACCCACCCCACACACCTCCGTCTTTGCTTTTCTGTATGTTGTGGTCACTTTATTTCGGAGTCCAATATCAAAAAAAGAAAAAAAGCACCATGCTGCATTTGGAGCTAAGATATTTGGCATGGGTCCAAACTTGGTGCCTGTGGCCCATATCATACTTCTTACTAATGCCTTCTGATAATTGTAGCAACATTTCTTAATTTCTTAATAATTGTAGCAACATTCTTAATAAAGTCTGCAATATGTCACAAAGCTGACTGACTGTTTTGTATTAGGTTTGGAAGGCAAAACATAAACTTAGCATTTCTTTGTGTCAAATCCTTGGGTGAGCTCAGTGGTGGAGTCTGTAATGATTTGAACTAATCTCAGTTGTATTCTAAGGGTCATAAAATAAAGCAGCTTTGGCATCCTGTGTGTACTCGTTAGCTCCTATTTCTGAGTCACTTGGCTTATTTCCAAAATCTACTTGTGTGGGTTTTTTTAATTTTATTTTTTTCTTTGCCTGTTTTGTTGGTAACTGTAGGAATAATAGCTGCGTGAAGGACAGTAGCTTATTGAAACAGGATTTTTTTATAAAGTTCCATGAAATGTCCTTGGTTTGACAAATGGTTTTACTTACTTTGTCACAACTAATGAAACTAGTAATTGTCTGTATTTTCTTTTCAAATTTTTTTGTAAGATGCTTCCTTTGAATTTGATGCAGTTTTGATTGTGATGCTGCTTCATGTGCCATATTTCACATAATGATTTTAGATTTGCTTTAGCCAACTGATAAACTACATTTGCTTTAAAAGTCAAAAGTTTTAGATTTGTTGAGTTAGTGGTTTTCTCAAAATTGCCCATAGGCTTTGAGATTCTATTAATTCCTTCCATTAGATTGGACAATACTTGCTTCAGATTGCTTGTTACAGTGCCAGTTACTCATTCGAACATTAAAATTACATAAAAATCCCTAAGTTACTGCTACGATTTCAAAGAAGAACACTCAATACCACAATTTCATAATTGCTTTTGATCTTGTTTTCTTGGCTTTACTTTTTCCCTTATACATGTAGCACTAACTTCTGTAATGCTAACTTTATTCTCTGTAAGATCCTTGCTTCATCCAGTGGCAATGAGAGCATCATTGTTTTCTGTCAGCAACTCATGCTTTCTGTAGTCTCATTCCATTGCTTTGTCTCAGTTTCTAACTTGTGTTCCTCTTGGATTCCCTGTGCCCCTTCATTCAAGCCCTCCTTGATTTTACGTCTAAAGTTTAGTGCTTCTCAGTGGCATACAGCAGCTGGGATTAGAGACAAAAAGGATACTTGACTTGGTGTCTGTGCCCTTGATAAAAAAAAAGCCCTTCAGAGATTTTAGCAGCTAAATTCCAGGTTTTTACAGTGCATGTTTTATTTTGAGTACTTTGTCATGACATTTTTGAAATTCCTTTGTTTTGTGTATATATGCTTGGCTTAGCTTCATAAGGATGTTAATTAACACTTCTATGACATCTGGTTATCCTCCCCAACCAAGACACTATTTCAAAGCAATGAACATGTGCATTGAAAAATATTACAAGATGGATGATTTTTTAAGCTTTACTGTCAGAAATAGGAGATCCAGTTTTCGCAGCACAATGTAAAAATTTCCATCCTTGTCTAGGTGCTGTAAAAGAAAACGTTGCAAATGATCAAATCTGAAGAAAATGTTTTAGTAATCAAATTTACAATCTAATTAAGCTAATAGATGGTCCGTGGTTAGAAGATGGGCTTGTGGTAGCTGGTAGTTACTGTTATGAAACAATACATGTTTTTCTGAATTTCACTTTCAGCTGTCTGGAACCTGGAAATAGTTCAGAAATCTGCCCTGTACAATTGACTGAAGTGCATTGATATGTTTTGTGGAGATAATGTCATGTCTTCGGATATTATTTTAGCCCTAGAAAGCTACAGCTTGAAGTGTGCGTGTTTCTGCATGTGTTTTGTGTATTTGAATATTCTTGGTATTCTCTACAGATAAATCATTTTGTATCAAATACAGAAACTTATGTGAAGATGTTTTTCAGCTCATGCAGATTTCTCTCCTGTCCCTCAGTGTAACTTTCTCTTTCTATGTGAAAAGTAAGGAAAATGTGGTAAGTGTATGAAGCGTGTGTTTGCTTTAACTTCTGAGTTCTTTTGATGTGAAAAGGATTTTTTAAGGTGTTTTACCGCTTTGCTTTAAATTATGCCACTAGAAGAATACCATTTCAGTTGCTTTAAAAAAGCCTAGTGATACGTACCCAAGTTGTTCAGATACATTAGGGGAATTCAGCAGTCAGAATTTGTGTGCAGAAGAACCTGGAAGTATTCCCCAAACTCTTATGTTTTATGAATACAACACTCATGAGCACAGCTGGAAAATTTAGGTTATGAGTGGAAAATTGATTTTAGGACTTCAGTGCCCCTTGGGAACACAGCTTTTTAGTTTTAAATTACTTCATTTTTTTTTTTTAAGATTTTAGTAAATGTCGAGAAGTTCAATAAAAGAAGGAATAATATAAATGAAAAATTAGAGCAAATGTTTGTGATGAGGGTAAGAGCTGCATTTCATGTTACTCTGACTCTATATCCATGTGCTGGTCTCTTTCAAGTCAGAGTAGTGTATTTGTGTTTTAACATTGAAGAGTATCACAGTTTATTTGGTGTAAGCAAAGTAGTGGTCAAGTATGGTGTATTATTAGACTGACAATGATAAGTAGAAGGCTTTAACATTCAAGCATTAATAGCATTTTCATATTTGTTACTTCTGCCATGAGTATTTGTTACTGTCTGGAAGCAACAGTTCAAAATAGTTTTTAGGATAGGGTAGCCAAAATGTACAAATTTTTTGGGTTGGTTGGCAGCAGAGATGATATGTGAGCATATGACATCTATGACTTGAGTAGGGGCTATTACTGCATTTACGTGCTTTGTTTTGTAGTTGTGATAAGAGATTTATCATTAACAAATTTATTTTTATGAGGTAAACTGCAAAGACCTCATTGCATATGACTGTGATCTTCTAGTGCATGAAGAGACTAGTGCATGCTAGACTGGAGCAGCATCTTGACTGACTGTTGAGTTGCTTCAATGTAATTTCTCAAACAATAGTTGTCTTTCTTGTCCATGCTCTTAGGACTGTGCGTCGCTTTACTCCTCATATATCAGCACAGATTTTTTTGCATGAGTCCTTGGAATTGTTTTATGTTGCATGCAATTTGCTTTACCAGTAATGCCAACTTTGTTTTTCTCCTTTTTGTCTTCTTGCATTCTTTCTTACATTCTCCTTATGGTCACAGCAAAATGCTAGTCTTATCTGATTGAGATTGCAGCTCAGGATTTGAATATTTTTGAGCATTTGTGAGAAGACTTTAGAACTGATTTTGTTGTCTGATTTTTTATGGTGTTTAGGGGTTTTAGAGTAGAATAATGAGAGAACGACCACCTTTTTTGTGTGTGCATTTTGTTTTCTACATTTCTTTTCCTGTGTATTTATTTGTGTATGCTTAGGGCTGATGTCTTTTAATGGTTTCTGTAGCATCTTATATCTCCTCCTTTATTTTAACAGTAAGAACAGAACCTTCCAGTTAGTTTTTTAGCACTGCTGCAAAATGTAGTAATGTATGCTTTTTGATTGCCTGTTTCACCCTAAAGACACCTTCAATTATTTCAATATAATTTCTTTCTGATGTGAAGTCTATCTGACAAATCAATACTAACCTCTTCTGATGCTGAATCCAGTAATGCTAGTCTGGCTTATAGGTTTGTGAAGTGTGTTTTCCTGTCTTCAGGCTCTCAGGAGATACATTGGGAAGATTCAGTCATTTTTAAATGGATGAGTTTCTGCAAAGGAGCTATTCTAAAAAAAAGGTCTTATTTAAAGCACCCATTTTTCATGTGTATTCTCTCTAGTACCACTGAGGAAATGCAGTAATCAATGAGGATCCTGTCAAAAATTAGTTCTTGCCCTTTTCCCCTTCAAAACAGCCCAGTGTTCTTTGTTCAAATGCTGTAATGATTGTCTGTGTGGAACTGGATGTGACTAGGGAGAAGAGGGTAGTGCCATAACTAGGAGTGCTAATGGGAGAGTGTCTGGCACACTGATGTGTTAGACTGCCAAGCGAGTTCAGCAAACATGTTAGTTACACATTTTTGTTACTCAGAATTTAACATCTGTTTCTGTGCTGCAAGAATGGGATACAGAAATTTACCTGAGATGATTTTCCCGTCTGCCAGTACTTCCGGTTGCTAACAGCTTAATTGCTGCAAGATGCGTTCCTGGCCTTTGGTTTGTGTTCTGTGTGAGAGATAGCTTTCAAGGGTTTGTTTTCTTACTGTTCAAAATTGAAACTGCACATGTGTGTTGCTTTTTATTGACATGATATCTTGCCTTGGCTGTAAGGATTGTCAGTTGTGCCATAATGTGACATTGTTTGTCAAATAACTGACAAACAGTTATGACTGTTTCTTAAATTCTGTAACTATGTAGAAATTTTTCTTACTTAACCATGCTTTTTCTCTTCTGTGAGATGCCTCTGAAGCAGAAAGAGCTTTCCTGATCAGCCTATAAAGCTTGGCTGAGAGCCTACTTAAGTATTTAAAAAATAATTAATTAATACACCGAAATTCAAATTTTGGGGCAGTGGACATCATCAAGAAATGAACATCTTAGTAGTTAAAAACCAAGTGCAACCAATGCACCCCTGCCCCCAAGTAAATCCCAAAACATTTCACACTTGCTTGAATCTAAAGCTGAGAGGGAAGGACTGTGTGTTACAATTTATAATGTCGTCCCCACACTTGGCACACTGATTTGCCTGCTGTCTGCTGCTCTGTTTTACAAAAATGAGTAATTGGAATTCAGCGTACTTTGAAGTCATGGAGACTACGATGCAGGATTATACTGCATTGTTTG
This sequence comes from Urocynchramus pylzowi, assembly GCA_013397555.1. Lineage (NCBI taxonomy): Eukaryota > Metazoa > Chordata > Aves > Passeriformes > Fringillidae > Urocynchramus > Urocynchramus pylzowi. Next base: position 470,767 of record VZRH01004830.1, read on the forward strand.
TTACCTCTTGTACCAGCACAAGGGCTTGGAGACATTTTTGGATTATACTATATTGACAGAAGGGTAGGTTCCAAGCTTCTGAACACCTGCTGGTCTGTCTCTGCCTAAATTGATTTTCATAGTTTCATCATCAATCTGTTGCATTATTTGCATGTCACCTTGAGTAATTCACCTTTTCCACACTGTATACCCTTTAAGTGTCGGTGAATTTTCAGTATCATGGCATGTAAGCAGAGTATGTTTTGCTGTCTAGTTTTGTGAATTTTTGTGGGAACAGAATGTGTACAGCCTCCCTCCCTCTTTGCACATTCCTGCTACCTCTATCTCTTATGAAGTATCAAATTGTTTTAATAAGTTGAATTAATCTTTATGAGAAAAAGGCCCCCAGTGCCTGTAAAGACTATTCTTTTTCCCTTCTTCTTAATTATGAAGAGCTGATTAATCAGTCTTCACCCATAACACTGAGAATTTGAATAATTTACCTTTTGGGTCTCTCTAGATCTTCTGTTTTTCCCTCTTTCTTAGTGTCATGTTATTGCTGAAACAGGAGTAGCATTTCATTATCTCTTTGTTAAGTTGAAACACTGAGAAATTTATTTGTACAAGACTGCAAGGCTACTGGTGACCTTTTAGCAGATAAGACATAGCCTTATAGTAATAGAATAAAACAGAGATGTCAAAATTTTATCTACTAACACACTTCAAAGGATTAAGTATGAAATGATCGTAATATCTGGATGGACCAGTCTAATCACCAGTAGCTTTTACCAAGCAGATGTCTGATAGAGATGGCCTTGGTGTTGTTCACAGATCTATTCAGCAGGTAACTGGTGCCAGAAAGCTGTGTGTAGGAAGAAATACTAATGCTGACTTTCTGAACGGTGTCATATAATTAGTAAAAACATAATTGGGTAATACAGTAAATTAGTGTTGCAGTGATGCTGTTGAAGGTTTTAGTAATGTGAAATGACTTGATTGTGTAGCCGTCCCACAATATTTACTGCTTCCTTTGCTATATCCTAAAACTATTGAGCTATCAGAAGTTGAATGGCATTCTTTGCTGCTGATATCTTGGCCCCTTTGAGGCAAGAAAGAAAGAAAGAAGAAAACCAGACTGAACACATCACATTCTAACACATAATTTTTGTTCCTAATTTTCTTACTTGCTTTGTCCTTATTTGTATTTTTGCTGTACCCTCACAGCAATATTTACATAGCCCTTCTAAACAGATGAATTATAGCAGAGTAGCATTTTAACATTGCAGTAGAAAGAAAGAAAAGAAAGAAAAAGGGCATCTTCAGAGCAGTTAAAAATATACAGTGTAGTGGTTTGGGACTTGATGTGACTTGGGCGCAGATGTGTCTTGAGATAGCCCCAGGCTAATCTTTGGGGAGGAAGCATGTTTAGAGTGATCATTTAGAGGTGTGAGGAGGTATTCTTCTGTATGACACTCATTAGTGTAAAAACATTGAAATAGCCTCGTCAACATAAGGATTTGCCCAGCTTGATGTGGATGGAGTTGTGTCTGTGAATTATTTTTACTTAAGTGCTAAATACTTACAGATCTGTCAGAGACCAGCTGTGGTGTTTGTTGGTGAGTTCAGCTTCTTTGTGTGGAATTTTGGCCACTTGTTTCAGATCTTGGTCTGGCAGCTAATAAAAATGGAGAGGAAGGAAAGAGGTCTGTGGCCACTTCAGTCTGGAGGTAGAAATCTCTTCAGATAAGACCACATGCTTGTGTTGCTTGATATTCTTGCTTTTCTCTTGATACTGGCGTTTTCATGAGAACAGCCGCACAGTGAATGGTGGCTGCTCTTAATGGAAACTGCTTTTGGTATCAGTATTAAAGCTTATATATAGCTGAATTAGCTGTCAGCCTCTTCAGCCAAAAGCATATTTTCTCCTCACAGCTATTTTCAGGCTTCTGTAACTTCAGAAATAAACTACATACAATACTTGTTGCTCCAGTCTGTGTGGCTTTTTTTTTTTTTGTGGGGGGTGTGTTTTTGGTTTTATGTGGGTTTTTTTTTGTTTTGTTTTTTCTTACCCCAGATGTGTGTGTCCCACAAGATTATTTCTTGGATTACTCACCTGTTAAATGAAATGAGTCTCTGTCTCTTTCTTGCTCCCATGCCAATTTTCTGCATGCCACCTTACTAAAATACTAAAATACCTTACCATAGAATTATTTAGGATCCTTCAGTTTTTCCTTTAGCCATCCTTGTTGACATGAATCGTGATGGCTTTTGCAAGGATTTAGTTTTCTGACAGTAGTTTTATTATAACAACTTATAATTGCTGCTGACTGGTTCCTCTCTAAAGGACACACATCCTTCAAGGGTACCATGGGTCCACTGTATGCACTTCACTGGTAATAACTGCAGTGACTCTGAATACTTAGTCCTTTCAGTATGTAGGTTTTTGGTTTTTTGTTTTTTCTTTTTTTTTTTCCCCCCAAGTGAGCGATTGCTGTGTCTCTGTGACATTTGTCTGCCCTTATTAGACGATCCTGTATGGAACAGTACCTACTGCTGACATTGGCAGAAGGTTTCTGTTTTTATCAGCTGAAATGAGATACTGACGAACATGACATTATGATGCAAAACCTGTATGCGTACAGTATAATGTCTCTAATGTCTTCAAAAGCTCTATATTGAATTTTTCTGTAGTGAAAGAACCAGCTTCTTTCCAGCTTTTTTTAATTTCTTGTTGATCTTAGTTCAACCTTCTCATGTCCTGATGATAAACTATCATCCCTGCATGGGACTGTATTGCATGAAGTCTACCCTGACTGTTTTGGGCTAAAAAGTGAACTGTTCTTATATTCTGATTCAGAAAGTTGTGCTGGCAGGCGTGATTGAAGGCACAGCCCACATAAACATTTAATAGTCTGAACTCTGACTTTCCTTTTTCACAGGAGTAATCACATCAATTTAGGTATACATTTTTGCTTCTGAAATGGTATTGGTGCTGTATTGGGTTTTTTCCTATGTGTTAACTGTGTTTGTGCCGGCTCTCAACTGCTCCTGGAAAGCATTCTGAAGGAGAGACAGGGAAGAAAGAAAAATGTGAATAAGGGAAGAAGAATTCCACGTTTCTCAGTTAAGCAAAAGATCCCATGTCAGATTAGGTAATAACCTTAATATGGGAGAAGGTAGGGCCTCTGAAGTTCAGCACTTTTGTTAGCTAATGTCCAGGTTAAGCTGACCCTACCATTGTTTCCAAACTGACAGAAAGGAGACCCTTTTCCAGCATCTGTTGTTAATTATATAAAATTTGATGTTAGATTATAGTGGCAAGGACATTGAGAAATTTTAAAAGAAACTTTTAAATAAGAAGTGTAAAGGTCATCCAGCCATAGTACTTACTGCTAATTTTAGTCTATTACACCAGTAATTTAATGGAATGTTACCAAAGTACATTGCCATCAGCAGAACAGTCTTCTGAGATTGTAACCAAGTGTTTAGGCAAGCGCTGGATAACTACTTTTTCTGTAATGCTGGTTCTATTGATTAGAGCTAGTTTACACTACTACTGTTGTGGATTTGGTGAATTATGATGTAATCCTCTCATGGTGGCTGTAATCTTTGATTATTTCCACCAGATCTTTTTGAGTTACAGGGCTGGTTCTGTCTGTGTGGTGTCATGCCAGAAGTAGAAGCCTTTTTGTTAAGGAGGTGTAAAAACTACTTCTATAAAAATGCTTTTTGAAAAACAAGTCTTGAGATCTTGAAAAATATTTGAGTAGCATTGTATTTTCATTTAAACAACCCTGTGAGTATCTTTTCAGAAATAGGAATAGGTCTGTCTTATATTTTTAAAATACTGTGGCTTTTTTCCCAGAGAAGACTCTTACAAGAATTGTGTATTGGCTCTGAAAGGAAAAAAAAAAAAAAGTAAGAAAGAAAAAATTAGTCTTACAAATTTTCATCCTCTGACTCCTGTGATTAGAAGCAGGCTCTTCACCCATATCTTCTCCCCTTCAGACACATACCTGAAATAGCAGACTGTAGAGTTCATACTTTCTACAGCAATGAGGGGCTTTCAAAATTGGAAAGTTTTTGGAGAGATTGAAGCAACGTATTTGAAGTGTCTTTGGGAAGAAACAAAATGTCACAATTCTGTCTCTTGGATATTAAGCAGGTAGAGGATTTGGAACCAGTATCTCATATCCTGGAAAAATCTCTTGTTGTATTGCACATATAACGAAGACTATCAGGTTTCAGGTTATTTTTCAGCTGAATGCTCTTTCAGGTTTTCTAAGAGAAAATACATACCTTTCACCTGTGTGAGCCTGGTCTTTCTCAGTTTTCTCAGGCAAGGACATTAATCTTTGTAAGGCAAAAGTCTCTGGAATTTAAGGTGATTATTGCAGGTCTGGGTGGAGAATATGAATCTAAAAAAATCTTATTTTGCAAGAGGAGATTTTGATGTTTGTGTTTGTTTAGCTGTGTAAGTTGATACAGAAAATGTAATGTGTATACTTTGGAAAAGTGCAATGAATGTTTAACTTTAATGTGTGTTATCTGGAAGTGAAGTAGGCATGTGTACATGTGTGTATATGTGGATTTATAGGAGACAGCATCCTTAAATGTGTGTGAATAGTACATATATAAAAGCCTTGAGAGGCTGCTTTTTAAAGCAAATGCTTAGTTTTCTTTCTGATATTTGTACAGTAGTATTACTTAAATTGATGTAATAAAGTTTTTTCAAAGTTAGTGAAAATACTGTTCAGTTAAATACTCTCCCTCTCCCTTCTCCAACATCCTCCATTCCATCCCCTCCACGATCCATTGCCTCCCTTTCCTCTGTTCTTCCTCCCCTTTCTTCATTCACTGTCAGGAAGGGACGCCTCAGAAGAGTCATTTCAGCTCAGCACGCCACCGTCAGAGACTAGTGGAACCATCAGCTACAAAAGTGAGTGCCTTTATTGAAGGACCATTTCTAAAACGGAATGTTGTGTCAGAGCAGAGGATTTGGTGCTAAAGAGAAACTCTGTGTGCTTGGTGGGGGATTTAGTTATTTTTACTCATCTGCAAGTAATGTAATCACTATCTCCAAAGGTGAACTTCAGCAGTGAATTGATTCCTACTCAAGTGCAACAGTTGTTTTTTAACTTAAAAAAGTTGTGGGGAGATTTTGTTTGTATCTGCAAAGTGTAATAGAAACTGTATGAAAAGTTCCACTTCACTTTTATCAGTTTGTGTGATGTCGTTTTGTAAATCCATGTGGGTTCATTTGTCTCATTCTTAAACAACAACAACAGGCTTTCATTAAATAAAAAATTGGCAAGGATATGGAAAATAATCAAACACTATTATCAAGCGCTACGAAGCAATATAAAATTTCAGTGTAAAAAAATAGACTGGCATCAAAAGATTATGTGAGCAGATGAAATAGCAGTACTTGCTAGTTCATAAGGCTGTTCCACCTTTTTAGAGATCTACTCAGAAAACTTGATAGGTTCACTGAGGTTGATTTTACTATGTAACTTTTAATAAAATAAACTGTGGTGCACATTTTAGAGTATCAGTGTTCACCTGTATTTATTTTGTGCTACTTTTTTGTGGTACTCCAGCAAATACGAAAATGTGTATCCATTACTACCACTGCCTGGAAATCACATTTTTCACTTTATTTGAGATACTGCAGAATTGATTGCAGTATTTGCATACAGCTTTTGATACAGGTTGAAGTAGGTCTGTGATAGCAGTCCTGGTTATGAAAGAAAAGCCCTGGTTCTATATTTTGTCTTACATTTTAATTAGGATGCCAAGTACTGTTGTCAGACTGATTCCTTCTGTTATTATATGTTGTTATTCATAAGATATTAGTATTGTTGACTTATACCATTTCTTTCAGCATGTAGCAACATCATCAGTACTAAGATATCTTTTTGGGGGTCTGAGGAAGGGCATTTTGGGGTTTAAAGAAGCACAAATAAGTCAAACACACACATACATACCCCAAAAAAACCCCAAAACCCATCTATATCTATATCTATATCTATATCTATATCTATATCTATATCTATATCTATATCTATATCTATATCTAATCTATATCTATATCTATACACACACACATGTATCAGCCTCTACTCTTGACAAGCCACTTTCTGTGTGCATTACTGTTTACTAGAATCAAGTAATTTCTGCACTGTGTAAAGGAAAAATGTGTACTGAAGTGCAGTTCTGTGGACATAAGGTGCTAGGTTTTGCTACATCCTCTTACCTAGCTTTCCTGCATTTTTTCACCATGCCCCAGTGCCCTACTGTGTGTCTGAATATACATTGTCAAAGGCAGGTGTGCTGTCAAAACCTCAGTGTGGTAGCTAAGAGTAACCTTAGTATTTGCTCTTCTGTTTTGTTTGGAACAGAAGGACCAGAAAGGGTCTTGCTTGGTGTTTTTTTAGAGTCCTAAGCCACTGTCCTTTAGTTTCTTTGCTGCTGGGAGAACATCCTGATGCCCTGGGAACATGTCAGCAGCTCGGCTCTGCTGGACACCAGCCCAGCATCCAGAGGGGGCTGTTACGACAGACCACATCAGCTCCACCTCTCCCCCTACAATGACTGCCAGGAGTTTCAGCATGACCATCTGCTTAGAAAAAACTTCTCAGCACATAGTAAGAACATTGCTCTGGTTTAGTGTTTTGTTTTCATTAAAATATGTCTGGAGAGAGAAGGAAGGAGAAGAGAAGAGAGGAAAGAGGAGGGAGGGGAGGAGAGGGAGGAGAAGAGAGGAGGCAAATGAGCACTTCTTCAGTACCATTGGGAGAAAAGAGAAAAACTGCAAGTTCATAGTTCTCTGTAATCTGCAGGTCACTCACATAATCTCCCTTGCTGTCCAGGCAAGAGTCTGGTGAAAATCTAGAACAGTAGTCTTCTGAGTCCTGTTCTTTGGTAACATTTGAGTGGTAACATTCCTGTTCTTTGTTCTTTCACTGAGTGGGCAGTACTTAGACATAACAAACCTGTAAAGCTAACAGGCACCTGTACAATCTGTGTTGCCAGCCATATCTTCTCTTCCTCTTCTCTGGTATACATTTCTTAGAAAAGAATAGATGCCATGTTTTATGTCGTAGGTATATGTGCTTTTATTCTCACCCACCACCACCCTTGCTGTGTTCTTGAAATCAACAGCTGAAAGTAGTGTACATCCCTGGTCTGGCTGAGGTAATTTGAGCTATTAATTTCTGTTTGTTTCTTCATCCTTCCTCCATGCCTTCTCCCTTCTTTTGTGCATAGGTCACATTGCAGGGGCTTGGATGATGTGTTTTGGGCTCATGGAATCATAGAATTGTTAAAGTTGCAAAAGGCCTCAAGTATCATCAAGTCCAGTTGTTAACCCAGCACCATGTTTACCATTAAACCATCTCCCCAAGTGCTGTATTGCACGTCTTTTGAACACTTCCAGGGATGGTGATTCTGCCACTTCCCTGTGAACCTTGTTCCACTTCCTGACCATCCTTTCAGAGGGGACATTGTTCCTAATACTCAATCTAAACCTCTTGTGACATAATTTGTGTCTAATACTTCTCTGGGTTTCAAGTGTGGGAGATGTCATGTTAACCTCTGGTCAGACCCACTTAGGTGGACCCAGCTGATGGAATGTAGAATCTGGATTTGGCCTTGGCAGCTCACCAGAAGGTTTTGGAGTAGGGATACTGGCTGGTGATTATAGGACAAGGTGGCATAGTTTGCTGCTCTGCATGGTACATGTCCTGGAAGTGGACATGAGAAGTGGTTTTCAACACCTTTTTTCAGGACTCTTGGGGCTGTATTGGATTACTACTCTATGGACTGAGACTACTCAAGAAAAGGAAGGAAGACAAATCTGTCCTGAAGCAGGTACTGCAGCTGATTGTGTGCTGGTTGGAGGAGAAACCCTAAGCAGATTTGGCTGGCCAAAGTATGGCACAGTGCACTGATTAACAAAAGGGGGAAATAATGTGTTCTTCAAAGGCTCATCTGTGTTCCAAGGACATGCTTCAGGCATTGTGAAGTCCTCAGTATTTACTATTCAGTAGGGAAGTGCTGTTAGCACAGAGGTTCTTCTGAGAGACAAACTATGTCTTTCCTTTGTATTCCTGTTGCACTTGAAGAACTATTGTTTTCTATCAGTCACCTACAGTCTTACCAGTAGTTGAGTCAGCCCTTACCAGTAGTTGCTGTGACAACCTGAGCAGAAAGTACTCTGCCTCAAGGAATCCATTTGCAAAGCAGCTGGTGAAGAAAGCCCACAGCTTTCTCTCATGAAGTTGTAATGTAACTCGGCTGGGAAAGTTGAACTCCAGTAATTTCAAAAGGCAAATGGCAGTGCAGCCTTTCTCCCTTAAGGGAGAAAGGTTTAAGTCTCTAATGACTTAAACCACATATTCCTTGTCTCTCCGCAGACACACCTGCTGCAGTGCCTTTTGACAGCCTCCTCTACCACTTGGGCCTTCGGATCATTGTTGATCATTCATTCTTGGGCTTTGGGGCAGTGACGATGCTCTCCTGATCAAGACTAGGAATATGGTTGAGAGTCAGTTTTGCAGGTAGTTCCAGAGTAGGAAGCTGTAGAAAGGCAAATCTGCCAGAACTTCTCCAGCTGTTTGTTTTGTCACACTCATATGTTGCCTTAGGAAGAGCTGCCAGTTGTTCCTGGAGATACAGGTGCACAGAAGCCTCATGGTCTTGTTATGCTAAACCAAGGACTATTTTGCCTGCTTTTAGACCAAAGATGGCAAATTGTCATCAACAAATCTCACATGCTTTTCTTTAAGCTTGTTAGTTCAGCTCTCCTAGTTTAAAAAAACACACTGCGCGCACACACACACACACACACACGCAAAATCCCCACAAAAACAAAACATTAAAACCAAACAAACTTGTTACTTTGAAAATGTTGTTTTGTATCTTGGCACTGTAAAGACTGGTGGGATCCTTTTTATTCCTTTTGCCTTCCTGTGCAGCAGCTGTTTGCCCAGGTGGCAGGATGTAGTGGAAGTTCAGCCTGCACAGCTTGCAGAGACTGTTGCCTGTATCAGGGATGCTGTTTGGGCTTGGAGGAAGACCATTACAAACTTGTAAAGGAATACTGGTTTTGTGCCTGCATTCTGCTGGGCTTTGTTCTGGCATTTAATTCTGCATGTCCTGAGTTTCCTGCATCTGCCTCTTAACCTTATGGTTATGGGAGAATGGTTATATTTAGGAGACTTGGAAGCAAGGCAGTGTGTCTCATGAGAGCAGCAGCCATGGTGAGTGAGTCAGAGGACTCTGAGCTACAAATTGATGATCTTGTATCTGTGGTCCGCTGACTGCAGTGATTCACTTGTGTCTGCTTGTCCTGGACCCTGATGAAGTGCATTTCTGGGTCAGTGATTTGGGTGACCCAAGCAGCAAGGAACACGCTGTATTGATTTAGTGAGACTAATGTTTCCTGAGGGGAGAGGATCCTGGCCTGTCCTGTCAAAAGAGAGTAGAGTTGTTAGGATATGGTGCTGTGAACTATGGTGCTCATGAGCTATGAGCTCATGTTTGATCTGATGCAAATCAGGGAAAGCTAAACTTCAAACATTACACAGTCAAAGAATGGTATGGATTGGAAAGGACCTTAAGATCACTAGTTCCAATTGTCCTTCCATAGGCAGGCACATCTTCTGCTAGACCAGAGCTCCATTCAGCTTGGCCTTGTACACATCCGGGGATGGGACACCTACAGGTTCTACAGGCCAGCCTGTTCCAGTGCCTCACCAAGCTCACAGGAAAAACTTTTTTCCTAATATCCAATCTAAACCTGCCCTCTTTCGGTTTGAAGCCATTACTCTTTGTTCTCTCACTAGATGCCCTTGTAAAAAGGTGTCTCCATCGTTTTTAGACTCCCTTCAGGTAGTGGATGGCAGCAGTTAGGTCACCCTGAAATCTTCTGTTCTCGAAGATGAACAATCCCAATTCTCTTAGCCTTTTTTTCATAGGAGATGTGCTCCATCCTTCTCATGATTTTGATGGCTTCCTCTGGACTCACTTCAACAAGTATCTTTACTGTGCTGAGTACCTCAGAGCTGAGCACAGTATTCCAGGTGGTGTCTCATCAGAGCAGAGCAGACGGGCAGAATGCCCTCCCTGGCACCGCTGGCTATGCTGCTTTGGATGCAGCCCAGGACACGTGTGGCTTTCTGGGGTGTTGAGTGCCCATGGCTAGGTCATGTCCAGCCTCTCAGCCACCAGCACCCTCAAATGCTTTTCAGCAGACCTGCTCTCAATGTGTTCATCCTGAAGCTTCATACTGGGAGTTGCCCCAACTCAGGTGCAGGACCTTGCATTTGGTCTTGTTAAGACTCATGAGATTCCCATGGTCCCACTTCTCCCAGGTTGTTCAGGTCTGTCTTGATGGCTTCCTGTTCTTCAGGTGTGTCAACTGCACCACTCAGCTTGGGATAATCTGCAAATTTACTGAGGGTTCACTTGATTCCTTTGTCTGTTGTCATTAAGGATGATATTAAATAATGCCTAAGGACCCCTGCTAAGGACCCCTGAGAGACATTGTTTGTTACTGTCCATTGGGATTCTGAACCATTGATCACTGCCTCTGCATGCGACTGTCCCAGCCAGTTCTTTATCCACATATCCACCCACTGCACCCATTAAATCCATCTGTCTCCATTTTAGAGAGATGGATGTTATAGGGGATTGTGTCAAAGGCCTTAGAGAAATGCAGATAAATGATACCTGTAACCCTGTCCTTGTCTACTGATGTAGTCAAACCATTAAAAAAATGTGAAGCATAAAAGATGCTGAGACTCTGGGGATTCTGACTTGTCTGCTTGACCTGCAAAGCAGGGTTGGTTCTCAGATATACATGGAAGCAATATAGATGTAATCTCTAAATAGCTTTTGCTGTATTACACTGCATTAATGTATTTACATTAGCTGGTGCTGCCTTGAAACACAAGCTTAATTTAAAGGGTTGCTGGTTAATTTGTTTGCTGGAGCTTCTTAGTGGGTAACAAATGTGGACACAGGTAGACAAAGTTAAAGAAAGTGCTCTAGCAGTAATGATCTGAAAGACAAAATAAAACATGCATTTATAAAGCTGTGAAAGTTAACAGTTGAATAAAAACCAATTTGATACGGAAGCATGGAATTGAGAAAGAGTTACAAGGGAAAGCATTCAGACAATTCTCAATTTTTTTGTGTTTCAGTGCATAAATAAAGCTGTATTCAGATTAGGCTGCAGGTGTAAATTAGGAACATCTGTCTAACAATTATGAAGGTTACTGAAAATTTTGTAGAAGAATGAATTAAATAAACTCCAAACTTGTGAAGAGAGAAGACATTTCAGCACAGATAGTTTGCTTTTACACACATTCTGGTGTGAGTACTCTATCAATTAATTACAGAGCCAAGGTGTCTTCCCTCAACTCATACTGAACAATTTCTGCAGAACTTTTTTTTTTTTAAATCTGGTACTTGCTCGCTAATAAAGTAATTTCTGAATTTAAACCAGTAATTTATTGTACTTTTTGAGCTGATTCTACGACTGTTTTGTCTGTCTTACTGGTTCATGATTTGTAATTGTAAAGAAATAGTTTGCTGTTGAGAACCATGTCTCTATCTGTTAAACCTAGACTGAAGGTCTTAAATAGTTGAGAGGTCTCATTAAAAAGAATGATTTATATATGGCTATTGATAATAAATAGCTAGATGGATCAGCTGCTATTTTATATCTTTTTAGGTTCCACCTTAAGTATGTTTTAAAGCTACATTCCTAAAATTTTACTGCTTTTTACCACAAAATCAACACAAATCAGAGAGTCTCGTTGTAAGAGTAGAATATTAGTGTAATGTGTTCATCATAGGATCTGCTCATATAAAAAAGAAATCATCTAGTAGGCAGGGGAGTGCAGAGAATGAAACACTATTCCCCAGCACTGCTCTGTGGCAACAGCTGCGAGAAGGTTGATTTGATGGCCAATTGATTGCTAGAAAGTTATGTTTACCAAAGGTTAGAGAGTCTGGTAATTGTATAAATAGAAACAGAAGATACGTTACAGTCAAATATTATGAATGGATCCTTCCTGGCAAGTTAAATTTGTCTTCCTTATAAAATTATTCTGCTGGCCAAGTCAGTGTGTCAGTAGTGTAATGTTCATTGCACTAGATAGGTTTTCTAACATTCTACACCAAACCGGGGGAAAAATCCACAGTACTCCCTTTTCTCCTTACTAAAACTTTAGTTCTATACAAGGCAATATCAAGTTATAATTAGATATTTTCAGCTGTTACTTCAGATGTGTGATCTCCATCTCAGTGTTGCTTGCATGCTTCCCAGTTGATTAAAAATAGAAGTAGCTGTGGCAGAAATAGTATTATAAATAGTTTGGCTAGAATAAATGCTAGTATGTATGCAAAAAATATGACAGAAATTTAAAGTCAGTCTTAAAATATGGTTAAATTAGTCAGCATGCAACCTCATTTAGGTGTGGAATGCATAGTACAGAAACAAAAAAAGGGTGAAGTGGGACCAAATTGTGAACTAGATTTTGAAATGTTTGCCTAGAACTGGGGTTGGGGAAGTGTCGGGTCACAGCAGAGTTGGGAAGTATTTCAACTGTACTGAGATCAGGTTTGTGTCTTCAAAAAGGCAGGTGGGTTTTTTTTTCCACAGAGAATTATGTTACTCACGGAATATATAGTTTAGAAAAGACCTTTAAGGTTGTTAGTGCAAATCTTTGACCTGCTGACCAAGTAGTGCTATATCCACTCATTTCTTGAACACCTCCAGAGATGGTGATTCCACCACATCCCTGGGCAGCCCATTCCAGTGCTTAGCAACCCACTTCTTTCTGATGTCCAACTCAAGCCTTTTCTGCTGCAGCTTGAGGCCATTTCCTCTCATCCTGTCTCTTTTTGCCTGGGAGAAGAGGCTTACCTCCACTTGGATACACCCACCTGTCAGGTGGTTGTGGAGAGTGATAAAGTCTCCCCTGAACCTCCTTTTCTGCAGGATAAACAGTCCCAACTCCCTCAGTGGTTCCTCATAGGACCCAGAGATTTGTTGCTCTTTCCTGGACACACTCCAGTACCTCAATGTCTTTCTTGAATTGAGGGACTCAGAACAGCAGAGGATTCCAGATGCAGCCTCACCAGTGCCCAGTACAGGGGGACAGTCCCTGCCCTGCTCCTGCTGCCCACACCATTGCTGATCCAGGCCAGGATGCCCTTGGCCTTCTTGGCCACCTGGGCACACCCTGCCTCATGTTCAGCTGCTGTCACCAGCACCCCCAGGTCCTTTCCAGCCACTCAGCCCCAGCCTGTGGAGCTGCCTGGGGTTGTTGTGACCCAAGGGCAGGACCCAGCACTGGGCCTTGTTGAACCTCACACCACTGGCCTCAGCCCATGATCCAGCCTGTCCAGATCCCTCTGCAGAGCTTTCCTGCCCTCCAGCAGATCAGCATTCCCACTCAACTTAGTCTTATCCATGAAATTACTGAGCGTACACTTGGTGCCCTCATCCAAATCATCGCTAAAGATTTAAACAGCATTGGGTCCAGTGCTGAGCTTTCACCTCACTAGTGACTGCTAGTTGGTTGTGGCACCATTGTCCCTAAAATTGTTGTCAGCAGATGCACAGTAGGCCAGTCTCACACATGGAGCCGAGGTATTTGTTTCATATTTGTGCTTAGATCAGAGCTGTGTGGTAAATCTGCAAAGCTAACACACATTCTTGAAATTTTACACTCTATATCCACTTTGGCAAACAGAGGCATGTTGGCTACAAGTTACCTACTTCTCGTATTAATTAATATTCTAAGAGAATTCTATTGGTCGAATTCTCTTGCTTCTCATGCTGATTAATCTGCATGCTCAGTCTTGCCCTTCTTTTTAGTCAGTGAGTTTTTGATCCATGAGTCAAAGGTCACAGTCCCCACCCCCCCTCAACCCCCGAATTGCCTTTTACCCTGTGTCTCAGTGTGCAGCTGCTGATTGAGCTCGAATTCCCTGGAGCCTGATGACAAGAGGCTGTGAACTGGCACCAGTTCCTTGCACTACAAAGTGCATGAGGCTCTGGTACAGCCAGGTGACCACAGAGAGCAGCAGGAGCTGATGACTCATTAGAAAGGCCCCAGACTTGCACAGGGTATAAAGCCCAGGTGCTCCTTTGTTCAGGGTCCTTCCTGTGAGGCTGTGAGGCCTGTTTCAGGGGTAAGCCAAAACCTGTTCAACAGCCCTCTTCTCATTCCATTTAACTCTCTGAGTAAAACATTATTCTGACCCCTGAGATATCAGCACCATTCACCACCACTCTCTGGGCCCAGCCACCCAGCTGGTTTTTAACCCAGTGAAGAGTGCACTTGTCCAAGGCATGGGCTGACAGCTTTTCCAGCACAATGCTTCAGGAGACAGTAGGCTCCAAAGGCTTTGCTGAAGGGAGACTGCATCAACAGAGTTTTTGTCAACCTCCTGGGCAGGCCACCTGATCATGAGAGGAGATCAGTTTGGCCATGCAGGAGCTGCAGTTCCTAAATACATGCTGTCTGATCCCTCAGTTGTCCTGTATGTGCCATGTGATAACATTCAGGGTCATCTGATAAGCTTCCTGGGCACTGAGGTACATCACTATACATGTACTTATTTTACCTACTTACTGTTGGTAAGTACAGGAAATATGGTTTAGATGAATGGACAGTGGTGTAGACCAAGGACTGGCTGAATGGCAGAGCTCAGAGTCAGGATCAGGGCAGCAGAATCCAGTTGGAGGCCTGTAGTCAGTGGTGTTCCCCAGGGATCAGTACTGGGTCCAGTCTCACTCAGCCTGTTTATCACTGGCCTGGATGAAAGGATCCAAGGCACCCTCAGCAGGTTTGCTGATGATACAAACTGGGGAGTGGCTGATGCACCTGAAGGCTCTGCTGCCTTTGGGCTGGACCTTGGTGGGCTGGAGAGTTGGACAGGGAGAACCCTAATGAGGTTCAACAAGGGCAAGTGCAGGGTCCTGCCCCTGGGGAGGAATAACCCCAAGTGCCAGCCCAGGCTGGGGCTGCCCCACTAAAGAGCAGCTCTGCGGAGAAGGAGCTGGGAGTCTTGGTGGATCACAAGGTGACAATGAGCCAGCAGTGTGCCCTTGTGGCCAGGAGGCCCGGTGGGATCCTGGGCTGCACTGGGAAGAGTGTGGCCAGCAGGTCAAGGGAGCTGATCCTCCCCCTCTGCTGGACCTTGGTGAGGCCACATCTGGAGAGCTGTGTCCAGTTCTGGGCTCCTCAGTAGCAGAGAGACAAGGAGCTCCTGGAGAGTGTCCAGCAAAGGGTCACAAAGATGATGAGGGGTCTGGAGCATCTCTTACGAGGAGAGACTGAGAGAGCTGGGCCTGTTTAGTCTAGAGCAGAGAAGACTGAGAGGGCATCTCACCAATGCATATAAATATCTGAAAGGTGGGTGCCAAGAGCATGGTGCCTGACTCTTCTCAGTGGAGTTCAATGATATGACAAGGAGAAATGACACAAGCAGTTTCAGTTTCTCCTCAACATGAAGCAGGACTTCTTTATGTTGAGGATAGCAGAACAGTGGAACAGGCTGCCCAGGAAGGTCCTGAAGATGTTAAAAACTCAGCTGGACATGATGACTGGACTGGGTGATCTCTGGAGGCCATCCAACCCTAGCTGTTCTGTGATTCTGTTATCTTCACTAATGAAATTAGCATGGAAGATACACTGGTGCTTTCCCTAACTCAAATATCTTGGTGTTATGACTGCAGAAAAAGGTGAAAGCTGATACATTAGCCTGCCAGTTTAATCATGTAAATTAGTATATGAACTGGGAGGAATTTTTACGCTATTCCCTCTGGCAGTCTTACTTTAGGGCTGGCTTGTCTCCTTCTGGCTTAAAACCATCTAGGAAGTGCAGAGAAAAACTATTGTTGGCTTTCCTTTGCTTTTGTTTCATGTTGAATAGATACAAATCTGAAGGTGTATCTTGTATTCTTCTTTTATCTTTTTATTTTGTGAAGGTCTTTTGGACTAGTTACACAAGAAATCTTTGCCTTTGGAAAATTCTTCCCATTAATTAGCAGATATTTCATGATAGAAACTTGCAGAAAAAGATATTAGGGATACAAATTCAAGTAACCTTCACTGATCCTGTTAGACCTTATTAAGCTGGTGTAAATAGGATTATCAGTCAAAGGTAAAAGGAAATTTAAGAAGTGTAATGCTTGGAAAACTTAATAGAGTTGCTGATGTGATTTACTGTAGTTTCACTTGAAACAATCATTTTGCCATATTGGACAAGGAGAGTAATGAAACTGTCCATAAAATGGCAATAAACCAAAAAGACTATGTGGGTCCTAATCTCATTTGATTTAGAGTGTTAGTAGTCCACATAAAAACTATAAAATATACCTGACTTTATTGGTAGCACATACAGAGGGACCAGGTAACGATATAAATTATGGAAAAGGATTTATCACAGTTACATGTTTGCTATTTTTTATGGAAAAAGGATTGTCTTTCCACTGTGTTTTTTTAGCTGAAAACTATGTCTAGGGTGAAACAGTGCTTTATATCAAGAGCTCAGAAATTCTTACACACAGTGGTATGGCACTAGTCTAGTAATTAGTACTGTTTTATCTGTGGTTATTCCAGTGAAATTGTCAGTATTAGAAAGCTGGGTTTGTGCCTCAAGGTAGTTGCTGCTAGACATCAGCTTCCTCTCTGCATCAGAGATTTTATATGCACTGAGATTGATACAGATTGATACAGTAGATATGTGTGTTGTTGAACACATTTTGATGCTTTCAGATAAAAACAAAACCAGCAGACTGATAAAGTTTGTGTTATGTTACCTTTCTGGTAGGGAAGTGAATATTTAAAAAGAGCATTGAAATTCCCAAATTACATTTTTTCCTGTTTTCCTGTGGTAGATACTTAAAATTGAGATTGCAGCTAATTAGAGAACCTGGATAACATCAGCAAGGCAAGCAGTATAATATCAATATGGATCATGGGATTTTTGTTGTATTATCTTTGGAGCAGTTGAAATAACTGCTGATGAAAAAGCAATTTTTCTTGCTTTGGAGTGTGTGTTGACTAGTAATTGAATATTTGTGAAACAGTTCATGCTGTGGTGTCCTCTTGCCTACCATATAGGAATATAGGAATAGTGACAATAGCCTTCTGCAGTTCAGCAGCAAGCAAGTGTGGCAAACAGGCAGGATGAGGCAGGACATGTAGAAAAGGCCCATGAGCAACTATGTTTAGATTAATCTGGTTTAGGGGATCTCCAGATTTTTCAGGACATTTAAAGCTCTGTAAGAAACCAAGCTTCAGCTGAAATTAAACAAGCTGAAAAATCAAATGTTAGGAGAAATGTGTGACTAGAGTTTCGAAGTGAAAAAATTAAGTGTGCATTATGACTAACCTGTTTTCAGAAACGGGATTAATATTTACCTAGTTGTTCTCCAGACAGTCTCACTTTTTCCAGTGTAGCCCTTGCTTGAGTACTTGAAACTTTCTTTCACATCAATGGAGTATATTACTAATAAGTTGTGTGGGATCAGCTGAACTGATCAAATGTGAATTTATATAAACTGGTTAAAATGTCAACACTAAGCAAAATCTCTAGTTTTGAGACTTTTAATTGCATAAGGGGCAGAAGATCTGGTATCATAAGCAGAGCAAATATAAAGTATCCTTTTTCTGCAGAAGAGTTATCTTTCAAAAATAATGTTTTGTCATTGCTGTTCCATGTGATTTTTCTGGGTGAAAAAGTGAGTTACTTGTGCCCTTTATTTCTGGTTTTCCCCAAGTATTTCCCTTATGTGTGAAGAGCAGCTGCAGGGCTCAGCTCTATAGGTCTGAGGGTGGATATTGTGGGCACAATTGTACTTTGACTGAACTCTGTGACTCAGTTCTGCTGAGCTTAAAACTTAGTTCCAGTAAACTTTCCCCTTCTGCCTTGGTCTCCTCCAGCTGATGATTGTGAACATGTTAAGGTAGAGCAAGGCCTGTATTTTGCTAATGCTAACAGTCCTGGAAGAAAGAATAAATGTATTTTGACTTTTTTTGCCCCTTCTGTCTTGTGCAAAACAACTAAAAAAAACCTGTTGCAATCAAAGCCTGAGTGTAGGCAAGTCTCTTAGGCTGAAGGCAAGCTTAATTATTTTATCATCTAGTTACTGATTCCAACAAAAGTCAGCTACAGCTTCTGAATTGTATAATACAAAAACATTATTTGCATCTGGGGAAAGGAAGGCATCCAGATTCTTGTGGGCATAATGGTCTTTAGCAACTATGTTGTCAAGAAGTTTATGCTGGCCACTGTGTGCTGTGGTAGTGTTTTTTCTTTTACTTTTTAATAGTAGGCAAAATCCTTTGTAGGCATGCCCATATAAAAACCACTGCTTTCTGTTTGATGAAGGAACCTACAGATTCAAATAGAATTTAGAGAAATCACTGGCTTTAGTTAAACCATGGATTTAGGGTTTTCCCATTCTGGTTAACTGTATAATTGTTTATATTTGTTCAGGTGAACAATATAAACAATTATACAGTAGCTGGGATTCATATCTTGTGTGACTTTTTTTTTTTTTTTCCTTTTTCATCTCCTTTTCCCTTAATATATGATAACACTTTTAAACTCTGTTGATGAGAATATTCATGTGAGCTTGGCAGCTGGAATCTGTTGAGTGTTGGTATTTCAAACACTTTGCAGTCCATGCATTTTCTCCATTAGTCATGTGGTGATGTACTTTGCCAAGGGGTGATATAAACTGTAGGACAGCAGATCAGAATGAAGCATAGATTTTCTAACACTGTGTTAGATTAAATTATTTTGTGTACTTGGAGGTGGAGAGTTCATTCAGAGTTTTCACACTTTTTTCTTAAAGAAACATGGTTATTTATTTATTTTTTTAAATTGAGCTAGAAATGCAACATAGTGGGCAACAATCTCTTAAGTAATATTTTTCTACTATGTTTTAATGTGAATAATTCAAAATAAGAAAAGATCACACCACTAGAAAATGAACGCAGATATTTACAGAGTTAATATTGGCAACAGTAAGTTGCTGTCTTTTCAGAAAGGCTTGTGCTTCTCATTGAAAGGGAATTTTCACTTTTTACTAATTATAGTAGCTGCTGTAAAATAAGATGTGCTGCATTGTTGTCATAAGGTAGTGGTGTTGATGTGTTCTGCTGCTACTGCTTTTCATAGAGAACATGAGATCCAGCAGAGATAAAGTTGTTAAGCATAGTTTGAATAATTCTTAAATGCATTCCTGATTCTCATTTGGGCAGGAGGTTACTGATACAGTTTGGTAGGGGTTTTTTGTGATAATTTGTTATGTCCCTGAAGCATTGAGTATTATGGACTCCATTGGGGTAAACTAGGCCTGCCTCATTTTTAGTGTTGATGAATTTTATTCCCATAAATGGTATGTTTGTAGCACTTTTAATTTACTTATTTGTTTACTTACTTTTTGTTTTTTTCCCCTTCCCATGTCAGTTTGGTTATTTTTTCTCTTTCTAATGTTTAAAGATGATACTCAAAACTACTTCGAGTGACTGACTCTCTTTTCAAGTTCTTGCTACTTTCTCTGAAGAAACTGTTGTAGTTCTTTGACTTCTGTAAAAAAACTATAAAAAACCTGGTGTAGTTGTTTTTCTTTGTGTTCTGTTAATTTATTTCAAAATTTAGTTAGGAGTGTTATTGTATTGTATCCCTAAACAATATTTAACAAGGTAAACAAGGTTCTTTTGCTTACTAAATGTTATTAGCAGTCCCACCATTGAAGAGTCTTCGGACTATAATGTATTTCATAGGAAAATCCTTACTGTTAACTCATGGAATCCTTTTGAGATGTTTCATCTTTCATATGGATCAGTGTTTTTAATGTTATATGAGAATTTCTAGAATACTATGCAAAGCAAAACACATTTAACTTCTGTTTACTTAGTTGAGTCTAGTTTCTTACAAATCTTAATGTTGTATCAGATTCATTTGTAGGAAAATAGATTATTCAAATTGCTGTTGTTCGTGATGAAGTGATTGCTTTCTTTTTGTTACATGATTTTTATATATATCCAGTTTGGCATTCTTTTTGATCCATTTAATTTGCATTTAAATTGATAATTTGCCTAGCACCTGAATATTCCTTTTACATCACATCTCAGAACACAGAACTGACACAAAGATGTTTCTCCTTTGAAGGATACAGTCAACAGTGCCTGGAGATAAAAGGAAGATAAGGAGATAAAAATGAATTGCACAGAACACACAATACTGAATTAGATAAAATGTGTCTTTTTCTGGCCAAGTTGGAGCTTAAGTGCCTCTTCACTTCTACAGTGTATTCCCATTACAATCTGTGGTGGTGTTGCTAATTTGCAACTTGAAGTTTAGGGATGTGAGGGGAATAAGTTATCATGCAGAATAACATCTTTAAATTTTGAAATGTACAATTAAGAATGTGCAGAATTAAGAAGCATTGTGTTTTGTCTCAAGGAGTGTTTTGCTGTCACAGGGCAACTTCCTTGAGTAGTGATAACTACCTTCCAGAGCTTGCCGGTGCAGAAGTGGCAATTTTTGTTCATGGAAATGCTTGTGAAGGGATGATCTTTGGTTCAGTTGGTGAGAGTACACAATAAGCAAGCAAAAACCCTGGTAAACTGGTGGCTGTGTCTGAATGAGTGGAAAGAATCTGTAAGCCTTCAGCTAAAAGGCAGAACACCGGACTTTACTGTAAGGCATGGATACCGCCAGGTTCCTTGGCAGCAAGTGTGGAAAAGGAAAGATAGTGATCTTGACTTACATTACCAGTGAAGAAGGTGTTGGTATAGCTTTCCTGAGAAAAGTGGATATAGAATTGCATCTTGGACAAGTCTAGAACTCATACTGCTGAGAAGGAGGTGTTGCAAACACAAATTCACTTGGGTCATCTGAAAGTTACACCTGTTTTGAGAGAAATCAGGTTACCAAGTGAAAACACCTTGACTGACAAATAAAGACCTCAGTGTATTTTCAGCATCTTTTTGAAAATTGGTTAATCCTGTGTTCAGCTGCAATTTTTAGGGTAAAGAGCCACTCCTAAAATTCCACCCTGATGTTAATAGAATACCATTTCTGAGGCAAAGGCTTACTATTCCTGGAACCAGGAAACACTTTAAGTTGTCATAGAAACAGAAGACAACTTTGCCAGAGAAACAAACTTAGAGCAGAAGATGCACATTTGGTGTGAGACACTACCGTTTGTCATTTGTTGTGGTTGATCTGTCTCCATCACAGTCACTGCTCTGTGATTCAAAAGAACCAAATGCTGGCAAAGTTGGAAGCAATAAAATAAAAAGCATAACCTGCCACTGCCTTGCTTAGAAGGTATTTAGAATGGATTAGTGCAATGACTTGATATATTAATCCTATAAAGAGGTCAAGATTAGCTTGTAAAAAGCTCTTGCATGGTGTAATACTTTTCTCTGATAGATCGAAACAATACTTTACTTTGTCACTTGCACTGCTTGATATTCTTATTGCCACATCCAAATGCAAGATTTGCTGTCATCCCCCAGCTTATCTTCAGCAAAAACATAGTAATTACTTAGGAAGAAATCCTTCAAATTCATTCCTTAAAGCAGTAAGTCTTACTGTCATTGATGATGATAAGAAGGTGAATTGTGTGCCATTGCTGATTTTTTTCCTTCCTGCTGTTACTAATGCAGTGATAATGTTCCAATTTTAAGCTGTTAAGATCTAACACAGGTTACAAGAAAGCTGTCAGATATTTACAGTTTATGATGGATAGGTAGAGCAACAGTGTTTAAAAAAACCTGCAACTCCTCCTATTAATCTTATTATACTTAACACCTCACCAGCTGAAGAATGCATAACTGAAATTTGTTTTGAAAAGGTGCACTTTCCCAGACTACTTATGTGAGCAACTCAAAACTCTGAAAGACTTCTTGAATATTTGAAGATTGCAGTTGTTGGAAGATGAAGCAGATTTACTGTGATTGTAAAGTCAAACTCATATTAACAATATTAGCTGTGTCTTTGGTAGTTTATGAATGTTGCAACTTTTTACTGGTTGTTTAAAATTGAACCAGTAACAAGCAATAAGTTAATGACATTTTTTCTTCCTTGCCTATAGGGGACAAAATTCAATACTTCAAATTTTCTCTAACTTGCTGGTAATATTTTCAAGGAATGTGAAGAAGTTAGTGTTTTCTAAGTCATCTCTTTTGTTCAAATCTATTTACATAGGGTATTTTTTACTAAACCGTATTTCTAGTTAGTAGGGTGAAGGCTTTGACTCAGAATAAAGTTGACTTTGTTTTATTTGTTCAGTGTGATTTGTTTATAAGGCTTACTATCTGCACTGTGGTGAAGATACTGAACTTGTGCATACTGAATTGTCTTAGAGGTGTGTAGGACCAGGGGAAGAATCATAATTATTGAAATAATCAAAAAGCATTATTCTTGTGAAAACATGTTATTGATAGTAAAATGCACAGAGTAGAGAGTTTGAACTGATTTACAGCTGCAATTACATTCAATATACCTGGTTCTTAATGGTACATCACAGCAATTTGGCAGAGCTTGCACAGATCTCTTAAACTGGAGGCAGGGTTTATTATATTTTGTGACAATAGTTTTTGAGATACACAGCGCCTCAAGGGTAAGAGTCTCTGGTCCATTAAATCTGCTTTATGTTATTGCAGTGGAATGAAGTAGCCCTAAAACCAGCCCAACTTGAACTGGCCAGAGGAGAATTCCATTCAGGGCAAGGGCAAGAAGAGCACATTGGGATCCTCCAGGGCAGAGCTGGTGACTGAGAACCATGCAGAGTCGTAGTGAAGGCATCTTTCTCTCTTTTTAATGCCCCAAGTGCTTGCCTGCTAAGTATGTGATCTGAAGGTCCTGACCCTGCTAAGTTTTACCTTCAGCAGTCTGCATGCATTGGATGCTGAGCAGTGGAACTTGGGCAGACAGGTCTTCTGGGTCTTCTGCTGAGGCTTTCAGAAAAGAAACACTGATCTGCCAGAAAACTGAAGATGATGCAGGTCATTTGGAGTTTAACTGAGATCTGAACTGGAGCCTTGCAAACCTGAAAAATTGAGTGACTTTTGGTTTGGTGTCATTTGTCCCTGTTCAGAGTGGCTGTGACAAGAACAGCTGGAAGAGGCAGGGTAAAAGTGTTGTCTTTAACTTTTTAGTACAAATAGTGTTTTGTGTACCTAGGAAATAAATGATTTCTCTAATCTAAGCTATAAGCTAGACCTAAGCACCATGTAGAGCGTGTTTATGCTTTTCCCACCTGTTTTGTGTAGAGCCATTTGTGGAGCTGTGCTGTACTACTGCAAAGCTAGCATCATGTTGGTGAGCCTTCTTAGGAGGGAGAAAGTCTGTAGTGACACAGCCAATAATCTGTTAATTCCTTCAGGCTGTGGAAAAATCTTTGGGGTGGGTGAGTCCTAAGTAACACCAAAAAAATCATGTAGGAGCTGTAATAATTTAGTGTGATCTGAGAGAGAAAAACATGCTTCAGTTTACTACATTTTAGGTTTTTTTTTTTCTTGGAGGTTCTCCAGCTGGAGAAGCATGAGAGAAGTGACCTTTCATTTTAACATCATGGTTGTAATAGATAGGAAAAATGAGGATAGAAATATTATGCAGGAAGGATATTTGTTTTATTTCAGTACTTCTTTTGTTTATATGTATATTGTTTTAAAATCTAGCCTTAGAAATGCAAAGCTTTGTAAATTGTCTTGTATTAATTACATACAAGTGGTTTTGCTTTATTTTTTCACGGGTTGGTCTTGGCAGTTTTTAACATCTTAAACAGTGAGCCATTATTCTTTTGGAGCTTCATTTGATAGTCAAAAGTAGTGCTTCAGCATGGCATGCATGGGAATTGCCAAGAGACTAATGTGATTTCAGGTGTCTACAGAAGCCAGTGTCTCTTATTTGTCTGGCTGTTATAATGATAAACTACAACCAAAACACTCAGATTGAATAAAACAAACAAACAAACAAAAAAATACCCACACAGATTCATAGGAAACAAATTTAAAGTACGTGCTGCGGCTCAAACCCATGTAGGACTTGCTCGTACAGTTTGGCAGGTTTCCCACAAGCATTGTCTATTACAGCATGACAGTGCCTAACATTACAAGTAAAGTTACATTTAGAAATAGAACACAATGACACTGTAAATATTAAAGAAAAAAAACCCAAAGGGAAGTACGTGGGTTCTAACTTGTAGTAACATTTTGTTCATGATGAATGTGACATTTTAAATTGAGGGGAATTACTCAGCTTCATAATGCAATATTGTATGCAGGTGTAACTGTTCTTTTGTACATAAGCACGTTATGCTAAAAGACGTTGTTTTAAAATGCAAATTCTGAACAGTTGCTGGAACTTCCTAGGAAGTACAAGAATTTGTTACCAAGGCCCCTAATCCTGCTCTCCTATGCCTTTGCATTATGATGTCTAATTGCATTGTTTCACACTATTTTTTCCTTCCTCATTCAGTGAACAGGATGGGCGGTACTCAGGAATTGAGCTGCTACTTGATATTTTAGTCCTTATCATCCAGTTAGCAGCCCAGGCTTTATTTACTGCACACCATTTAAAACTCTCTAAAGAATACATAATTATTCATTCCCTTATGGCCTTTTATCTAGGGTGCCTGGCTGAACTATTTTTGTCCATTTGATTGTATTCTCATGTGTTTTCTGGTCAATACCTAT
Organism: Urocynchramus pylzowi; assembly: GCA_013397555.1. Classification (NCBI taxonomy): domain Eukaryota; kingdom Metazoa; phylum Chordata; class Aves; order Passeriformes; family Fringillidae; genus Urocynchramus; species Urocynchramus pylzowi. The sequence continues at coordinate 495,495 of VZRH01004830.1, forward strand.
AGCTTTATTTGCTGTGTGAAATAAATGCATGTGTCAATACAGAGAATGCATATATATAGTTTATTTACTTTTGAAAGAGAATTTTTGAGTTACTCCCTTTGATAACTTCTAGAATGGAAACTGAGTGTCTGTTATGTACTTTAAAACAGCTTTTTGAGAGGTCATTGTAAGTAAAAAATGCATTGAAATTACTAAATGCATCCAACCACAGCAGTTGAACCTTTCACATTGACCTGGTTTAAGGCAAATTTGGGAGAAAAACTCCAAAAGGGATTGGATTCCTCTAGAAAGCAGATTTAAGCAGGCCCTTCCCCAGGTTTGGGAAAAATATCTCCTTGGAGAAGAGTGGAAAAAACCTGTTTATTTAACAGGCAAAGCATTCACCATCACAAAAATTAAACAATATTAAGCAATAAAACCTCTTGCCAATCTGAAGAGATGACAAACTCAGAAAGTCCCCTTGGTGGGCTGTAGCTCGGCTCACCCAGTCTCTCACCAGTCCCTCCGGCGCTGGAAAGGCCCCGGCCCAGGCCCGGCCCGGTGGGCCACAGGTCCGAGCTGCCGGTGCTCTTCTGTTTGTTTGGTCCAGAGCAGGTTTAAACAGTTCCAAGAAAAAGAAAAAACACAGTCCAGGGAACTTCTCTGCATCAGCTAGCTAAAAGCTAACTAAAAGCAAAGGAGAGCTCTGTCCTGCTGTCTGTCCATCCGCGGACAACACAGTCCAGGAGCAGGAATGTGGAGGAGTGAGTGCAATGTCTGAAAACAAACTCCACACTTCTTCTCCTACCCCCCTTCACTCTCAGAGCCAGTCTTAAAGGTGCAAAACTTATTTCTGGGCTAAGCAGACAAATGGGGATACAATTCAGCGTGGTAAAGTCACCCCAGGACACACATATGCAACCTTACCTTTTAACAAAGATGATACCCTTCAACTTCAAATGTATCTTGACTGTGTATCCTCTAGGTAGGACAAGTTGTCCTTTGATTTGAATGCAGTTGATTCTCTCTGCTGGGCATGATTGCAAAGATAATGCTTAACAAAGGTAGCATTCAGGTTCATGTCAGAAATAAAAAGAAATGAGGGTAATTGAACACTCAAACAGATTGCCTGGAGAGGTTGTGGGTGTCCATCTTTGCAAAATGTTCAAAATTATGTTCCAAATCCAGCTGGATGTAGTTTTGAGTAATTTGTTGCAATTGCCTCTGCTGGGAGTAGGCTGGATCAGAGATCTCCAGAGATGCCTTCCAGCCTCAGCTATTCTATGATTTGTACAATAGACAATAATATATGTATTGTGGTATATATATTTTGCTTGTTTCTGATGGACAAACTTTATTGATCTTGAGGCTTTCTTCTACACTAAAATAACAGAAAAATGTTTGTTTTGCAGTTTACATTTGACTAGCAGGCTATCTTGTAAATCCCATAAAAAGTTGTTTAACTGTTAAACTGTGGTATGACTATTTAACTGTTCTCAGCAAAAGCTGTAGAAAAGTTTAACAGTGGTGTTTCTGTTGTTAAGCTAGTACTTTGCAGAAGATTGTAATAAATTCTAATTATTTATTGTGGACCAAACTATTATGTACTTAATCTTTTTTGGGTTTAAGAATATAGTGTAGAAAGCTTTGTGGCAATGGTCACCTGTTCAGCTTGTGATCCTGTTATTAACAAGTTTTGTAAATTATGAGTATTGTAAAGAACTTAGTTTGTCTTTGTCAGTGAGTCTTGCAAATTTTAATAGTGTTGCCAGTGCATCATACCTGACTGCAAGGCTTTTCCATAAGATCTGTCTATTGCTTGAAATACTTAAATATTGCTGCTACAAAAAGGTATAGACTTTTCCAAATGCTAATGTTAATATTTCAAATAAGAAAGGAAGGTGGTACATGTAACATCTTTTACTGTCCCAGTATACCACTTTTGTCTCTCTGCTTCTGATGGGATGAGAGGATGTGGTACTTGTCTCAAAAAAAACCCTCCAATTAAAATATTTTATTGCTAATACACTGTAACTTTTTTCTGTTGCAGAAAGAGTTGAGCCTTCCAAGAAGAGGAAGTTTGTGAGTATATGAAGTTTTTTGCTATTGTGCTTAGATTGTAGTATGTGTTTTTGACAGTTTTAGAGTAGACTAGTTTTCTTTTCAGGTCAGTTAGAATGGAGGTTAAATAAGGCAGTTGTTCTGCCTGAGCATACATACAAGGACATGAAAATTGTAAATGAAAACCTGTGGGCTGTGTAGTCACCATTTTTATGCCCGTCTTTTAGAGAAGCTATTGTGAGGGATTTCCAAAGGGATGAAAAGTTCTTAAGTTCAGGGTTTTGTTTTCTATTAAAGATTTTTCTTGTTAAAATCTTCCTTAAAAAAAGATTTTAATCAAGGAAGAAACATGTTTTCTTTGTGAATAATATAAAAGACACTTGTCATGCTTACGGAACTCCGTGAACAGTCCTGTGGATGAGAAGGTAGGAAAACAGAATAGATGAGTTCTACTAAATGTATAGGATTGCTAAGTTACTATTTTGATTATGGAAATGAAGACTATATATTCTTGTAGAAATTGTTACTTAATTATAATAATATATACTCAGATGCTGAGTTCACTTGTGCTTTGCTTAGATTTCTATACCTTGGCTTTGACTCTCCAGTGGTTTTGAGCTGTTTGTTTTTAAAGTTTGTATTTTTTATTTGCATCTGTCTAGTTTCTTGTTCTGTATTAGTAACTTGTTGAGAAAGTATTGGGATAAGAACATCACAAAATGTCTTAAGAAGCAAACTCTGTTCACTTCTTTCTTTCAAAATTAATACTATAAGATGATCTGTAGATTATTGGTGACAATTTTGAAGCCCTGTTCCCTTGTGTGAGAGGCCAGTTACGTGGTTTCAACTTGATAGTGCTGTGTAGGTTTTAGTGATAGTAGGTGAGATATGTCAATAACTGAAACTGTAACTGCTGGGAAAGTGCAGTGAAGTGCTCTGTTGTTCTGATTCAAAGGGCATACCAGAAGTCTGTACTTAAAATGATATCTGCTGGATTGGAAAGGACTCTTTTAGGTTTGGACACATGAGAAGTCTTATGGTACAACAAAAAGTAAGCAAACCCATTATGTAAGAAAAGTCAAGAAAATAGAAAACTAATTTCCTGTCAAGTATTTAATTATTTAAGTATTTCAGTGACAGAGAGAAAAACAGTTAAAGAAGATTATTTTTGGTGCATTCTTTTGGTGTCCTTGGTGCCTGAAACTTTTGTGTGGGTACAAGACTGCCTCTGTTAAAGTTAATGGCTAAACTGCTGTTCACTTCAGCCAGAGCAGAAAGTGGCTCTTGGAACTTGACCTTGCTTACTCTTGCTAGTATGTGACCGCATCGCGGTCACCTCGGTTGCATTCACATACATACTGGTTTAGCTGATCACTGAGATACTAGTGTGCTTTCTGTGATGTTGCTGAGGCTTTATTAAAGTGTAGTAGAGAACAACATCTTGTCAGCATAATCATATCCAGTTATTAAAGTGCTTAGGTGTCTGCAGATGGTTGTGGTGGGTCAATGCTGGCTGGGGGCCTGGTACCCACCAAAGCTTCTCTGTCACTCCCCTCTGCAGCTGGACAGAAGCAAGAAAATGCAATGAAGGGTTCATGCATAAGGTAAGGTCAGGTAAGGACAGAGAGAGATCACTCACCAAATACTCACAGGCCAAACAGACTTGAATTGGGAATATTGATTGAATTTATTACTAAAAGAACCAGGATAATGAGAAAAAAAATAAATATTAAGAACACCTTCTCACACCACTCCATCCTTCTCAGGCTCCTACCACTTCTCAGTGGCACAGAGAGACACTGAGTGGAGGTTATGGTCAGTTCATCACACTGTTTCTGCTGCTGCTCGGGGAGAGGAGTTCTTCCCCTGCTCTAGCCTGGGGTCTCCTACATGGAAGATGATTCTCCATGAACTTCTTCAGTGTGAATCCATCCCATAAGCAACAGTTCTGCAAGAACTGCTCCAGTGTGGGTCTCTTTCCACAAGGTGCCGTCCTTCAGGCACAGCCTGCTCCAGTGTGGGCCCCCCACAGGGTCACAGGTCCTACCAGGACCCTGCTCCAGCACAGGGCTCCCATGGGCTCCCAGCCTTGTCTCAGGCATCCACCTGCACTGGCCTGGGTCTCTTCCACAGGCTGAAGGTAAATCTCTGCATCCCCTGGGACCTCCACGTGCTGCAGGGCCACAGCTGCCTCACCATGGTCTACACCACAGGCTGCAGGGGAACCTCAGCTCTGGTGCCTGGAGCATCTTCTGTCTCTTTTTCTGCACTGACCTTGGTGTCTACAGGGCTGTTCCTCTCACATATTGTTACCTTGCCCTTCTCTGGCTACAATTACATTTGCACAGTAACTTTTGTTTCCTTTTAAATCTGTTATTACAGAGCTGTTAACGTAAGTTCATTGGCCCAGCCTTGGTGAATGGCAGGTCTGTCTTGGAGTCACCTGGCATTGGATCTGGCCAGACATGAAGAAATCTTCTAGCAGCTTCTCCCAGTAGCCACCTTCTAGCTCCCCTGCTACTAAAACCTGGCCATGCAAACCCAAACAATGGTATTATAAAATTACTTTAGTAGTGCTTAATTGAAAGGGCTCACACTGCTGAGGTTAGCAGTAGCTGTGGCATTAGGGGTTATGTGCATTGTTGACTGCTGCATTTGTATATTACATAAATGTTGACATGAAGATTGAATTTCAAAATGTGAAAAGTCCTATGTTTTCATTTCTGTAGACATGTAGAGGTCCTGAACAGTTCTAGGCAGGCACATCTCGCACTGTCTTTTGGCCCAATGTCATGCCAAGGACGCAGCTTTAAACAGGAGAGGGAGAGCTATTTCAGGGGTGAGCAGTCTTAGCATAGTTGGCATGAACTGAGATAAAGAGTTGTGGTTGGCTGAGAAGTGAGCTTCTCCATGCGTGGAGCACCCCCTGGCTGTGTTGGCTCAGCTCTTTCTCTGGACACAGGCACAATTGATCCAGGTTGCAACTAGCTTCGTGCAGTTTCTTCAGCATGTTAAATTGCCCAACTGCACAAATGCTTCTTTCTGGCAGCAGGGTGTGGTGGCTTGGAGGCAGGATGAATAGATGGGAGCTTTCTCTCAGGCTGACTCCAGCAGCAAAAAGACTTTATATAAGCTTAGCTTGATTGTAAACCTGCATGGCTGTTAGTATCCCACTTTGCAAATCCATTGGAAAACTGAATAGGAGTATAGTTTTGCACGCTGCTACAATGGGGATGGATTATTTATATCGTGGTAGAATATTTTTATTGATTTGTTTATTTTTACCAAACACTTCCACCCCTAACCTGAGCTCAGTTGGTTAGATCATGGTGCTAACCCAAGATTGTGGGTTTGATCCCTGTATGGGCCGTTCACTTAAGAGCTGACTTGATAATCCTTGTGTGTCCTTCCAGCTCAGACTATTCCGTGATTCTGTAATATCAAGGAAGATACTTGTGCTTAATGTTAAGCCAGACTCAGAAACCCAGATTTAATTTGATCATAATTAAGTGTTGCTGTTTGGGAAGCACAGATCCTCTTATGTACCAGGGAATGCCTGATAGCATTTACACATCCCTATCCATTAGACATTCATAGTGTATCTAGCACAAGTAGGTAGCCACAGATGGTCTCTCAGTGTGTGTTAAGCAGATGAGTTTCCATCACTGAATTTAAGATGTGAGCGTCCTTATCCTGATTTGTTTCCTTACATACTGGCGGTGTTCAGAAAAACTAAAACTTTTTATAGACACAAACTCAAAGGTTTTGGCAAAATAATTGCACTCAGTTTTGAGTAGGTACATTCTGGTTTAAAATGCCCTTCTCCTAAAAGAAAATTTACAACAGGCTTCTCTGAGGTTGAGAGGAGCCTTAAGGAACAGCAGTACATGAGATGTGAGTAAGTAGAGGCACTTGCTTCTTTCATTAGAGCCTCAGTGCTTAAATAAGCACGTGCCCTAGAAGCAAAATTCCTTACTTTTTCAGACTAAATCTGTTCTCTTTCTGTCTTCTTTTGTTAAATTTTTCAGTTTCTGTTAGATTTGGAGATTCATTGCTTTGATGTATTTATTTTTGCTGCATCTGTCCTTCTCCTTACAGTTCTGAAACTAACTTCCGTAATTACAAAATATGGACTCAAGTTCAGTACCAGCAATTACATAATCTGCTTGCACAAATGTCAAAGTTGGTCACAGAATTTTCATAAAATTAATTTATGCATTTCAATGAAACAGTTGATACCTTTGGATATTGTAAACATAAGATTATGTTTATATTATATAAACATAAGATTATGTGTGGCCAGCCAAGAATTCAAGAGAATCAGTAGTTAAAACCACTGTTTGCTTAGGTGCTTGATTAAGTAATTTTCAAAAAACGTGAAAACAATTTTGTAAGAAAGTTTTTATCCATGAAAAATATGGACTGTTGCTTGCCCTTAGGGAAAAAGTGGGAATGATTAGTAGTGTGGAAAAATAGCTCTGAGGCTCGTGTCATGTAGGAGGACAAAACTGGAATTTGTTTGACAGTTTCTGTGTTCACACAGACATCTGCATAATAAAAAATTAGCTATGTTTATAGGTGGCCTGTTATCTTAAATTTGGAGAGTGTAGTAGATTAATTATTGTTGCCAGGTAATGATTTTCTCCATTCTAGTATGGATGGATTGTGCTCCAGTAGATATTCTCCATAGCCTGTGTTTGATTCTCAAGGTGCATATTTTTAGTGTCATTACTAGCATTGTTTCTATCCTCAACTTTCAAGGGTTTTCTACTGCTGTCACTGAGTGGAATATTTTTTCCCCTGCATCTTTTGGATTCCTTGTGATTGACAATGAAAAACTTGGATATGTCTTTTGTATAATTTAGGAGCCAACAGTTACTATAACATGACCCTTTTCCCCTCACAATCTTGCTTGCTTCAGTCTCCATAAATTCTGTGCAAGTGTGCTGCCCATTGTCCATGTTTCCTTCTTTTAAAGTAGTGCTGGTCTGCCAGGGAGATTTGTGGCTCGTGCAGCATGCTGGGTAGCTTTCCTGTTGTCAGTGCATGGTCTTCTGCAAACAAGTACTTTGTGCTGTGGAGAGCACAGGTCTGATTTAGATGTAAACAACATATCACTAGGTATTTTATTGCTGTTAGCTGTGTCCTTGGCTAACAGTACCCGCCATTCTGTTTATTGTTGTTCTGTTTTGGGGTTTTTGGTGTTTGCACAGACAAATTTGCATCCCTGCTTCGTTTACACCAATATTAATATTATTATGTATGTCTGCAGTTGTCTCTGGATTTTACTAGTATATTTGTGGATTTTATCCACTTACGTCCTCCTTTTTGATTTATCACATCATGTGTTAGAAAAAGGAACGGTCTGTTTTAATGTAATTCATTCTGTCCCTTTTCAGTGAAAAATTATGTATACTATGTTGAGGGTATTTTAAAGCTTTATAGTACCTTTTTACTGGTAAATTTATGTTCACCTATTTTTGTGTGTGTACATGTACACACAAACCTTTATCTACACATGCAAAAAAAAGTCAGTAATGGTGATGATTTTTTTTGTGTATTTTAAAACTATTCAGATAACAAAATTCTTAAAATAACTTCCTTCCTGGAGATATGATCCTCAGAAAATGATCATGCTTTAAAGCTTAATTGTGTAACATTGCATTAATCTGCTGTTGTACTGTGACTGCTGTGGTGTCTAAGTAATGTAGAGTGACCAGGTACCGTGTTTCACCACAGTGTGCTGGGTGTGCTGTGCCCTCTTGGAATTTTGTTTCAGCTACTTAGGCAAGGACAGAGTCAAGAATGAAAATTATTCTTTTGTAGTTCTTTATCAAAATGCTGATCAAACTTAAGCAACAGCAAAAATCAAAATTAAATCAGCCTGTAGGGTCAAGCTACGGTTCTGTAGGCATGCTGCAGAATTTCAGGATGGAAGAGTCACATGATTCTTGGTGGAAGCAAAGAAAATCAAATGGCTGAATGCCTCCGAGCTTTGCCTAAAGTAAAAAAAAAAAATTTGTGCAGTAGGCTGGTTTAAAATATTTTTATACATGTAAAAAATTATTCTGTAATGCGTGAGGTTCAACCTGGTTTGAGGGCCAGATCTCACAGCAAATGGGTTACTGGTGATGTGAAAGCAGGTGCCAAGGTGCTAAAATAAATGAATCTCTATAAGCAAATAGCAGTAAAGGTCTCATCAGTTCACTGCTAAAACTTTAATAGTCAACCTGACAAAATGAATCACAAGAGTAATGGGATGGTGGCCTGAAAAATTTGCTATCCTAATGTTCTTGATTGTCCCATGTGACAGTCTCAGCCCCTTAACAGCCTCTTCTCCTTACAGTCAGTTCCAGTGCTTTTTCACTGAACTTACAGTGCTTTTTCACTGAACTGCTCACTCTGTGTCTGGGTTCTGCCCTTATATCCTGCTTTACCTGTTGAACCAGCATTTGGTGGTGTTTGCAGTGTTTCTTTGTACATTGAAGCAGCAAAGCTTGGAGCAAAATTGTACAGAAAATGCTTAGGGGAATTTAATGGCTGGAAATGTGAGATGCTGAGGCAAAGGAGTATTGATGTCTGAACATCAGCGTGGGGTCTAGGGTTAGCTTAGTGTGTGAGTGCAATACACTGGCAAACGTGATCGATATATATGAGCATTTTTAAATCAGCATTGGTGTCCGATCGGCTGCCTGTCTCTGTCGGACACGCGTAGGGTGGTCCGCAGGCAGCCTGCGGTGAACAGATGAGTCTGGACTCTTCTTTTGATCTTTTTCTCAGGTTGTTTATTTTATCTTATCTAAAAAGTTCTTCTTCTGCCCAGCTGAGATCCGACCAGCAAGGCAGCCACACGCACACTCCCCGCCCCTGGGGCGGTTGAACATTCTTATACTGATAATTACGTGTATGATATTTACAATTTTTCTCCAATTCCCATCACCTTTGTTGAACAGTGCACCTTTAGCATAAGCCAATCCAAAGTGCATACAAATTACGTGTATGATATTTACAATTTTTCTCCAATTCCCATCACCTTTGTTGAACAGTGCACCTTTAGCATAAGCCAATCCAAAGTGCATACATCACACAGAAGGTGGATGACAAGAAGAAGAAGAAGAACCACGAGGTCGGGCCTAAATCCTCCATCTTGTCTCCATCACACCCCCTTGCACCAGAATCCTAAAACCTGTGTTCTAGTCTAAAAAAGCATTTGTCCTTCACCATTTACACCTCAGAAACCTGTCAATCCTCATGTTGAGATAGCACGACTCTCGAAGGGTCAAAAATCAAGCCACCAGGTACTTTTGGCTACATTCCAGGACTTCTGAGCCCCCCAGGGGCTCTCCCTGGGACTCAGAGCATCCGAGGTGATGCACTGAGTTCCCACACATTGGTTGTGTCTTCTTGTTTGTTTTGTGAACAAAGTTGCATTCTCAGTGAGTAGAATTATTTTGTCTTTGATTTTGTTCCAGTAAAGTTTCAAAACTGTATCACATACACAAAAAGAACAAATGACCATATAACCACCTTTTTTATTCTGCTGCCTGAGAAAGTATTTACGCATTGAGAAAACTGGCAGAAGAACATCATGTGGGTAATCACTGCTAGTCAGCACAGCGTGACTTTATAATACTAAAACTTGAAAACCTGACATACTGAGGCAGATTCTTGTTCACTGTTTTTTTTCTCAGTGTTATTAATTTCAGGAAGTTCAGTTTTCTTCAGTTAAGGAATGTCTGAAATTTGTTAAAAAACATTGTTAGTCACATCAGGAATTGCAATGACCTGATGAATTGCATGATCTAGGCTGCTGTATGCTGTATTGATGAATTGATTTTTTTTTTTTTTTTGCACTGATGCTACAAAGTTTTGAATAATTTCTTAATCTACAGAGGGAATTTCCTGAGGCTGTGCTGTTCCTAGTGAACACACACTTACTTAGGGTCTGTAGGATTGGGTCTTGGTGGGGCTCCGGGAGGCTTGATGGCTTGATGAACCTATGCTGTGCTTAAAGAATTGTAATGAGAGGTTGGTGAGGGCTTTTTGGTATATTTTTTTGTTTGTTTTGTTTGTTTGTTTGTTTGTTTTTGCTGGGGGTTAAGGGTGAGGTATTGACTACAAATAAATGTTTACTTTTACCTTAAGAAAAGAAGCATTCAGGTTTTTCTAGACAATATGTTTTTTCCTCTGGTGCCCATAGTATCACCTGTATTCTAAATATCTGCCCTCACAAGAGGCAGTTGCTGAACATCAGGAATCTGCCTGCCTTGCATCTTCAGTTAGGCATTCTGCCATTACAGATTTTCCCCTTGAAATTTTCAGTATTATTGCCATTCCATTATGTTAAGTATAGGCTGACTTTCTGCAGATCTCATGAATAACAATCGTAAAATCCCAGTGAACCACTTCTGTTTTGTCTCAGAGGAGGAGGGAAGTATTTTTCCCCTAACTCTTTCCTTTGAAATACAGGCTTGAACATTTTTTATTTTTTTCAGTATTCAGTATTTTCCTGTATTGTTGCTTATCATAAAAGACATTAGTGTATTTGTTACCTACAGTTATGTGTCCATAGACAGACTTGAAAGTTTTAAAGCGGACAGCATGGCAGCAGGGCCCCTGTTGGCCATAGCTGGGAGTGTACCTGCACTACAGTTAGGTTGTACTGGCTGTGTCTTCTATATTTTGTGAACATAATTATTGTAGCTGTGGCCATTCTTGCCCCTACCATCACTTCTGTTCCTGTCTAAAACTTCTGTATCCTTTTAGTTTCCTTCCACCCTACTATCTGCTGCCTCCCTTCCTCCTGGGAGTTATGTGTTATGCTAACTGTCTTACAGTTTTGTTGACTGAATGCAGTCCTTTGCATGATCTGTTTTGTTAGAGGTTTTCCACTTGTCTTTGCAGCCTTTGTGTTAAGCCAAGTGCCTTCCTTGCAAGCATGTTCTCTGGGATAGAGCAGTGGAGAGCTGGGGCAGAGGTCCTAACATAGGTTCAGACTTGCAGAATTCACTTCTCCAAGAAGTGAATCTTCAATTCTCCAAGAACCTGTTGCCAAATGCTTTGTGTATGGGAAGATGGGTGATGGCTCCTGGCAGTAAGCTGAGGGGCAGGCAGCACATGCAGTTTTTGCAGAGGGGTTGATGGCTCACCAAAAGACTGGAGCTTGCAGAAACTGTGTAGGTTACTTCAGCCAGAAGCATGGGTGGCAGGAAGGTGGGTGGCTTCTGTGTCAGTCTGAAAAGGAAAGGTTTTATGGCAGCAGGACAGAGCTCTTCTTTTGTAGGTTTGGAGAAGGAAAATATTGTGTTGGCATGATACCATTTTGTTCCATAAGGGCTAATCAAAGAGCTCTGCCTCTGTGTAGTCTTTAACGAATCTTTGCTCACTGAGTCAATGCAGCAGCCAACCTGGCATTAGCAACCAACACATTCCTTCATCTATGTGCTCTTCTCTGCCGTCTCTGTCCTCTTGTTTTTTCCCCCAAATATTGTAGGGTTTCCGCTTTTCTGTCACATTTTTTTCTAGCAAGCCAGTCAAGCTTAGACCTGTGAGATTTAATGAGGTGTGTTGCAGCAGATCTCACAGGCATGTGAAAAGGTTAGAAAGGGTGCTGGGGATAAGTGGATCCGCATTATTGTCTTGCTTGCCTGAAAAGGGTAGCAGATAACTGCCACATGGAGCAAGTGAGTCTAAAAGGCTGACACAGGCAGTTTCTTACTTTATATTCATTGTGTGTTGACTGCCACAGTGCAAAAGGCAGTGTAATTGCATGTAATCACATTTCCTCAAATCCCAGTGGCTTCACTCATGAATGTTTAGTGTGGTCATGCTCCTGAGCAGTGAAGGCAAGCATGCTATTTGAGACAAACGTGCTATCGCAGGTGCTCGTGGCACGGGGCTGAGTGTGCTGCTGTAAACAAGCAAGCTCCTGCTGTTCTAGCCTGAATGTTAAAGCTCTCTTGAGCCTTTATGAAAGTTGTGCAAGGAATATGGACATTGGGAATACTTTTTTCCCCTCTTCTAGGTGGTACTACTTTGCCATCAGGTGACTGGACACATACTGCCCTTCAGCACAGTATGTGGTGGAAACAGGATTAAATCAGCCATGTTTATATTCATGTGTAGGTATGGCCTTGAGACCCAGCCTCAGCTGTTCTGTGGTTCTTCTTAGTATCATTGAGATGCTGTTGAAAATGAGCTTTTACAGATCACTGTCATATTTTGTGAATGCTTTTCTTCTAGATTCTGCTAGGAGAAATGTAAAATGTTTCTGTTTGCATTTAAAAATATGGCTGTTTTTATGGTTGACAGGCCTGTTGGAAGTACCAGGAATATACCCACATATATCTAAATCCAGAATGATTTTAGGTTCTTGCTGTATAAATCAGAAGTGTAAATTGCTGGCTTTTTTTAAGTCAGATTTTACCAGTAAGCCATACCAGCAAATGTGTCTTGGTGGGGTAGAGGAACAGGCTGGAGATATTGTCGCTTTCAAGAGCCTTTTGCTTTGCTTCTTATAGGGTAGAAACACTAAGCAAGTGTAGAAACACTAGGCTGCAGGTGTAATAATCCTGATTGACTGGTTATAGTCATTATTTTCCATTAGTGACCTAGGTGATAGAATTGATGGTGTTCATGAAGTTTGCAGCAGACAACAAGCTAGGAAGAATGCAAGCATGTTGAAGAACAGTATGGGTTTTGAAGTCATTCTACCAACCTGGAGAGTAAAATAGAACTTCTGCAGAAAATACTGCAGATAGTCAAGATAGTTGAATAGGATTTAGTTTTCAGAAGTGATCCGTGAGGTTTAAGGTACCACAGTTGCTGTTGGTGGGCAATGGGTATCTAGTGCTGGGAAGCTGGGTATTTTGAGCTGCAAAGCATGCAGCATTATTCTATCCCACACAGAACTTAACAAGGCCTTATATCAGAGTGCTGTGTATTGAGGTAGATCAGCTGGAAACAGATGACAACTCTCAGCTGCTTGGAAAATTTGACATGGTATGTGGAAAAATATTGACTGTGCTGGAGCTATTTATTTTGGAGAAGGGAAGGCTGAGGGATGTTCATGAAAGTCTTCCAGTGTGTGGAGCATCTGCCATGAGTAGGAAGTAAAAGTGTTTTCTGTGTTATGGGGGTGTACAGTAAGATGTAATGTGTTTAAATTGGATCAAGGGGATTCATCTCAGACATAGTTGAAGCAGTGCCTAAACAATGTAGCAGAGGAGTGTGTACCTGGGAGTACTGTGAATCGCTATTTATAAGAAAGATGAGACAAACATCTGACTGGGGCAGTAGGAGTATTATAGGGATAATGGATCTCTCTTGGGGAAGGAAAATATGACCACTTGACTTTTCTAGCTCTCTTTATAAATGGTCATTATGTCTGTGGGATTATTTGCTCAAACTTTCTGCTGAAACTTGATTCCATATATTAAGTATCTGCTTTGATGGAAGACAATACCGTCTCATAATGGACAACATTATTAATTTGTACTTGTCTGTAATGACAGAATTCCCTGTGGAAATGTTTATAGGACTTTATGTAAGCATAAGACAGACGAAAGGTGCAAGCTTCAAATTTCCTGAGGGGTTTGGTTTTTTTTTTTGGTGAAAGACTGATGACTGTCTCACCTCTATCTGTGCACTTGCCTCTTCATGTGTTTAATGACAAAGAGAACCAGAAGGTGAATTAAAAAAATAATAAAAATTGAAGCATACATGGGGTAGCCTTATAGAATTGTTGGGAAGCCTCTTCTGCAGGCATATATGTATTCATGTGCATGATAGGGTCTTAACAAGGAATCAGTTATCAACCAGCCGAAACAGAGCTTGGTAACTCTGTAGGTATATATTAGTTGTTGATTGATGGGTGTAAGGTTTTGGAAGAATCCAGCTGCAGGCTGGACTGTAGAATCATGAAATTTCCTACTTGTGCTTTAACTTTTTGAAGGAGATATTCAGGTACCATCATGATCTTAAAAAACAGTTCAGTAGATGTTTTTTATGTTTTCATTCTTCTGATGAAAAAAATACAGGAAAGTTAAATGGCATCAATTAGCACTGAAATATAGCTTAATTGAAGACCAGATAAATCCTCATTAAGAACCTGTGTTTGGGTTATCCCTGTGTAACAAGGGTCTTGTCTTTAGAAAGAAAACTGTTTAAACCTTGTGTAATGTAGAACTCCTCAAAAAGTAGATCTATTTTTCCACTAATTTTTAGTGCTTTTTTTTTTTTTTCCATGAAAGGCAGCACAGACTGAGATCATAATTATTATTAACATGTAATTTCTCAAGCTTTTTACCATTTTAATATTAGTTTAATGTCTGTTGACAAGAGACTTTATTGGTTGAACTAGTTTTATTACTCTCTAATTTTTGTTTTAATTCTTACAGTATAAGAGTGAGATATGGTAGGAGATTGTCCAAATCTGAAGTAGCTGCTCTGGCAGTTTTCCATAAAAAACAAATGGCAAAGGGCATGCTGTGTCATTGTATTGATTTTGCATGGAGTGTTATTTTTGAGCTTGCACAGGCCGGTGTGAAAACGATGCTGCCTAGTCAAGGGAGATGGGACACTGGTTGGTGGAATATGAGGAAGTCTGCCTTAACAGATTTCTAACACCTCTAATACCTCTTGCTGGTGTCATCTATAGTAATAGTTCAGAGAATATTTAGACAAAGAATAGGGAACTTTTTCTCTTATTCTTTGGCCACATACCTTCATTATTTTTATATGTCTTCTGAGCTCTCAAAGTTGCAGGACCAGTCAGTATGAGTCCTGCTTTACCTAAAACGCATCTGTTCTACACACAAGGAGGCTATTCTAGCTGTAGGGAAAGTTTAAGAAGTACCTGTTGAAACTCACTGTGGAGGAACGGAAGTGCGTGAAGTTGCAGAGAGATTTTGCCATATCTTGGCTGGTGGATGTTTATTGATTTCTTATGTCTGCAATATTTTAGGATCAGTGGTTTTAGTTAAGATGTTCAATGTGACAACCAGTTCCTGGGTTAACTTACAGCAGATCAGTTATTTCTAGTGTTTAATTAACATTGCTAATAAGCACATTCTTTTGATCCATTCCATTTTTTAGCAATACGGACAGTACCATAAAGCTATCAGCAGAATACTCAACTAATTTATAAAAAGTTATTAAAATATATTTGAGTTTAATAGAGTGCTTTCTAGAACTGTAATTTTAAAACAAGTCCCTTGCAGAATCGTATGAGTTAGAGCTCTAAATAGACTGTCATGTTTTGCAAGACCACCTAGTTTTTTACTGTATACTCCAGTGACACATTAATAAAATGTGTTATTGTAAATTGCTTACTGGTGTCAGATCTATGGATATACCTTTAAATGTCAATAGATCCATGATATTAATAGGGCTGGAAGGAGTTGTCTAGTATGTCTTTCTGTTGTGGTATACCAAACAATCGTGCCCGTACTCTGGGAGTTCATAGTGCTCTGTGCTGGCATGTATTGAACACAGATATCTCAGGGACATGCATGTTCTACCAAAATCTACCCACTGCCCTGCAGTGACAAGGAATTTATTTCTGCGTGCCATGCTGAGCCCACTGTGAGAACTGAGATTTTTGGGTGCAGATGAATGCAGACACCTTCTGTCATTCACATCCACTTCCTCCCTTCCCCAGGGAAACCGACAGGACAGCCCACCTCCTCCTCCTTATGTAAACTGACCAAGATGAAATATTCCTTGCAATTACAAATTGGGCAGTTATTGTGAGTTTGATCATATAAGTGAGACATATTATACTGGGATCTAAGGAAAATGATTGCTTTCACCATCTGGTATTGCTTCCTTAGCTGTGACATATCTCAAATACTAATGGGAAAAGTAGGAAGTAGCCGAACAATGCTGAATAAACTGGTCAGTTAGATCAATATAAAGAATACTTTCTGTTGCTTTCTGGCAGATAGCTAAAGCATGAAGTTTGCTTTATATGCAGTGTGTTGGTCAGTCTGTTGACTTCAGATAGAGGTAACAAATGGAAAGATTCATATTTCAGACTTTTTTTGTCTGCAGTTATGATATGCCCTGGCATGCTATGATGAAAGACTGTAAAAAGAGATTGTATGTGTGTTTTTCACTCCATTCCTCTTGTGCTGTGTTTTGCATCTCAGTGATGCCAAGAAGCAGTGTTGCACTTAACTGCAGTGTTGCACTCAACGCAGGATGCAGACATCATTCCTGCTTGAACTTCTTTATAAGCTGTGGTGCTAGCAGTGAAGCAGCTGTGCTTGCTGGAAATGCGTGAATGTGTGAATTGGTGTGGTAAACAGATTAGATGACAGAAATTCAGATTAAATAATCTGTTGTTTAAGGACTATGACAGAAAGGTGTCATTATTCTTTGAGAGTTAATTACTAACCTTAGAATACCTTTGGAAAGCATTAGCCAAGAGTGCCCGCAGAACCAAAGGATGCATTGACTTGTTAATTGTATTAGTGTAATTGTTGTTAAATGTTACAGAATAATGAAAGTCAGTGGCACCTACATTGTTAATGGTGTTATTGTGTTACCATTATTTAAGGGGAAAAAGAAAGAATAGTCAACATCTGCAGAAGAGAGGGGCTTTGAAAGCATATAGCACTAATAACTGTGCTATGGAAGTAACAGCTATGGAAGCGTTTCTGGTTTCAAGAAAATAAACATTTCTCTGTGCTTTTCTGGTTTTGCTTGGTTTTAACCAGGTGTCTGAGATTATTAGACTAAAGAGACCTCAATAAAGACATAAATTAATAATTTGAGCCATGTTTTCCTACATCTTGTTTTTTAAATTCACTCTTGAACTAGCTAAGAGGAGACCAGTGTGGCATCCACATTCTCTGGGCATGATTCTTTACCCAGAAGTTTTCTCCTTGGAAGCTGAAAAGGCAGCGAGAGACCCCAGAGAAAAAAAGGAAAACAATTCTTATCTCATTTGCTTCTCCCGTGTTTGTGCACAAGTGAAATGTATCATGGAACATTGTTTACCATTGTCGGGACTCTGAAAAGAGTCATGAGTTTTCATTAGTATCTCTTTAGCATTTAGTGAGTATCTTTTCTGTATTCTTTCTTTAGTATAGTATTCTTTAATATAATCTAGTATTATCAAATAATAAATTAGCCTTCTGAGAACATGGAGTCAGATTCATCACTCCTCCCTGCCATGAGGGCACCCGCAAATACAATAGACCAGGGTTTGCATTTACAAAGGAATACAGCCCTTCAGTGCTGTGAGTGACTTTTTGTTTGGAATTCTTTCCAGATGAGACGTTTTCTTTACAAAAGTTGTGTCACTATAGGCAACATCTGCCAGTATTTTCAGGTTAATATACATTTAGCTTTTGTAGAAACAATAAGATTTCTTGCTGACTTTCGCTTCCTTCCTCAGTTCTGTGTTGGTGAGATGAAATCTAAGCAGTGCAAAATTAAGAGCAAACAGATGTTTTGATCAAACTTGAAGTCAGCTTTCACTTGCAAGGCTTCATCTAATTTAATTGCTGCAGTTTTTTGCCCCCAGGTGCATGAAGGAGATCCTGTTTATTCCTGCAAAACCTCTAAGACTGCAACAGTGAGGAAAATTGATCTTGTACTCTGGATTAATCTTTTTTTTTTTTTTTTTTTTTTTTTTTCAGTAAATCATTGTTTTCTAAACTTCTATCTGGATCAGGCAAAATGTATTGAAAAAGAATTTTTGAAGTCAAGCTACAGCTCAATCTCAGTTTAGAATAATTTACCGTTAATGTAATGTGAGGTGCTTGTATGAGTCAGCTCAGGAAAGATTTATCATGGTCACGAAATAGCCCTTGGATGCAATTCTTTAAGTGCCTGTACCTGACTGCCAGTCCCAGTTTCATTTTAGACAGTTTCGTTCTAGACAAGACAAGCTGCTGGTATTGTCTTCCTGCAAGTAAAATGCACTAAATGCTCAACTGTTGTGTTTCATTAAGTAGTGTTTAGTAGTGACAGACTATTTCTTTGCATGTGGAGGAAAAAACAAACAAAACAAGTGCCTTTGTTGTGGACTTCTATTCACTTCAGCAGTACAATTTGCCTTATGGAAGTAGTGTGTAAAATTTGTATTGCAGTCTGATGGAAGTATACCTTCACCTCCAGAGCTAGGCCTTTTGCTAGTTTGTTTACAGACATAGTTCTGGTGCCATCCTGATTCACTGGAGTTGTCTGGCCTCCTCAAGGTGTTCATGCTGTCTCCTGCTCTTTGTGCCTTCAATGAAAAGTTAACAGTTTTACAGAACTACAAATAGTACTTTGGTGCAAGCTATGTTTGCATGTGCTTACATTGCTAAAAGAATGAAGCACCAAACTAAAGGGTGGTATCCACAAAGATATGCCCTTCAAACATCCTTTAAGGCTTACCTAAAACTGCAACGTGTCTGTACGGAATCAGAGTTTACCTGTCAAAATTTTCTTTCTCCATCAGAAACAGAACTTTCCAGCAACTGAAGAAGTATTATGTACAAAAGATAGTTTTATTAAAGGATTTTTAAGGGAACAGATCTTGGTTTGAGAGGTGCTGAGCAATGGGAATAGGGAGCTGCCAGTTACTGGCAGCTAGGAGTGAGCAGGGACCTGTGGCTATAGTACCCCATACTTTGTTGCTCTGTTGTTGAATTTCTGTTCTTAAATTATTGTCTCAAACTCAGTAATGAAAAAACATGGCAGCTTCACCAGATAGTTTCAGTGTCAGAGTTGTTTGACTGTTAGACAGCTGATTCTTGTACTGTATTTTTCAAGTTTTAGAATATCTTCAAAAATTGATGTTTTGCTTGTGTTCTTAGTAAAATTTGAAAAACCTGTCTGAATGTGCTGTTCAGAATTGGGCACCTAACTGATCTTTGTGCCCTTGCAAAATCTGTGCACTCACCCATTGTGGTGGGTGAGATGGAATTTAACTCCTTCAATTTCATTCTTTCTCTTTCTTTTGGGAGGTAGAAGAATTTACAAGTTCCTTTCAAAAATTGTTTACAGGATGCTTGCTGCGACCTCAAGTTAACCTTCACAATGCAGGTGTCTGTTATGTTTTAAAAATTCAAATGCATAGCTCTGTGTATCCTTTGGGGTTTTTTTCAATGTCTTTAAATGAAGGCTCCAGATAATATACAGCACAAACTTAAAAAAACCTTCCAGTAGAAATATGTAGGAGATATAGGAGTTGTAATTGAGAATTTAATTATTCTTTGTTACTGTGTGGTTGAAAAAACAATTAAGCTCACCAAATCCAGTTCAGCAGTTTCCATAACTAGAAGATTTCCCTCTGTCACTAAAACCTAGTACCTGTGAACTCGCTTATGTCTTCCAAAATTAAGCCAAGGACCCAAAAAGCAGCAGCTTGATCTGGTCCTGTCTTTTGACTAGTCTGTAGAAGCTGTCCATCCACAGAGCAGCTCCAGAGCTCTAGCAAAAATCAAATAATGTTGTTGACTTTATTATGTTGTGTATGGGAAAAGTAGGTGGGTGAGATAAAATATTCTAGCTCTAAAATTACTAAAAATAAGTACTTGCACTTTGCTTTTCTTGTCTTTTGTAGAGCATTAAAAAAAATGCTACTCCTCATTGAACAATTCACAGTATATATTTATTAAAATTGCAATCTCAGAGTAAGAGAGAATGCCTAAAAAAAGGAATATAATTAAATTATAAACAAAATCCCATATAACAGCACTCATCTTAAACTGTCTATACAAAGTGTTGTGTAGTGGTTTAAGTGTTGATACCTTTAATACTGAAATTATTAAAATAAATTTTCTATCATTTATAGGTTTGGCTTTTACCTTTAATATGAGCTATAGATGATATCCCTTTAAAATTCAGGTGCAGATGTGACAGAACCAAATGATGACTTCTCCTTTTGTATTAACCTTTGTGTAAAAAGAATATATTTGTTCTGAAAAGCCTTGGCAATTAATTTTCTCCATTAAAGGAGAAGAGCCTGCTTTTCATTCAGCATTTTGCTATTCTATTACTGCAGAAACTGTGTGTTTACCAGGAAGGGGATAATGTGACTTAAAGAAGATGGCTCAATCCTATTTGGCAGGATCGGAGGCGGTGGCGAACGCTGGACATTTGCCGAGAGAAACTGTTAAGCGTAGCATCTGTTTTGCGCGGTGGGCTGGCATAGCGAGGGGAACCACTGCATCCTGCGAGGTGCACTGTGTGTGTTTGTGTGTGTGTGTGTGTGTGTGTGTGTGTGTGCGTGTGCGTGTGTCGGCGCAGTGGCTGCTGCTGCGGAATTCCGGGGATGAATTACTTGGCGTGCACTACTGAAGGTGCCGTTCGCTCCGCTAAAGCGGCGCGGCGTGCGCTGCCACTAGCCTCAGAGAGGCAGCCTGCGGCTCTTCGTGACAGCTAGAGGTGGAAGGACCCCAACTTGCGGTCCTCCCCCCGCCCCCAAGAGATCCTTAGTCCATTCCTTTATAGTGGTTCATTTGGCTCTCTGTCATCGCCAGAATGCTGCCCGTGAATGTGTGTCATGATTACAATAGAGTGTGGTAACACATAACAGCAATGAAAGCCCAGCGGGAAAGGCTACAAATTCCAGGGCTGACCTTGGAGTAAGTATTGTCTGTCTTTAATATTTTAATGGTTTCTGCATGATGCTGGCTTTTGTGCAGTCAGGAGCTTTTAAAATACGTTTGTGCTGACAGCCTGGGAGCACTGCAGCTCCAGGTTGAAGGAGCACGTTTTCAATGCATTGCAGTTGGTTTCAGCAAATGTGTGAGCCTGGAGCCAGGATATTGCAGTGTGTTTGAAAAGAAAGCGTTTCTGCATATTTAAAGTTACTGAATCTCAGTGCATGAAGCATCCTGGCAGCTTGTAGGAGAAGAATCTGTCAGTAGGCCATGGTGTCTGTCTTTCTCTTCAGCTCTCTGTTCCTGTTTGTTTATCCCGGTGCTGCCTTTTAGAAAGGCCTCTTTCTGTGCTGAATAATAGAGAGCACTGTGAGAGATTAAAGCATTATAAAAATACTGTTTGTGAAAATTCATCAGGAACAAGACGTATTTTACATAAGTACCTGCACTAATGACCTGTATTGACATTCTGGAGAATTCCTGATAGTTTCTGCAGTAAGTATGTTTACCTAATTTAGCAGTGTGTTTACTTAAACTTGCTTAAAACTGATTAACTAATTTGTGTGCTTTCAGCTGTTTAGAGAGCAGCTAAATGGAAATGTGTAATTTTAATGTATAGTGATAGTAAGTGTAGGCTTTTATTCATAAATGCCAGCATATATTTACCCCAGAAATGTTAGTCAAAGCCAAATATATATTTCTGTACATACATACGTGTAGCCTACACTGACGTGTCGGGCATGTATGTATGCATGTTACAGCCACCATGAGAACTTGCTCATTTTGTCTAGGTAAATAGATATGGCTACGTCAGATCCTTTAGTATTCCCTGGGATTGCCCCATTCTTGCTGGATTAAAAAAGCCCAACAAAGCCCTGAATGCTGCAGATGCCTGCAGTAAAGTTATTTAGCTATGAAAGGCTTTATCTCTGGCATCTCCCATGTGTTAAAGAGAGGGCTATAGGTAAGTGTGCAGCATAGCAAATAATTTATTCTAATAGTCACTTGAAGGTGACAGAGGACTTTATTCCAAGGAACAAATGTAGATGTCATACTGGTTCTCCAGAACTACATTTGTGAAATGTCTCAGAAATTCTGCATTTCAGTCAGTCATCTTCTGGTAAGAGTAGTGTGTGTTAGCTGTGGGCAGGCTAAGCTCTAGATATTTTTCTGAAAAAAAAAACATTACTAATTTCTCGTGAGTTTTGGCAGAGGGGTCTTACCAAAGATATCATTAAAATGGTTTCCATGAAGAATTGATAATTATACTTCTTTTGAGATGTGGCAATTTAAATATTTTTAAATCAATCTTCACTGAATTATGTAATCATCATGTGAGAGTAACATCACTAGCTGCAAAGGACGAAAAAGGATTCGTGTTTTTCAATGTATGTTTGTGTTTTTATAATGTGAAGTAATTGTTTACTGCTGCCTCCTTTTTCACAGTGACCTAACATAATTCCACTTGCTTTGCCATATTTTCAAAATATTTAATACTGATAACATTAATAGTTATATTTTAAATTCAGTATTGATCATTGTTTTTGCTAAAATGTTGTCTGGATATATTTAGTTTTTCCATATATTTGAATTACTTTTATCATCACACTTGCTACTTTTTGAACTTGATTTACCTGTAGAGAAAAGAAAATACCATATTTTGGTTGCTGGCACATAATGATTTCCACAGAGTCATTCTCTCATGATTTGCCAGAGTTGAGTCAATGCAGACTTAAATCATGTCTCCCAAACTGTTAATTGCAGTCATTTAAAGAAAGCATATCTAGGGGGGAAAAAAAAGTCCAATTTATTCCTTGCACTCTGAGTCTCATGAATTTTCTTTCAGTGAAGTTTAAATGTTGGGACTAGAATTATATTGTCTCCCTGAGAAATGAGTACAGTCTGTCTACTTTATATTCATTACTTGCAAAAAACTCCTTGAAAGAATATTAAATCCAAAATAAAGCATTCCAGATTTAGTAAGTGTAAGAAGTAGGCTTGTCATGCACTGTGATAATTTGTTTTAACAGGTTTTCTTAGGTCTTAAAAAAGCAAAGCTGAAGAGCGAGTTCTATAGAAGAACTGGTTTGACACACCAGTATCATTGCTCGGTGGGAATTTTTAGATCCATAGTACTAGCACATCTGATATTGGATGCCCTCAGAGTCTGTGCCATTACTGAGACTCTGATGTGTTATAGTAGTGAACATAAGGAAGAATATGAGTAGCTAGCTACTAGCCAGTGTAGGACTTGTGCTTGCTGTGTGTGAGCTGTCCAGTAGTGGAAGGGAGATGCCCTTTGCCATAGAGTATTTCTAGGATTTGTTCACAGCAAGGTGAATTAGGGATCTCAGTCTGGGCTTTGAAGTTAATATGTTCTTCTTATTCAATGCCAGAGCTGGTTTTTTCCTCTTCTTTTAACCATTCTGGCTTTAGTAGATTCCTTGCCTCTAGTTGTTATTCCATAGCAGCAGTCCCCTTGCTCTCCCTTTGCTGCAGCACTGTGCTTTTGGCCAGTTGGTGCCAGTTCTCTTCTCCCTCCACCTGGTCTATCTTTGGATCAGTTCCAGCTTCCCCTCACTGCTTCTGGTCCTGATGGAGGCTGGTGGTGGTCTGCATGGCCTGCCTCCACATGTCACCTTGCAGTGCCCCCAGGAATGGCAGTGCAAACACCAGCTTGTGCAGCACAGGATCGTTTCCCAGCCTACAGTCAGTCAGGGCCCAAACTGACTGGTGGACAAAAGGGGGACAACTGGGGACAAACCATGAGCTCTGCTGCAACTGAGATGACGAGATAGAGCAGATAAAGTGTAGAAGTACAAAAGCAGTTTTTACAAGTCTGTACTGTACTGATCATACAGAAACGATCCTTCCAGTGCGTGTTGTTGCAGGTCAGTGCAGTGCAGTGTTACAGACTGCCCCAGTGGAACAGCCAAAATCTGCCTGTTGATGCACACCTTTTTCTGCAGGCCTGTATGGGCTGGCTGGTATGAACCTGGGTTCAGTTTAGCCACTTTCAGATCGATATATTGAGCCATTGGCTCTTAATGGATTTTGTCAGTTCAAAGGTACTGTTGTGCTATAGGTAGTCTGCAGTTAAAACCAAACTAGCTTGTACTCAGCTGCTGGTGCTCTTCTGTGCACCTCCTTCAGAGATTATGAAAGCACAGGAATGTGCTCATATGCAGTAGCTTTGTCAGAAATTACCTGCGGGCCCATTCTTGTCTCAGTGTGCATGTCCCTGCCAAACTTTGTGCCTTCTCCAAGGCATCTCAAAAAACAAAAGGTTGCAAAAATGTACAGTGTTGAAATTGTATTCCTAATCTGTTCTAGAAGCAGTAGTACTCTTCCTGCTGAAATGTTCAGAAAAAACCTGGATCAGGTGTCCACCTTGAAAGATTTTGAAAGCAGTGTATTAATACCTGGCAAAGTGTTACACAATTGAAAAAATGGACCTTAGCTGTGCTTGGTGTATTGGCCATCTGCATTTCCACTGGGGACAGGACAGGAGTGCTAGCACTGGCTGGCTGAGAGGGTCTGGTACAAAGCAAAATGAGCTGAAAACGTTCCCCATAAGCTTCTGCCTTCGCTCAGTCTCTAGAGTGGTTTTTTTGACAGATAGTTAAAGCAAATTGCAGTGAGAGGCATGCTATAAGCATGTTTTTTAAAAGAAGCTTTCTTGTGAGTTTTATGGGGAAATGTGCATATGATAGGATGAGTATATTTTAAAAGAGCATCTCTGAAATCTGGCAGTGGCCAGCTGTTTTTTAGAGAAATCTTTTGAATGGAGATGTACTTGAGGCATCTTCTTGAAGACAGCTTTGAAGTCAAATGCTCAAATAAGGATATGAATTGTTTATATCCATATTTGATTACCTAGAAGAAGAACTTGGCATTTGTGAGGAAACATTCATAAGGAAGTTGAGGCTAACTGGAGCACTTCTAATTTTCAGTAAGTGTGCAAAGTTTAGGCTCTCAAACTGGAAAATTTTATTATGATTTTCATATTGCTGGTAGAAGTTTATCATCAGTTCTAGTTTTCCTTTTGTTTTGGTAAATCTGATTTGCATATAAAAAACTTAAACCCCTGCCCCCCAAAATTCTTTAAAAGGGAAAAACCACCTAATTTGCATATTTTGTTTGGTTAGATGTCTAAAAAAAGTTAACCATGTTTCACCCCTCTTGAGACTTTGTACACAAGTATTGTTCCTGGAAGAAGTCTAAGGTAGTCAAACATATGCATCAACACCAGTTCTCATATTTATTTTTATTTAAATCAATTTCATCTTAAGTCAAAACCTGTGTGGCTACTGTCAGTCACTTCATTCAGGAGGATGGTCATGTTTTGGTTCTAACCGACACTCCTTTCATAACTCCTACACTAAAACATGCAACTCTTGCTAAACCTTCTGTTCACTAGAGATGACATTATTTTAACTTGCAGTCTCACCCCAAGGAGCCTGAGCCCAACCCCAACAAGCCCTTGCAGTCCATGCAGTCCTCTGTTCGCTTTTCATTTTTGGAGGTAAGCAAGTAAACTTCCATTGTTGATGTTTTCTTCTGCATCCAAAACCTAATGATCAAAACATATTGCAAAAGGAAAATTAAAAAAAAAAATTAAGCATGTCTCTGCAATCCAAAATACATTTTACTTGACCAGCTGCTGTTCTGAAGGTAAGTATTTTATGGAAAAAAACCCAGGATAATCTGTATGTTGAGACCTAGTACACAGACTCAAGATATTGATGTATAATTACGTGTTTCTTTGACTGCTTAGGAGTGTATCTGAAATATGATAGTTTGCTTCCTGTGATCATACCTCAGTTGTATTCTATTATATGAGAAGTTTAAGGTACATTCAGAAATGAAGATGATTCATGAAACACATGGTTATTTTTTGCTTAAGTGAGAGCTAGTAGTGTGCTTAGTGAGTTGAGTGATTCAGAAGAACACAAAGTCATATTCAGTAATTGGTAGGACTTTTTTGTCCTCAGGACCAGGAGGATTTTAAGCTTCACTTCTATTTCAGCAATGTTTGAGATAAGCCCTGACAGCCACATACAACATCCTTTTCACCCTCTTCTTTTTTCAACTCCCATGTTTGTTCATAAGAATATTTATTTTTGGCACTTTTCGGAAAGGTAGTTATCTTCATGAGATCAGAAAATCATTAAATGATAAAAAATACTTTGTAATCCTTCCTGTTACGTAAAATTATAATAAATAATAATTGATGGATGTTTTTGATACAGAAAACTTTTTTTCCTTCCTTCTTTTCTTTTTAGAGCAGGAAGTTGCTAGTTAGGGATCTCACTGGTGTCAGTCATTGAGATTCTGCTCCATTGGGAAGGTAGTTTTTAAAATGAGTTACTAATAAGTCATCAATGTCTCATGGGTTAAAAAAAACCAAAACCAAACCACTTCTAATTTTGGTCAGAGGTCTCACTTGTTACTGTGAGAATAAGAACTACCATGTTAAACTTGTTAAATTACATAATAAAGTATATTTGTGCTTTTTTGGTATGACCTCGAACATAGTGTGGCAGAGGTGAGGGTTGCTTGGATGTGTTTACTTGCTTCAGTGTACTTTAAAGTTAAAACCAAATTAATAGGTGAGAGCTCTTCTATCAAGGGTTCACGTGATACTGAAAAATGGAGCAGTAACCTAAAGACTTTATATGTGTTTCTGAAGAAATATAGTAGTTTTTTTATATATTCTGTTTTGTTAGGGAAGAGATGGTATGAGAATCCCTTATTTGTGTAATTTTCAGTTTGATTTAAATAAATACACTTTTTTTCTTTAGTGAAAACACTTACAAACATTTGTTTGATAAATTATCACCAAAATCGTCAGCTGGTATAGAATGCTTGGTGAAATTAGCATTTTCTAATTGGGTCTTTATTTTATACAGCCAAAAAAATCACTTCCCTTTGTGGTGAAGGATGTGCTCTTTTTCAAAATTTCAGTTTTGTGGAATCAAAAAGCTGAATTTTATATTTTGTATGACCTGGATGACCTGCTGAGCGGCCTCTGAAGATCTGTGGATGTGCTGCTGTGCAAAGTTTGCAATAGACAAAGCCCTCAGTGTTTCTAGAGCTCAGACCTTGTTTACCCCTCTGGGTGGCAGACTCCCAACAGTGCCACATTGGAGCTTTTTATCCTATGATGGAGGATGTTGGGAGCAGACTTTTCAGATACTTTTTGAAGAAATAGAGTGGAAATTACTGATAGTGCTTAATGTGAAGCCTCATCCCCTGATATGGCTGGAAAATGTCTCAAGTTCATAGGGATTTTTCTTAGGTTCTTTTGTCCTGAAATTTATGTAAGGCTGCCAGAATGGTTATTTTTTCCCTGGAGTGGAAATGTTTAAAGTCTGATTAAATCTGAAACAGAGTGCTGTATTTATCTCTAGCGTAGAGCTGCTGGTGTATTGAACATCATCTGTTTCAGTTATTAGTTACTCTTAAGCTTGACCTAGCATAGTGGAAAGATGAAATGTGTTGGTTTTTAGGGTATATAAATAATTAGCAATTCCATTAGCTCAGAGTACTCCTGTATGTGGGAGGAGAGGAGTTACTTCAGTGACACTACTTCTGCTTATATTCAGAAATGTTAACATGCAGGCCTTACCAGAATGAATGGATAGGGTTTTCCTGTGGTATTTTTCTCTCTCTCTTTAACATGCTGGCTCATCTCCCCCATGGCCTTTGACTTGCACAGCTGCTCCTTGGGCGGTTGTTTTTGTTGAAGTTCTGCTTATAGCATTTGTCACATACAGTAGCAGTCTAAAGGGAACTTCTTGCCAGCTAGATGATGAAGTTCTTTTTGAAATAAACAGTAACATCCTGTGAATGGAAATACCTGCCTGCTGGTACAGTGTGAAGCTATCCATTCTTTACTTTTGAGAGAGGATGGCGGATGAAGTGGTATTTCAGATCTCAGGAAGATAGGCACACATTTATCATTATATTTTTGTCTTTGGTGTGAGTCACCTGAAAACTTCCAACTGCTGTTTGGGGGGAAAAGTATGTGCAGTTTTTGTACTAATAATTATAAGCCACAGATTTGCAAGGAAAGAGAGAAGATGATGTAAATAACTGAGGACAGCTACTGAGATATTTAAGATCCTCATGCTTCTAACATAACTGTAGTGTTTTTCTTTGCTGTGGATAATTTGAAGTTCTTTGTCACAGTAAGGGGGAGTGGAGTGGAGAAAGTATTTGAAAAAGACCAGGAGGGACCACTAAGGGCTAGAAGGTGTTGTGGCTTCTAGTAAAAGTGATAAAGAAAATGGAAATAATAAATTAAAAAATATATAACAGCATGCATTTGAACTTGAAGAGTGTAGAATGGCAATTGTCAACAAAAAGATCTTCCTATTCAACCTTTTGCTTTACTGATGTCACAGATACTGAGCTGGGGAAAAGAAATCTCTAAGGCAGTTGATAGAAAGCTCTTCGTTTCTACAGAAAAGAAAAGATTTTAGTGAATTTTCTAGAAAGCCTTACTCAGGAGTGTGAGCATAGCATGAGTGTCAGGCACTATATAGACACAAATGTTACTACCTGGCTGAGACTGGTGAAGAGGTGGACAGGATTAATTCTGAAGCTTTGAAAAAGAAAGCATCAAGTAAAAAAGACCATGTACTTTTTTTTTTAATGGTTAAATTTTTATAGACTCTTTAATGAGGAAAATCCAGTTCACCTGACCATATCTGCAGCTGAGTTGGCAGGAAGGCAAATGAGGATTATAATCTAAACCTTTCAGTAACGTAATCTGCTCTTTTGGGAAGCTTGTAAACACTGCATTTTACATAGGGCCGTGTTGTCAAATGATTATGTATGTGTTACCAAGAGCAGCAATTAGAAATATAACTGGCATGAATAAACCTCATCCTATGGCACTGAATTGAAAGAAAAACAAATGTCAGTGTCACAGATAGCTTGGCCACTTCTTGGTATTTAGTATTAAGTTTTTATATCTGGAAATTGCCAAAAAATGTTAACACTTGCATTTTCTTTAAATGTAACTTGAATCTATAATATGAATGAGTAATTACTACAAAGGGAGAATTAGTATAAGACTTTAAAATATAATTTTATATAAATAAAAATTCAATTATTAAATTTTATAAGAAACTTTATTTAAGCTGTCTAAATTCATATACCAAATTGTTGAATACAGAAATAAAAAGTCAGCGTGTTCCTATTCTTCCATTTTCTCTGTCTGCATCCCCTTTTTTCCCCCCATGACATTCTGCATCTCAGAATCAGATAAAGACAGAAGGCTTAAAATAGATACTTTTAACAACTGTATTGGTGTGTATTATGAAATCATCAATTAAATTGATGGCTTCTGTTGAAAAATGAAAAGTAAAGTTTCTAGTTCGAGTGATTTTTTTTATTGTTCTGAAAGTGGTCATGTTTAAAGAGCTTTTAAATGTTTTCTGGCTGTGTGTGATGCTGTGTGGGCATGTGGGGCATATACACCCATATGAAAGATGTAATGGACAGTAGGAATTTAATTGTCTGTTTGTTTTTTACATCACTGAAGGCAATAGTTTGTTTCTAAACTTATCAATATTCATGTGTTTCGGGAGGAAAGTGGTGTGGAGAGTGTTGGTGTGTTCTGCTGCCTGTGCGGGCTGGCTGGGCTGGGTCTCTTGAGGTGGCCATGGGGTTGCTGGGGCAGAACTGCCTCAGGGATTGCACAGCCAGACTGATGACCAGAGGCCCTGCCCAACCTGTCCTTGACCCTGTTGCCATGATCACGTTCTTGCCTTCTTCTCTGTTAGCTGTTACTGTGTGGCTGCACCGAGCTGAATCTCCACTGTGAGTGAGAGCAGGCCTTTCTGAGGAGCGAGGCGGGGTGCGCTTTTCAGCATGGGGGGACCCAGCGGCAGTGTGTACTTGGACTGGCACTCTGCTGCCTTTGGCACCACTAGCTGCCCACTCAGACTTGAGCAACAGCCAAGGTGACAGCTGTTACACATGCTGGTTAATGATTAGATCTGGTGTAAGCATACAGTCTAGGTAGACGAGGAATTCTGCAGAAGAAGAAGGACTAGTACTCACTCCCTGATGAGGAGGGACTTGTGCAGAGAAATGACATGATTCTCTCAAGGTAGAGTAAAATTGTCGTAGAGGAGTTAGCTATTACATTTAGACTCTTCTGGTCTCAGAGTAGTTTTACTTCTATGTAATTTTACTATGGAACTGCTACTTCATGGATTCATGAGGTTTTATAAAAAACATATGAGGAGTACACCTCAGAGGATGCCTCCTTTTCCTTCTTTCCTCAGTGACAGAGCCTCCATACCCAGGGATTCACAAGCAGAGATTGTTCTTTAAAGTTTATTTCCACCTTTGTTTTCTGATACCAGTACAAAGTACATTGACCTTAAGGTTATGCTGAAAGATGAAGCTGTTAATTTGTTACCCTGAAAGGGGAAGTTCTTGGGAATGGCTGATGTGGATGAGTTAAAGAATCACTTGGCTCAATTTCTTTCTCAAATTTTTCTTTAAAATGAGGAAAACTTGCTGTTTCATCTCTCAAGGTAACCTGATTAGTATTCATAAACATCAGTCATGAAGCACGAGTTCCTCAAGGTGAAATAAATATATCTTTGGCTTTCTCTTCCAAAAGTAGTGTGTCTGCTCTGAAGTTATTTTTTATGTCCTTGCTGTTCTCTTAACTCTTTCTGGGACTACGTATTTAACATTCTAAAACACTTTCCTCAGCTCTTTCCCATATTCTCCCATATTAAAACTTATGACAGGTCAAAGGGAGAGCTGTTTCCATTGGAACTTGAAAATGGAAAATTAAAAACAATTTCATTGCATGTATAAGTTTTTTGTGATGTAGAAGTGCGTTTTGAGGACTGGTTAAATAAAAGCAGCCCCTTACTCAGCAGATGTGATCTCTTGTGTGCTCAAATATTCTGCTATTCTAGCTTCAGCTTTTGCAATACTTTAAAAAGTTTTCTGTTTTCTGAGCTCTCTGGAGTCACAGAGGAAGAGAAGATTTTTGCTTGTGAGTCATCAGTCTATTGTTGAGTGCTAGTCTGCTACACGTGCATAAGCATATTAGTACGTAATGGCATTGCACCAGTGTAAATGAGGGTTCAGCTGAGAACTGCAGGAGCTGCAAAGCTGTCATCAGTGAGCATGGGATCCTCTGGAGGATCTTCACTATGAGTTCTCATCCAAGAGGGATATAGAGATGGGAATTTCTGATTCTGTGTGGGTTTTTTTTGGGCTGGTGCTAAATAAGGTGGGGTTTTACTTGCTCCCCACTGATGCAAAGTCAGGGAGGGTAAGGCTGTATGGTCATGATGATGTTTTGTAAAGCTTCTGGAGTATAAAACTTGGTTTTCTTATATCATAAAGATTAGGTTTTAAGTACATTTTTAAAAGCTCCCAGGACAAACTTAATTCTTCTATATGGCTTTGTCTTATCCACATAACTTTTTCAGTTTTACTTGTGGCTTGTACTACTTGATATTGTACTGCAGGAAGATTTAGGTATATATTTTTTAGATCAAGTAAAGCAAGGAACAGGAGCTTCCCTCTAGTTTATAGGGACAAACAATGGAATTATAGAAAGCTTACCAAAAATAGAGATCTTTGCTTTAATCCTGTGTTTGTTTGTTTGCTTGCTTTTCTTGGGGGGGAGGGGGTGTATATGTTTGGTTTTTATTCTGTTTGTTTTGTTGTTTTTTTTTTTTTATTTCATGTATAAGGTGCATCTTAAGAAAGCAAGGAAGTTCTTTGTGACAGTTATATTTTCTGGTAGACTGAAAGCTACAGACACAGAGCTCATGTGAATCATTTTAAATGCCAGTTTGTTGATCTCTTCTCCCTCAACTCTCATAAAAATCCTCCCAAAGTACTTGTGTGCTAGTTTTATTAAATCTTTTGGCCTTTTGGGTTGTATTTTATGTTTACCATTGAATGTTAAATTTTCAATTTAGTATGCTAGGCATTTTGAGGAGGTTATATGAATTTGAATTTGAAAATTTTTACTCCAAAAAAGTAATTTTGGAGTTGTGCTGTAACAGGAGAATGCTGAATCTGAAGACAGTTTTTATTTTTTATTCAAAATACTGTTTGAAAAAATGTCTTACAAGTTTGAAGACTACGCAATCATAGAAATTACCTGAATGGGGATTTCTTGAATTGCTTTATACTTCTTAAAACAGAGAATTAAAATATTGTAGAAGTATTTTCCACTGAGGTACTCCCTCATAATAATGCTTACTGATAATGATGTGCGGCTTAGCTTACTTAGTAAAGTGTTCATTGGCTAATCTATGAATGTTTTTGCCATAGAAGTCTTAAATGACCCGGTATAGCCTCATTTTGAAATCAAAACCAAACTACAGAGTAATCTACCATTACTCTGTAGATTTTTCCCCCACATTTTTAGATAAAAAATCCTCACAGTGTAAGTTGTTAATACTTGCGAAAAATATACCACTCCTAAATCGGAAATTGTAGGAAAGGAGGGAGGGTGACAGGGAGTTCTTCTGGGGCCATGCAGAGACTAGGTGAGATGAGTACTGCATGCTGTGGTGTTAAGAAATCACTGCAGTTCAGGGAGGTGGTTAAAATTTTGAACAATTGGTCTGCATTCCACATATGAAAATAACTCTTAAGGTGGGTCTTGAAATGTACTGAAAAATGGACAGTCTGCTTTCTCCTGTGCTGTCATACTACAGAGTTTCATGTACAGGCAAGTTACCTGCTAGCAGCCATCATAAGTCACTGTGTGACTGTTCCTGTTGACCTCTTTGCTTTGCCTGTCAGGTGACATAGTTGTTAGCAATGACTGAAATGTACTGAGCCTCAGATGCTCTCAGCCTTTGTGTATAATTCAAACTTTCATGGTACGGCTTCAAAATTGACTTAATCTGATTTGATAAGAATGCATTTAGTTGCCTTAAATTCAAATTACCTTGAATTTAAGGTCCACTTACTGTGCAAAATGTGACTGTCTGTAATCTGTTGCCAATCAGCTCTTGCAGATATGGAGAAATTGCTAGGTTAACCTGACAATTGTTCTATATTTTTCTTTGAAAATTGTGTCTGATAGGGATGTCAGTGGTTCACTTTCAGCAGAAATATTTCCTGAGGTAATTCCACCAAAAGTCACAAATTCTGCAGTCTTTTTTCAGTGATAAATTTCAGCTGGTCCTTGTATGAGATGTCAGAGAAAAAATCCTGCAGCTATATTCTTGGGGTGGAAATTCTCAACCTTTCTCAGTGCCAATGCTGCAGTATTATGTTGCATCTGCATCATTTTATCGCACCTTGATAAAAATAGATGCAGAACAGTAACCAGCGTTGTGTGCATCAGCCTTCCCTACAACACACAGCTCCAGCAGAGGAAATGCTTTGAGACTCTCAAAGATTTTAAGTGAGGAATGCAGAAGAAGGAGGTGTATATTGGAAACACACTGCTGTCCCTGCAGTGGCCTTTTGTGAGGGCTTCATTATTTCTGTTATACACAACACAACTTGTTTCCACTGCTGTGCTGGCTGAATTGCTTTGCACTGAAAGTTGGTGATCCCTTAGGGTGTCTTGCTTTGGTAATTGCTTATTCTTGTGTACTATAGAAGTGATAGCTTCACAGCTGCAGAGTTCTGAAAACCTTTTAAAAATGAATGTTGTAGAAACAAAGTGGTAAATAGGAATGAAAAAGCATGAGACTGAGCCCCCCAGAAGTAGAAATCTTCTCAGTCTTTTTGTTTTTCAGAGATCTTGTTTCTACTCTTGCTTTCAACTAACCATTTCAGAAAGAAGGTAGGTTTCTAGAGGCAAAGCCTTGCTGCTGTAAAAAACTGGAGAATATCACTAAACTTCTGTATTTGAGACTGTACAGTTCTTTCCCTGATGCCAGTTGTGGCTAGTTTGCTCTTGATCCATGAGATGCATCAGTGGTTAGCATAGGGAAGGCCAGTGCTCCTTATTGGAAGAGCTATTCAGCAAATAGTCTCATGGCTAGTAACAGGAGAGCAGTTTCCCTGGATGTTGTGTGAGAGGGATACCTCATGGCATGGTTTGGGGACACAGACTGATCAGCTACCCCAGTGTCTCCATCCCCTGGTATGAGATGAGATACAGCTGGGCTCTTGTGAATGTAGTAGAGCAGAGTGAATGTAGTGAATGTAGTCCTGAGCATTTCTGAGGAAGCGTTTCCACCTACTGCTGGGACACCACTTTTCTAAGAAGGTATTGGAAGCTCCTCCTGGGCAAGAACATAGCGATAGGAAGCAGAAAACATTGAGGAACCTGATATTGGAATGATCCCAACTTGAACATCTCCTGATAACCCAGCTTTCATACACTAGTGTGTTTGTCAGTTTGTGGTAACCATTCCCTGTGTGGTGTGACAATAATGTCAGTATTCATGGGATTCTGTATATCTTGAGTGTATGTTGTCACATCTGGCTTTGATAAGCATGAGAGTGTGCTGAGCTTGTCCTAGAGCAGTCTGATGCTCAAATCCACAGGGCACTCCGTGGCAAACTGCTTGTTAATGTTACAGTCTGAGAGGGAGGGACCCAGACCTGTTAAATTTTTTTGTAGCAGTAAGACAGCTGCTGTCATAGAGCAGAATCATGGCACACCCTCTGTTCATGCCAGGAGTGATGGAGGCTGCTTTTTCTGCTCTTCAGAAAGAGACCACCAAGACTCTGGTTGGGCTGGAAAAGAGAAGTTGGTTTGCACTTAGCAGCTTGAGCACAGTGACACTTCAGCAGAGCAAAACCGGTGAGAGGTTAGAGCTTCAGGGTTACCTAGCAAACCATTAGTTTGTCTGACAGCCAATATGTTTACCTTGAAAGAGGAAAGAAGGGATTGCTCCAAGAGGGGTTCTTGGGAGATTACATGATACGGCTTGGGTAGCAAGGCAATTTTTCAATTTGATAAAAAAGTAAATGGTGACAGAAACAAGCCTGAACTTTCACACAACAAAAACACCGTGAAAGACGTCTGTGGGACTGTGAAGTGCAGCCACAACACTGGAAGGAGTTCTTGCCGTGTTCTGTTGTAGACTGGTTGCTGTAGTTTTTTTGGTGAGTACATAGGAACACATGCTATTGAGTTTGGGAAAGCTATAAATGCTGTGTAACTTCCCCAGCTGATAAAACCTAGAAATATTTCTGAAAGTTGGTGTAGTACTTGAGAGAAGGGGATAATGGCAAATGCTGGTGTACATGTTTATCAACTGAAGCCAGCATTCATTATGAGCAGCCTGGTATATTCCTCCTTCACCTTCAGCTTCATACTGCTGTTTCTTTGCCAAGAGGGCATTTAGGCTCTCCCCATGCAGTCTGCCACTGGACTGATGAAATCTGTTCCTCTTGTGAGTATGTAGAAGTGTGCAAGTGTGGATGCTGAGGAACAACAGAATATAGAACAGGCTGAGATAATCCTTTGTCAACATTAAGCATGGTTATTACTAAATTTTGCAGAATTGAATTGTTGCATAACTTTAAAAAGATCCAAGCCCTCTACCAAAAAAAAGGCAAAATACTGAGATAAATGTGTATGATGATTAAAAAGAAACAAACCATATACATTTTCATAGTTCAAGCTCATCAAAATTCATGGTAAGAATTTTAAGCCATGGTAAAACATCTTCGTGTCCAGATGTGACTGGAGATGGTCAAAGGAGAGGCTGATTGAATGGTGAAGGGGTTTTGAGATAGGCTTGGGGTTTTTTTATTGCTGGTATAGGAAGAGTATATATGTGCAGTGGTAAGTACTTATAAGTCTCTTTTGTATCAGGATATTAATATTTCCATAAACTTACATACAGTTATTATTCCATTATTTATAATGGAGCAATAAGGTTGTCTGGTATCAGAGAAATTAGGACACTTAGTGGTTTGAACTGCTATTTGAGTGCTGAACAGTTTATCACCTCGTTTCTACTATGATAGAGTTTTTCACAATACTGGAGGCCTAAAATGGCTAATGTGAGTTATACTGATCCTCTGCTTCTTGGTTTACACAGTTTTGACAGTCTTGGTGACAGTTCAGGTGCGGACTGTTGCTTCCTTGTTAGAGAGAGCTGGTGCATACTCTTAGTCCAACAAAAATAAACCAAAATGTGATTGCCTTTCTTAGGAAGTGGAGAGTGAAATTCTGTGACTCACCATGGGGTCCTCCCTGACTCTTCCTGATGTGCATATCAGAGAGATTTAAGACTGTTTCTTGACTCATCTGAGTCCCTTTCAACTTATGCATAGATGGTTTTTGCTTATAGGGAGGCGGGAATTGTAGAAATCATTCAGTACCTCTGAATCTGCAGATCAGCCCAAAGAAGTTCTCTCCATTGCTGTCTACTTCTGTCTTTCCTCTTTTTTTAAGTATCTGAACATTTGATGCAGGTGTTTCTGGAATTATATTCACTGCATTCCCAAGAAGTAGAAATATCTTTGCTTTACAGGTGGAGAACTGAAGCGCAAACAGATTTAATAACTAGATGACACCAGGTCTTAGACCCTGAGGCGCCTTAGCCATGAGGTAATTTTTAGTATTTTGTCCTTAATTTTGAGAATTTTCTGTCACATTTTTATAAGTATAACTAACTAAAATAATCTTTACTACTCTTGCAGTTCTAGATGCTTGCTTTTAATTTTGTTTCTGTAAAGTTCCCTTCTTTCTATGTAGTTAATTCTACTGCTTCCAGTGGTCTGTTTGGCAGCCGTATCATCTGCATGTCTGATAGTTAACTGTTTAGTAAACCCCACAGACATAAGAGTATGTACTGAATGTAATTATGATCGTTCAGAAATTCAGATTTAAATCAGAGATGGGTGCTGAAGCACATGTATGATTGTTTATTATTTAGCCTTTTGAGGAGGAGAGTATTAAGGGTCACCTGTAAAGTGATTTAAGGATATTATAAACTTGCAGTGCTGTGTGCTCAGGTCATTGAAATACCAAGGGTAGGATTAATGGGCAGTCCACATAATATTCTTCCAAAGAGAATGTTTTCCCTTTCAACTTCCTGTGTACCCGAGTTCCAGTTTTCCAGCTTGCACTGCATGGGGTGCTCCATCTCACACTGTTCTGCTGACAGCAGATCCATCACATGGATTAACTGAAGCATGAAGCCAGATGAGCACAGAGAAGACTCAGGAAGTGCTTGGGTGTATATATATATTGCAAAGCTCTGAATTCTTGGAACCTGGTTTTTATTCACTGTAATTTAAATCACGATTTTAAAGAAAATTGTGTGTTTAAAATACAGGAAGTAAACAGAGTACTTGCCAGTTCTGGGGAGGAGCCTGTAATGTCCTTGCTCTGACAGAAACCTGCTAATTGGGTGATTCATTTAGAAATTCAGTATGTAAATATTACAGCGGATGAAGTTTTTTGTCTCACTGAAGTCAGCCTTTATACTGAATCAAAGGAGTAGATTTGTTCAGACTTTGATTGACAGATTTGAGAACTTCACTGTGCTGACCTCCATTAAACCTCCCCTGTATCCCAAAAGGTGTTTTAAGAATGAGGAAAGTTACAACTAATGATGAAATCTTTCCCAAACCTATCAGGATTAAAAGCTATCAAACAAAACTTGAGTTTGATTTCTTTCCCTAGTTTATTTGACTAAAAATAGAGAATCCTTGAAGTCTGTTACTCAGATCTGTGAATGTGGCACTGGGGTGTCCCAGGGAAGAGTTAAATGTGAGAAAATGGCTCTGTATAAAGGGTAGCATTTCTGTCAGAGGAGTATGTTGTTTGGGATTCTTCAAACCAAAAAGCTGTGGTGGCAGGATAAAACGCTCTATTTAACTGCCATTTGAAGATTGTGGGTTTTGGACTCTGTTTTACACAATTAGAAATTTATGAAAATGAAACAAAACAAGATAAACTTACAAGGGCTGAACAGTATTTTTTTTAATGTATATGTTTCAAACTCTATTTTATGTAGTCTGTTTTCTGTAATAAAGAGGAGAAGTAGTTTATGAATATTTTCGTCTTTAAAAGGTAAAGAAAGATTGTGTGCTGTATGTCTGATTTATACAGATTTATGTTTCTTCGAAATGTCAGAAACAAAATTTTAACTTTCCAGTGGAAAAACCAGAAAAAGCTTCTGTATTGGAAAAAAAGGATTTTCTACAATTGAATTAATAAATATTTTTTTTTCTCAAAAATACGGCTTAGTTGACTGCAGCTGTGGTCCAGAATGGATGGCAATAGCTAAGTACATAACTGTTTTAGAAGAATGACTGTACCCACATTTTCTTAAGAATTACTTAGGAATTGCACCTTGACCCTTAATAATGCCATTTGTCATGTAGGCTATTGCTGTTGACTTAAGAAGATGCTTGGTAAAATACGGCTGGATGTGTGTGATATCATGGGAACGTCTAAGTATGTAGCGTGGTCTAAACCAATGGAATGAAATAAGTCTGTAGCGATGATTGTTTCACATGAGTGCCCAGAACCATCGAAAACTGCATTATGACTCTTTACATACCTGTTGGATAACATGGTGCCTTCATATCACACAGTGGTACTGCATCCACAAAAATGCTTAATTAACGGCTTGGAAAGATGCTGTGATCCTTGGGATGCATTTAAGTGCTGGCAAAAAGGTACTTGAAGACCAATCAAAGTAGGATAGAATAATACTAATACTTTTTAATACAATATTCCTCTCCCTACCCCCTGGCATTTGTGGTAATGAAGTCAAGGTTCAAGCATCGTGGTATCTGGATTACAGCATTTTTATTCGATGTTTTCTGACTTGCTTACCGTGTAAAGCAGCACTTCTGAAATGTAGTAATGCTGCTCTGCTTGCCAAGAAGAATGAAAATTCAGTGATAAAAATGGGAGATGGTTCTTCTACACTTTCTCATTAGTTGGTTTGCTAAATAAATTCAGAAGGAGAAGCTAGTCTCTAGTCCAGAGTAAATAGGCAGCATAGCTGTTATGGCTCATGGATGGCTCATTCCACTACAGACAGCAAAATGCTGGATTAAAAATAGTGTTGCCTGATGTGAATTCTGATGCCTGATGCAGATGGATAGACAATATATTTAACTTCCAAATATGTTGTGCATAATTTTAGAACCTTTCAGAAATGGAGGGAGATGCTGAGGCCATTGCTTTTCCTAAATGTGTTTATGTTAGATGAGCTATAATAAACTAGATCAGTGGGAGATTTTTTTTAATATTTTGCACATTACTTCAAAACTGTTTAAAGTAATAGTGTTTATGTGTATTTATAAACATAGCCAAGAAAACTTGAAAGCTTGCCAGACATGTATTGTACACCCACAAAATATTCTTTTGTACTGTGATTTCTTTAACTTATTTTTACACTGAACATCCCAGCGAAAATCCTGTGCAGTCACTAGACGGTAATAAACATCAACATCAACCACTAGGGGGGGCAAGAGTTCAATTGTTGTAATTAAGTGTCGTGATAATAATTAATTAGTACGTCTTCAGCACTGAATATACCAGTGAGATCTTTTAGTTTGAGAGCCTTTATAAAATAGGCTGTAGACTTCGTCTACCGCTTAGGGCTTTTTTATCCATCCTCCAGTGCTTGTTTGAAGTGTGTTCATTTTTTTAGTTAAAAAGGCATATAACATACAGGATTTACAGTGATGGAAAATCCCCGTGTTACAGTGGATGAGAGAAAAGAATTTAAAACTGCTTTTTTGCCTGCCTCTTGCAGATTGAATCCCTAACTCTGTATGTGAGGGGAGGACATGATAGAATTTGCTGTTCTTACACTGATTCCTCATTAAAATCTCTTCCTGCTGTGGACATGCATACTGAATGACGAAGGTTCTCCGATAGACTTGACCAAATGAAATAAATAAATTTTTTCAAGCTGAACACTATATTTCAGATCATAATTTTTTTTCTTGAACTCCTCTTATCTTTTTTGCAGCCGTTGTGAAATGCCACAACTAGCTGCATTTGAGCCCCTCAGTGCTCAGTTATGTCACCTCCTTGCTCACATGAGAGATTTTCCTGCTTGTAGAACTGAGGGACATTTATTCTATTATCTATACATCACATAAAATACTCTTATTTAGCTATTTATCTATGATAGTACCTAAAGTGTTTGCCTGATACCTGCCTTCCAGATTCTGCAATATGTATGTATATTATGACTGGGGGGTGGTTTTGTCCTTTGGTATGACTTGATGGCTAGCAAGGCTGTAATGCAAATAAAGCTGCTTTATCCAACGATAAATTAACCTGTTCCTGTGGTTACTTATCTCTTATGTTTTGTTTGCTAGAAAGGGTATAATATTTTTTTCCAGCTCATTGATGGCAGTTTTACTTGTGTTAGATGAAAAACATAACCCTGTATGATCTGGTAGAAATGTTTTATGTGCAGTTACTTTTTCAAATCTGTAAGTCAGTTTTAGTGTTTCCCTTATGCATAAATTTTTTTCTGTTGTGGTAGTGAACTTATTACAATATTGTTGCAAGATAGGTGGAATATTTTACAAATGTCTTGATATATAGTTATCTGAGATGGTTACTGACCAGACTTGAAATCTCACTTGAAACACTTTTTGGGCAAACTGTCTCATGTCATACTAAGTAAGCTACCGTACCTGAAGTCAGTACTGGTAGCAGCTGATATCCTGTTTGTCCTTTTCAAGGAGTGTTATGGCATGACAGCTTTGTTCAGCCATTGTAATAACTTCCAACTATTTCAAGACACTTTGAAAATAGCAATAATTGAATGAGCAGCTTCACCAGTTCCTTTGTTAGTCATTGGATAATAATTATCTGACTGAAGAGACTCAACTAAACCAAAACAAACTCCTCTCAAGGGATGTGTTAGCTCAGTTCTAATCTATCGTTCTTCTAAGATGTTGATGAAGTGAGAAGCATTTCTTTGTTGCTAAAAGATGTTATTTCCTAATCTCCTAGCCCATGAAAACAGAGAAGGTGCCTCAAGGTGACCTGTTTTTTTCTGGGTTCACAAATTTAGTCATCTTTTTCAGTATGAGGCCTATGCTTTTAAAATTTTACTAGTCTTAGTATCACTAAGGAACTCTTTATTGTCTGTATTGTTGCTGGTGACCTGCATTCAGTGTACATTGTCCTATAAAACTGATGAGACTTGAGCAGTCTGTAATGCCTTTGGGCAGGGATTTCTCAAGATTTTCATATGTTTTGAAAAATTCCAGTATTTATTAGTGTAATTATCCTTCAGCACGAAGATGTTAGATTAGATAACTTTTGTATTGGAATATTATGTGCAACATAGTGATTTAGTATTGGCATGGCATTGTGGTTTTAAACATGCACTTTCAACTTCCTAAGCAGTATTTTATGGTGGTACTTAAAATCAGTAATCAGAGTTATACAATTAAAAAGTTACTGGGGAAGAATTTTTATTGCTGCTAATTACTGAAGTAAATGCTGACATTTTGATTTTTTTTTCTCTTATATATTCAATGAGACTTTGCTAAGGATGCTTTTTATAAATTTGCTTTTGGAAATGTAATCTTCTTCAAAGCAAGACTAGATTAAGCACCTTTTCTGACTTGAGTCATATGATGTTTTTTGACTTCAAGTGAATATAAAAGGGAAAACTTAATGATCCTTATCACTTGTTTTGTTACATGCTAGCTTATGTAACTCTTCGTGATAAATAAAAGTCGTCACCCAAGTTCTGCAGTAAAGCATCTCCTAAGAGATGAAGTTGCGAGCTGCTTGTTATTTTCCAAGTGGCTGTATAGAGGATAACTTAAGCAATAAATGCTGTTAAGAACATGTTTGCAGGTTCTTAACTTTGTTATATTATTTTATTTTTGACAACTTCAGAATTCTGTTTTAGTTTGATACTGATGAAAAGTTGCTGAACATGCCAATAACATTTTGTTGCAGGAAAATTATAGCTAATTGTCAACTATGCATTTATCAATATGACATAGATCTGTTTCTAATAATTGGGGGTTTTCATATTTTTAAGACATTATCATATTTATTGGTCAGGTTTTTTTGTCCAGTTCTGCATGACAGAGGAAAATAAATTGCGGTGGCTTACGGAACATGACAAAATACATCTGTTGATCACGTGTTTGTAAAGGATAAGCAGCATTATCAGTATTGATAGTGAAAGAGGCTTCAATTTTAGGGACAGCTGCTGAAACAGAAGTGGTCCTGCTGCCCCTGCCTCTCTGCCTGACCCTTCGTTCGTCTGTATCCCTTGTATTGGGGCTAGTCCTGGGATGTCCTTCACTGAGCTGATTCAGTTCACTAAATTGGGAGAGATGTCCTCTTAGAAGTCCTGTGTAATACTAATAAGCTTACAAAACTCTCCCTTGAGGTGTTTGCTTTGAAATCAGGCATTTCTGTGTCTTGGAAAGTCACAAACTACAGGCACCACTGTGGAAGCTATGTTGTTTTTTAGGCATTGCAGAAGTCTTCACCACCATTTACATGTTGGGCTCTTAAAGAATAAGGCCTCTGCTTTGCTTTATAAAGCATGTAATTTGTCAGAGGTTGTTGTGGGACAATGCTGGACTTCTTACAGCTCCTCCCTTCATTTTCATACCTTTGTCGAAGTCTCTGTAGTGCCTTAATATGCATGTGTCCAGCAAGCACTTCAGAAAAATAATTATTAAAGTCTCCTTGCTTTCAAGCCTATGCTACAAACAACATGACTGATTAGCAGGACTGTGTGTGCATGTAATTGTGCACAGAAACCCATGGTGAAGTTATGTTTGGATCTACAGGTCATGGAATTTGGGAAGCTATTGCTTTTGAATAGTCTGTACAGGAGCTAGAGACTGAGTTGCAAGGGATTTGACCATCACTGTTTGAAGTGAATAGTGTTCACCATTGATTGATATGTATCCTTGTTCTGGCCAGTGTTAAATTTTGCAGTAGCCAGAAGGGGGCATGGCTAGGACGTGAAAGTCCACCTCGTGAAGCTTTTTGGGGATAGGGGGAAAGGGTCTCTTTCAGGTTGGTGGAGGGAGTAGTCAGGTATTCTCGGGGGTGTGAGAACTCAGATGCGAATAGTTCTTTTTTTGTACACTCTTTTATTACTGGCTCTCTTATTGTTCGTTTTTAATCTTGTTGTCTCCAGTAAATTGTTCTTATCTAAACCTGTGATCTTTATGCTTTATATCTCCAGTTCTGGTTTCCATCCTGCCACAGGGGCATGGGGGAGGAGGGGGAGAATGAAGTGAGTGTCTGTGGTTTGTAGAGTCTCAGTGTGAGCTCTAAGTTGGGGAACACTATTCCGAAAACCATGACATTATGATACCCTCTCTTGCTGTATATGTGGACAGAAACAGTTGCCTAGAATTTATCCTTTCTTCTATCCTATTTTTTCTCCTTTCTGCTTTTGCAGATAGTGAAAAGATTCTGTGTAAGGCTTTTGGTATAATCTTGTCTGGTTGTACACAGAAGGGTTAAACTTTCCATCAGAATTTGTCTACTTGAAAGCAGCAATCTTATTTTTTTTCTGGTGGGTCTTTGCCAACATTATAATAGGCTAGTCTTGCTTAATTTTTAAAAGCTTTTAGGGTATGTTTCAGAATTGGAGACTTCACATCATTTTGATGAAGTGGTAGAGATTTTCACAAAGAAATCATGAGTTCGGTTTCAGTCCTGGGCTTGGAACAGAAAAGATTAGTAATTTTTGGCCTTAATGTGAAATAAAGTTCGAACTCCATGTTCCATGATCACCCCACAAGTGTTGTGCTTGACTGAATTATGGAACCTGAACTGCTTTTGTTA
Organism: Urocynchramus pylzowi; assembly: GCA_013397555.1. Classification (NCBI taxonomy): domain Eukaryota; kingdom Metazoa; phylum Chordata; class Aves; order Passeriformes; family Fringillidae; genus Urocynchramus; species Urocynchramus pylzowi. The sequence goes on from VZRH01004830.1 coordinate 538,890, forward strand.
CTCTTAACTGCCTCTTAAATAGAGTAATGAGGTGAAGGGAGAGCCTGCAGGGCAGTGAGGACACTGAACTTCTCCTGTGTGATAGGTGGAAGACTTTGTTTTTAATCTTTAGCCAATGCTGTTCACAAAATCAGTTATGTATAATTCTCTGGTTTCATGATTGTGTACAGTTCTTTCTCCAAACACACTGATTACAGGCAAAAAACTTGTTTATGTAGCAGAGAAGATAAAGTTATGGAGTTCATGGAGGAGGAGGTGTTTCTTGGTACTTTCATAGAGATTTGAGAATTTCCTTCTTATTCAGTTTTAAGGAAGGAGTGTTGCCAGCCATGCTTGCCCTCATGTGAACCTTTAAAACTTCATGCTCAGTATGCTCAGGCATGCCTCAAAGTGAAAATAAATGGATGAGAGTTTTCCTTTTACTGGCTGCAGTAGGTGTGAATACTCAGTGCTAATGGAGAGGTATAAAAAGAGCAGTCGTGCTGGGAAGTGCCCTCCTGTAGGGCACAAATGGACATCAGCCCAAGTACCAGCTTCTGCACCTATTTCAGCTTTTCTTGTACAAGGAAATCTGGCCTGAGACCTAGATGAAGCTGTTTTCCCTTCTTACATGGAAATGGTCTCTGCAAAAATTAATATGTCTTTAAAGAAGTGTTTCATATTCTTTTGTGTTTGATCAGTGTTACCCTGATGTTTTCTGTGTTATGACAGTAAATGGTGTTTGCTGGGGATTTTTACTAAAGCCTTTGGTGCTAAGTAGAGAGAGCTGTCTAATGAGAGCTGTCTCATTCCAAGTGTCATGTGAGCCCTGCCAGCTCTGCTCTATGACTCTCAGATAAACAAAAAGGCAAGTGGAAATTTTTAAGTGCATTAAAAGAACACCCCCCCCCCCCCCCCGCTTTTA
>VZRH01004830.1:541136-651368 GCA_013397555.1 Urocynchramus pylzowi
GCCGCTCCAGGTGCGCGGGAAGGGGCGCTGGATTTCCTGGTCCCCGGCAGAAGGGCCCCGGGACCCGCGGCCTCATGGCTTCTGCTGGTCTGGAGCTGTGAGAGCTGAGAGCCTCTCCTTGCGAGGCCCTTGGTGGTGGTTTTTCTAACCAGACTGGTTATTCTATGCAGCTGGTAGTACTCTGCCTCCGTTTATAAGAACTTTTGTTTTGTCCTGCCCTTCTACCCTCCCCTTTTTTTCCCTCTTAAAGACATTTCCAGCTTGCTCTCAAGTATTCGACCTCTTATTGCAAACAAATATTCTTTATATGGGCAACTCAAGATAGACTGTTTTGTTCGGTGTTCTTAAAGGGACAAGTTTGCTTAAGTACCTTTTTTAAAACAGGCTAGCTTGATATTTGTTAGTACAGTAATGGCCTTTTTTGTTTTTGTAGCAATTTCATTATTGTTGGGAGGGGGGAAAAAGGCTTGGAAATAGTAAACGCTGAGTAAAAATTAAAGGGTTGTGCCATCAGCGGGCAAAAGACTGTCGGGCTGTCACGACACGGTCATTTTTTGTGCCGTGGTGGCCCTTTCAGTTAAATATATGTCCCTATCACAAGGATGAGAAAAAATGTATAGAAATTTATAACTTTGTACACTAGTACCCTGTATGCCATTTTGAGACGTACCAGGTGTAGTATTAAATTATGGCAAGCTTCTGACTGTGAAACTACCTTGAGTATTAGCTTGTGTATTATCTTTGGAGAACGTGCATAAAATGTTTCTTCTGCTGGCTAAAAAGGTGGCACAAAGCAAGCAGGATAGAGGCTTACCAAAGTTGGCTTTTAGTAAGCTTTAAATACTTACGGTCGATTATTTTTTTTCAAAAGAAAGAAAACAACTGTTTGGTGGCAGACACTTTAAAATAGGAGAAACAAGCGGCTTGTTTGACATCAATGAAAAAACTATTCTTGCAGTAAATATCTATTCTTTGTGTCTCTCCTTGGGGTAGCTGAAAATACTGAGTTATGTTATCGTTATTATCCCTCTCTTGTAAATAATTTTTCACTCTTACACAGCATTAACTGAGAATTGAAATAGGCCTTATAGATGTTTCTGCTGAGACATGTTGAGGGTTTTTTTTCAAATTGTCTTCATTGTTCTTACTCAAAATTGGGTTTGTAACTGAAGACCTACAAATACCTTTTATAAATGTATGGCTGTGTGGCAGGTTGAGGAGGAGAGAAACTTCCTAGATCTCACAAGAAGCATGAAATAGACATGTACTGTTGGTTTGTTTGTTTTATATATTTGGATGCCTTCCTGCCTTTCAAACATATTCAATGCTGTACTGGGTTTGTTGAAATGTTTGAAAGACTTTTTAAAGCAGCACTGAATATTGTCTCAGCATATCACATGGATGGTATGTCAGTGAACAGTGCATGGCATATATGCAGTTATGGTTCATGTATTATAGAGATATTAAATACTTAATGCCCTCTCTGTAGCCGAATCAGTGTGTCACAGCACTGTGACGTTAAAAAGCCAGCAGCTGAATTTCAAGGCTGCTTACTCTTAATCGGCCCAGAAATCCCTCCTTTGTCAGGTTGGTTCTATCTTCTGAGTGGTGGGAAGTCATGATCTGCTCTGTTACTGTCTCCTGGGGAAGGCTGTCCACACACTTCCTCAGCTCTCTTCTTAAAGGTGGACCTGCCCTCTGCCCCCCTATACTCATAATTCATTTACTAGCGTAAAATATAAAACTTAAGGAGCAATAGAACTGTCAGAAGCATAAAACCCAGCATGGGCAGCACAGATTCTCCTAACTCTTCTGTAGAAATGGGTTTGGATTAATTAAGGTGCTAGCCAGGTTTATGTGTTCTTGCTGTGTCTCACCTGCATTATCTTCACAGTCAGCCGTAGCCGCAGCTGCATGTAAAAACTGGACAGGTAGCTGCTTACTTAGCTGAACTTGCCACAGGCTGTCTTCCCTTTCTTTCTAAGAGAGATGCTGGTAACCACTCATGTGTTGTGTAGCTTCCCAGGCATTTCAGATGCCTGAAGAGTAGGTTAAGGAGTGAAATTTGAGGGGAGTTTAGTTCCTGTCATCTGAATCTCCTGCTGGGCTTAAGTGAAAGTTTTGGGTCTACTGATTCAAGACAAGTTTTTTCTTAATAGTTACACTGCCTATGAAACTTGTCTAGCATGGTGCATGCATAGGTGCTTCCAGAAAACTTCTGAAGAAGTGTTTCTTTCTGGTTGTATCTGCAGTTGGCTTTGGGACTCCTTACCAATTTAAGAGCAAAAATTTTATTGTTCACTTGGGCGTTTTTGCCTCTTAGTTATGTTCCTTTTGCCTCTTCAATTATTTTTACCTCTGCTGCTAGATTTTTGTGGCCTGTTAGACCCTGTTGATTCTGTGGGTACTACCCTACTTTCTTAACACCTGGGATAATGAGAATTGTCTGCTAGTACTATGAATTTTGTGTCTTTGCACAGATTTACTTGATGTAATTATATATCTCTCTGAGGTTCTAAGAAGTAAAGAATGAAGAGATAGCCTTCTTCAGGAGTTTTCCAACAGTTGACTTAGCTGAATTTCAGTTGCAGGAGCTCTTTGGGAATGCCTAAGTAAGTAAGTAAGTGATGCCTAAGTAAGAAGTATCGCAGCCTGACTTTCAAGTGGAGTGGCTTTTCAGGACTGGCGGGTAGAAAAATTATCTTCAATTATAAATTGGAGGAATTTGTTATTCACATGTCTGAGACTGTAAGTGCCATGGATCATACCATATGCTTTTACAGTGAAGAAATATGTGTACCACCATATAAAGAGCTAGAGTGAGCAAGAGAGGGTCTCTAAGTGTAGACATCTACTTATAGAAATTGCTGTCTAAATTTACAGATGGATTAGTGTGTACAGATACACTTCTTTTCACATGGAAAAATTACTACTTTCTGCTTTGTTTTATGATACGTATTTGGTTCTCTCTGACATTTGCACTCTTTGTGTCCGATTTTCTCTGTGTATTTTTCACAAAACCGACAAGCCAGTGATCCTTTTTGTGTGTGTCCTTTTCTCTTGCCTTTTTTATGGTATTTGCACTAGAACAATGTTAGTGCAATCGTTCTTCCTTTGAGTCAGTGTGGGTTTTTTTACCCAAAGGCATGAAATTCATGAATGCTTGCCCAGTTGCCTCTAAACTGAAGTGGACTCACAGATGATTTGTGTTCAAACTTCATTTTATTTGTTTACAGTCACTGAAGTGGTAGTGAGTCTTTCATGACATCAGATTAAAATATTCATCAGTCATCAGATGTGTGTTATTACAGTTCATAACCTCTCCAAAACCTTAGAAACAGTGGAAAATGATAAGGTTTATTGGAAATAGAGAGAACTGAGTAGTCAAACTTCAAACTTTGTAGTTGTTAGTTTTGGGACAGCATGCTGCCTGGAAAAACAGGTGTTTTGAATGTCTCTAGTTTGACAGTTCAAATAGGTACAGTGATGTTAAAATTGCGATGTAAACTCTTGCTCTTGGTTTTTATGTAGATCTTGGTTTTTAACTTTGTCAATGCAGTATACTAAAAGTATATTATAAATGGATTATTTTATTTAATAACAGGTGTCCAAAGTGGTCCTGTTGATAATAAAAGAAACCAAATCTTTAATTATGTTGATATCAGCTGAAACTATGTTCTAGTGGAATTATTTTACTTCTGCGTAAGAGTAAACATCAGTTCAAACTTTGTTAAAAAGATATTTCTTTTTGATGTATATGTATTTTTTTAATGTATGCTTGGGGATGTGATAATTTGAGGAGCTTCACCATATCTTGACTTTCAACTCTCTTCATTCACCTTAGTTCCTATGTGCAAGAGAGAGGAGCTATTATTCTAATAGGTGTTCAGTAAGTTTAGAGAAGATTGTTATCCTAGAACTGAGGGGATTAAGAAGTACATCTGTGCAGACTATATATGCTTCCAAACACACTGTCATTGAAAATGTTTTGTTAGAAGTTAATTCGCTGGACCAGTGATCGCATTGTTTTCTCTACTACCTAGTGAAGTGTTAATGTATCTAGGTAAATGTATTTCCTTTCATTCACAGTAAAGGCTGTCTCTTTGGGGGGATAGTTTTACAGTCTCACAGTCAAATTGAATGTGTTGTTTTTATTTTTGTTGGTGTAATTGACCAATCTTTTTCTTCAGACAATTAATGTATTTCAAGTTCTTCTTACAGTATGAATGAGCCAACATTATTTCTTAGCTTCAGCCAGACTGATAAGGATTCATCAGGTCATACTGCTGTTTTTTGCTTTGTTTTCACTCTGATAAAATGTTAGTTTTATTAGAATTATGTCAAGATCATTAAGAAGTGACCAAAGGGTCTTATTTTAGAAAGCCTGAGGAAAGTTAATACATGAACAAAATAAAAAGAAACTCAGGAAAATGCTGGAATATGCTGAAAGAAGCTGTGATTTTTTTGTTTGTTTGGTTGGTTGGTTTTTTGTTGTTGTGTTTTGTTTGTTTTGTTTGATTTTTCCTAGTCATGGTTAATATCTGCTGTGACATGGTAGGAGACAGTCTTTGTTTTTATTACTCAGAGAACTTAAAGGATAGTAGTTCAGACATCCCTTCATGAGCTGTGGTTGTTTGGACGTGCCATGTGGTCTAGGCACAGGACACAGAGATTCACTCTGTTGTGTTTGGCTTACATCTGCTACTGATGTCTGCAGTCATTCTTCTCAAATGTTTTTCTAAGCACACAGGAGCTCACCCATGCAGTTGTTAATAGTTACCTCTTCTGCTGTGCCTCTTGTCAGAGAACTTCAAACTTTTGTTAGTGATAAGCTGAGTACCAACTTGTGCAACTTGATGAGCTTGCCTCTAGTAAGCTCTTTGTCAAAGCTGGAAATGATGGTCAGAAAAGTCGATTTCAAGGGAGGTTTTTGATGATTTTGGGCAGAGGAGAGCCATTGGAAATTCAGCAAGGGCAAGTGCAGGGTCCTGCACCTGGGGAGGAACAGCCCCAGGCACCAGCAGAGGCTGGGTCTGTCCTGCTGGGAAGCAGCTCTGTGGAGAAGGACCTGGACAACAAGCTGTCCATGAGCCAGCAGCGTGTCCTGGTGGCCAAGAAGGCCAGTGGTGTCCTGGGGGGCATTGGGAACAGCATTGCCAGCAGGTGGAGGGAGGTGATCCTGCCCCTCTACTCAGCCCTGGTGAGGCCTCACCTGGAGTGCTGTGTCCAGTTCTGGGCTCCTCAGGACAACAGGGACATGGAGCTGCTGGATCCAGCAAAGGGCAACAAATTTTATTAGGGGTCTGGAGCATCTCTCTTATGAGGAAAGGCAGGGAGAGCTGGGGCTGTTCAGCCTTGAGCAGAGACAACTGAGAGGGGACGTCATTAATATCTAAACGATAAGTTTCAAGAGGATGGATCCAGGCTCTTCTCAGAGATGCTGAGCAGTAGAGGCAATGGACAGATATTTGCCCAGGAAGTTCCGCCTGAGCATGAGGAAGAACTTCTTTACTGTGTAGGTGACCGTGCTGTGGAACAGATTGCCCAGAGAGGTTGTGGAGTCTCCCTCACTGGAAATACTCAAGAACTTTCTGGACACAATCCTGTGCCATGTGCTCTTGGATTACCCTGCTTGAGCAGGGAGGCTGGACCACATGAGACGTTGTGTTCCTCAGGTTCCAACTTTACCCATTCTGTGATTCTGTGAATTTGTTACATGTCACTGTGCAGGAATGGTAATGATTTTGTTAGTTGGAGGTGGAATCAGTCAGTATTTTGTGCCACTGTGTTTAGAATATGAAGCTACTGGAAGATAACTGGTTTAGGTTGAACATTTTAAATGAAGTGTATTAAATGGATCACACTGAAAATGATGTAAAACTGATTGTTGCATACAGTAGTTCTGTGTATATTGTCACATTATCTATAGGCTGTGATGTTACATATCATTAGAAGATGTTTAGTAGGAATTGGATTTGTTTGGAGGAGCACTGAAATGGTACAAGTGGAGATGCATATCTGAGGAGAATCAGAAAGTTCACATATCTTTGATTCAGCCTTATTCAACAGGTCCTGTTGCATTCAGTGATGGCTCCTGGATTTTCTCTTGAGAACCTTTCAGAGGATTTTTTTCCTTTGAACCCTTGCAAATTCACTAGGTGGTCATAGTGAAATTTTAAAGCTTTTGATCTCTATCATTTGACTTTAACCTATGTTTAAAATAAGGTATCAAAGAAAAATTCTTAAAAGGCTCCCCACTGTGAATTTTGTTTTTCTCCCTCAAAAAAAAAGTTGAAAATTATGTCAAATGAGGCTCTACTTACAGCTAAGGAAATGGCTTTATATGTGTCTATAGATAGGTAGATATAATCAAAGAGTCTGTCTCTTCTAACTAGACTGGTTTAAAACATAATTATTAACACCAAACTAAATATGGAAAAATCTAAATCACGTATCTGTTTTATTAAATGACGGGTAAACTAAGGTAGTCCTGTGTAAAGTCAAGGGTTGTCGGAACTCAGGACATGCCTCTGGGTGCCTGCTCCTGAGACTCAGACAGGGGGCTGGGGAGTTCTGGCAGAAGGCCAAAGACACCTGGGAATTAGATCTTAGCCCTTGGGACAAACTACCAACTTTGTATGAAGAAGCACAAGTCACAAAGGTTTAAGTAGAGTGATAGTGAATTGAGCACAGGGTGAAAAATAGACTTTTGGGGATTTTACTATGGGAGTCTAGGAGACAAGGTGGAGGATTTGGGCGTTGTCCTGTCCTTGCTTCTTCTTCTTCCTAGTCTCCATCTTCTGGGTGATGTTGGCACTTTTGGATTGGTTTAGGGTAGAAGTAGACAGTCTAACATAGGTGATAGGTATTGGAAAATAATGATAAACAATGTACATGTAATTCATAGCATAAGACACGGACACCAGCCCGAGGGTGGGCAGTGTGCCTGGACTGACCTGCTAGACAGAGCTCTGTGGGTCAGAGAAAGAATGTTATAGATAAGGAAAAATAAACAGCCTTGTGAACTACTGCTGAAGAACTCCGACTCTTTCTTCAACTACTGGGCTGAGAGAAAGGACTCTCGGGGGCGTCCTGACCCCAGGAAACCTGAGAAAGGGTATTGACTGAAGGAATGCCATTCCTGTTGCTGCTTAATTTACTGAAACAAGCAGTGTGAAGTGTTAAGCTTTGAAATAATTTAGTTGAATAAAAACATATATACCCTCAGTTCTCTTAGTACTTGATTGTAGTATTCCAGAGTATGTTCCAGAATTTAAAAAAACATCATTTCTCTCAAGGCAGTAAAGTGGTGAGTTGTAGAACAAATGCAGTTTATTGTTTTGTCAGTAAGGAGCTAGATTAGTCAATGCTTTTTATGTATCTGACAAAATTGTTATCTTTTGGTTTTGGCAGACATACATGAATATAAACTTGTCTGCTTTGAGGTCGGAGAGAAAATGTCAATATTTTTGTTTCTTTTTGATTTTCATATGTATCAGTATATATGGTATCCCTGCCCATGGCAGGAGTGTTGGAAAAAAATTTGAACTAGACTAATTCAAACTAGTGTAATGTTTACATTTTGAAATACCATATACTCTGAGTCTTTTTTCTCTTAAGTAATAGGGTAAGGATTCACTTTTTTGAGGTAATTCCGTGGACACTGGTTTGGCCTGGAAGCTCACCTTGAGGAAGCTAATAAATTAAAAATTACTTTGGTGAATGCTGGTGCTAACCATCTGTGATTGTTTTAAGAGGCACTCAAGATAACGCAAAACTGAAGTGGTAGTAGGTAGATTTCTTTATTTTTCCCTGGTTGCTTTCTTGCTTGCATTTGGGACCCGTGCCTTGTCAGTCTTTCTTCTCTGGGCTGCTGGGCCCAATTCCTGTATGGCATTGGAACTAGGCTTATGAACAGAATCCCACTTCTCACAGGAAATAGATTTGGTATGGAAAACAGCTTGCAGTGCTTTTATTGTTGGGTATGTTGGCATTTTCTTTTCATGCATGCTTGGAAGAGAGGAGTTTATATGGTAATTACTTGTTTTATTAAAGCTATTCATCAGATACAGATTTCTGTAAGAAGTGTTTACTTTGTTTTTGAAATACACTTAAAAATTATGGTTTTAAGCATCAATTGAAAGTTCTAAAGTTATTCTAGAGAAGATGGGTATAGTTGTTTGAACTTCCTTTAATAAATCTGAGTACAACGAATTGGCTTCTAATTTAAATTCTTCCTTCTCTTAAAAATCCTTTTGGAGCTACTGTTATTATCACTTCTTGGATGAGATGCTAGAATGTTCTGGAAAGGTATTCCTACATAAAAGTATACAGAAACCTCAGTAGTAGAAAACAAAAGAAAAGTAGTCCTGAGGATACTGTATTTTTAAAGTATGTGCTTTAACCTTGAAACCTTCCCTCTTCAAACCCAAACTGAGCACTAACAGAACATCAGAACTTACTGGTGTGCCTGATGGACACAAAGAGGTTTGTGTAACTGGAAGTCAGGACCTTCTTCCAGCTAAGCTGTGACATTCTGCTTAGAAGTGCCATCAGTGCCTCCCAGAAATGGCTTATCAGTGGCTCCATGAAGCATCTCTTGCACTATGGATAGCTAAACAGCAGTGAGGGAACCTGGCCCCAAAGGGAGTTTGGAGAGCAAATGGAGTATGGGAGATTTTCACATATTTCACAGAAAATTTCACAGGAGCATTGTAGAAGATGTAGTGTTGTGATTCAACATGGATCCATATAATATGTAGGTTCCCTGGTTAGTCTCTTGACAGAATTATTTATGTCGTTTAATTGAACAGTGTATTGGTTAATATCAACAAGCCTAGCCATCCAGAGTGAAGTTCCATTGAAGTTCTGAAATGGGCTGTTTCCTGTTGATTACAGTCCGTGCTGACTGAGAAAAAGCAAAAATCTTTATTAGAATTTCCAGTTGATAAATATGTCTTTACAGATTCTGCATAGTTCAAACATAAACCTAACAAACCAGTCCTTGATGAAACAGGAGTTAATTACTGATGATAAGAATAAATCAGACATGTTTCTTTCAACAGCTGTCTTGATGTTTACCAGAATTTGTCTTCAGCATGGTTTTCATAATGTAAATCATTACATAGCTTTTTTAAATTCCCTTTTTGGGAAACTGGAACGAGAATGCTTGATTAGTATCTCCTTCATCAGACAGTGCTGTTCAGTGAGAAGTTGTAATTAACAAATATCCTTTGTATTAATACTGGTAACCCTCTTGGAGTTATAAAAAGTAGATTGTGTATGTTTGTTTTACAGATTTGCCTTTTCAGTGACTTTAGACGTGTCTAGCTTGTTTTTATGTATGGGTATGTCAAGGGAATTTCCATAAGTGCTGTAACAGTAGAAGCAAAAGCAGTCAGACAAGTGCAGTATGCTCTGTTCACCTTGTCTGTGAACATGCCAAGTAAAAGGATGATTATGTCAGTTCACTGCACCGTCAGGTCTTACCAGAGCATCTTTTACATTACCCGCATAATGAACACAGAAAACATATAACTCTTTGTTAAAGTACGCTTGCATTATGTGGGGTTTTTTTCTTACATGAGGCTTGGTGATTTGGCTTCATCTTTGGCTTTTCTGCCATATTTTGATGATTGAACTGTTGAGTTTGGAGGCATTTCCTTCCCATCTCTGACCTGTGAGTAACTGGAGAGCAGTTCTTTTGGGAAATACACTTCTGTCTGTTTTTTCTTTGCTGCTCAGTTGTGTCTTAGATGTGTTATTCTGTCTTGTCAAATGTCAAAATATTATCATCTTTTGCAAGGCTTTGATTTCTATCTGTGGGAAAAATTTCAAAACAGATAAATGAAACTTCTTCCTGTTTGGTTGGTTTTGTTTTGTTTTTTTCTTAAGTTTGAAAATTATATCTTCACATTATTTCCTCTGTGTCTTCTTCAAATCTTAGAAGAGCAAGAACCTTTTTTTTCTTCTTTTTTCCCCTTTTCTGTAAAGGAAATACGAAACATACTAGTGTACATGAATATACAAGATTACTTTTTAAAATATGCAAATTGTTTGTATGGGTCAGACCTAAGCATTCAGCATTATCTACAAATTAATACCTCTTATGATCATGTGTTTCCTTCTTCTGATTCATAAATTATAAGGCAAGAAGAAACCAGTAGGATCACCTACTCTGTCAGTCTACAGGAAACAAGACAAAGAGTAATAGTGTTAGAGATTTAGTAATTTGACTCTCCCAGATAAGGTAACCTGTTTGTTTAATCATCGATGAGTTTAGCAAAATCTGAAAGATTTAACACTGCTCAGGACAGCTTTCTTTTGTTTCTTGTTGTTCCTTAAGTAAGCTGTGTTTTACCACTACTAGTTTATTGCTGATGCTATTGTCTTTCACACTAACTTTAGTAATAACCTCAGAGATACTGGACCAGTCTCTTCATAAATGCTGAAAGTGTTCAGTACATTCTTTGTGACTGTGACTGCCTAGATCCACTACAAGGGTCAGCAGATGGATATTAATAGAAGGAAACAATCTAAAGAGAGGTCCAAAGGGCTGTTGGCATTTTCTGCCTCAGCTGGTATGGAAAAATTAATTTTCCCTTAAAGTCATACTGAGGGAACAATAGTGTTGTGTTTTCTAAAAGATACCTACTCCGGGAAGCTGTCTGAGGAGCTGGCAGCATGGTCTGGCCTCTTTGAGTGGTGGGACTGCTTGGCTCAGGTCCTTGTGGGAGTGCAGGATGTGTATAAGGACTTGGAGGGAGAAGTTGTGTGCTCCTTTTCTCTCTCAGGTGTGACAGGTTATCTGAAAAGATGGAAGGGTGTGGGATTTGTATGAAGGAATGTGTCCTGCTGAGGTGTTGTTGGGAGACTGTAGTGCAGTCTCCTGTAGTTTTGCAGGAGGCAAAAGTGTCCCATTGGTCTTGTTAATGGAGACTCCTAAGTTATTTGTAGAGCTGCTCCCAGGTTTATCTTGTAGGTATAACAACTAGATCATTGCAGAAAAAAAAAGATGTAGGAATGAAGTAAAGCTCTTGCAGTATAAAACAGGAACATGTGGCAGGAACACCCAGTGCATATTAGAAATCCAGTACCCTAATACAGTGACTTGTTGCTGAACATTGTTTTGATATAGGGATAGCATATGCCTGTATAAAAAGAGTATCTGTCAAGTTTCAGATGATTTGAAGTTACAAATTAAGCTCTTTTTTTTAAATTTACACAAAGGTGTTGCTGTTCTTATATAAATAGATGTATTAAACATGATGTAAGAGAAGATAAATAATTATGAAAGTGTGTTGCCCAATATATATGGAAAAATACATTTTTTTAGTTACAGATATTTTAATATTAGAGGAAGGATTAGGGTTTGAGAACTCGTTCATTGCTCTGCATTACTTAGAGGCCTCTCTGAAGTCACATCGGGAAGGCACATAATGCTGCACAACCAAAAGCAAGGATGGAGACATAGTTTTCATTCTAGTTTTCATACATTTATAGATATTTCACCTGAACAGTTTGTGCTGTAGTGTTATTTTCAAAAAAAATTTGTATTATTTCATAAAACCACTTTTCTAATAGATAAAAAAATTCTGTAAATATGAAACTAATAAACCACGAGTTGATGATTTCACTTTACATTAACTACCCTTAGGGCAAAGGCAGCAAATATTATCAATGCACGTATTTAAGATAAGTGAAGACAAGTGAGAATAGGACTTCAAGTACAAGAAGTAAAAAGGCAATTCATTACAATTTGATTTGGAAGGAATGTGGTGCTTCATGTTATTTGGATAAGATATGTGCAATATCAGATTTTTTGCTTTTAAGGCATTTGCTTTTTAATTGTCTTTTTTTATGATAACAACTCCCATTAATTTACTAGCTTCTGCCTTTATTAGGCAATGTATTCTTCCAGGTCCTGTCAAAAGTAAGAGCTACTGTTGCTTCATAAAAAACTTAGAGAACAAAGGAAACTCATGTAGAAGGTGAATTTGTTCCTGTCTTTGTGACTTGACTGTGAGGTACTAAAGTAGTTTTTTGACCAGCATCACATTTTTTTCCTTTTTCTCTAACCCTCTGTGGTGTTCATTACACCTGAGACATTTTCCAAACAAAAACAAAGGCTGCAGAAATGGTGGTTTTATGCTTTATGAACATTACTTCTTATGGCATCCTTCTGCTGTGATGCAAATAGAAACCTTAAATTAGTTAATGGACTAATGGGCAGGATGAGTAGTGAGGTGATTACTCTTCCTGATGGCCAAAAATTGTAGCACACCCTTTTCTGTCACCTTACCTCATCCACACCCTATTCTAACCTGTTGGAGATGTTTATCTTGTCTGTGTGTTGAGCCTGGGTTTTTGGGCTTGTGCAAGCTCTTTGGAGCAGAGGCTGTCCTTTTTTGTGTTCCTGTGATGTCGGGAACAATGGAGACTTGTAGCACACCTGCATATGTAAGAAATAATAGTGCTTCTCTTGCTGGGCTCTGTTGCTTGAGGGACCCAGATGGTTTTGTTCTTTAAAGTAGAAAATGTGGGAAATGACAGATCTCTCAAAATAATCTTCTTTTAGAAGTCTTGGGACAAAGATGGCTGTTTTTTCAGAGTTTCTTCAAATTCACTCCATTGCAGCCTAAAGGAGGAGGGCTACAATCTGAAATCATTGTACAGTGTTGAAGAACAAAGAAAATAATCCAGTTATTATTTTTAGATAAAATCTTGAGTAAAAGCATCTGCAACCCGTTATCATTTATTCCAAAGACTTTTTCAAACAAAAAGCACCATTATTTCTACCTGTACAAGCATAGTTGGGTTTTTTTTGGCTGTGAGAATAACCACATGGCTGTAGGATCATATATAGGAGCACCTACAAATTTCTATTTTCATAAGTCCTTGTGGAGGATAAGATGTGTAGAAAATAAAACTGCAGATTATTTTTTCACGCATTTTCTGCATGTTAACTCTGGAATAGAAAATGTGCAATAGTGTTAATGTACTTGGTGAATTTAGTGGTTACCAAAGTTTTAAAGCATGTATGATTTCAAGCATGATGTATGATTAATTTCTGTTGATTTCATGTGTTTGAACTTAGCTGGAAGGCACCCTCCTGTTAACACTGTAAGGCAGTAGTCTCTATGCTTAAGGCTCATTTTTGTTTCCCTTCCCTTCTGCCAGCACACTGAATTTATAAAATGACCATATTCAACTATACTGAGCACTTTTTAAAAACAACATTCATGTGTATCTTGAGGGTATGATTCAGTTGTTTGTATATGAAAAATTGACTTCTAATCTTTAATGTGGCCACAAACCACTTGATCACCTTAACAAATGGAGTGAACTTCCATGCTTCTCTTTGCATCCTCAGTGGTGATAACCTTTTAACAAGATTATCAATATAACTTGCCTACTTTTTATACTTGGCATGTGATTTGATAGCTATGTAATGCTAAATTTAATCTGAAACTGTACTCATCACAGTTTATTGTCAGAGATGCTAAGTTCTCTTGATTGGCCGATTGTACATACATAGTGTGTGTACAGACTTATTTTTATTAGTTTGGGAGGGTGTTTTGGTGAGGTTTTTTTGTTTTGTTTTGTTTGGGATTTTTTTGTTTTCTTTTGGGTTTTTTGTTTGTTTGTTTGTTTTGGGCTTTTTTTGGAGTTTTTTTCCCATCAAAAGACATTGTTGGTTTTAAATTAAGCATTGGCAGACAAATGTTTGAAGTAATCAGGGGGTTGCTTCACACACATACACTGTCTAAATAATTGGACTTCTTGAGATCAAGCTAAATAATTAGCTTGTTGAGATCTTGAGGAGCAGCCGAGGACTGAGGAAAACACATTCAGTTGATTTGGTTTCAGAATGTTCAGTAAGTTTCTTCACAAGTGTGTGCTTCACTGCATTTACATTTCCTCAAAGCAATGATCTCTAATGATCTCATGAGCTTGGCAGCCCAGATTCATCTGCAAAACAGCACTGTACCCTGCAGCACCATGCTGGGGTGTGTGCTTAGCTCTGACTCGGAGGTGATCATCATTTCCTGCAGCAGCTAGTTAGAGCCCAGTGCTGCATAGCCCAAGATGTGAAAAAATCACAGCACGAGGCAGTATGGCTGCAGGCATTTGGACTATTAAAGCTAGACTTGTAAAGAATGTGACGTGTAGCTTTGTATCACACTGCAGCATGTCTCCGGTATTGGTGAATGACATGTTTCTACTCTTCTACTTGTGGTAAAGTGTGCTGGGAGACATTAGTGAATAGGAAGATGAGAATTTGCCCTTTGGAGAGAGTGACTACATTATCTGTTTCAAAAATATGGCTGGTGTAACATACTGAATAGTCAGAATTTAAAAACAGAATATTATTTTCTGGTATTACTATAACTTCTTTTTAGAGCTCTGAATGGGAAATGCTTCAGTGGCTGAGATGTAGTATCAAATACAGAACTATTAGTAATATTAGTCCAGCTTCAGTCTTACAGAAAGTTCTGGGAGTTTAGCAGATTTTTGCAGAATCATATTGTACCTGTCATGTGTTAAATGGCTGTGAAGCTGTTATTCTGGCGTTTGGGTTTCTTTTCTGGGGAAAAAAAAGAAACAATAAAGAAAAATTAGGAGCGCAAGATACTATATTTCTCTGTAAAATATAAAGAAAAAGAGAATCTGCACCACTTAATAAACACTCTCCACAGTTGTGTGGAACCTAATGAAGCATTTTAGAAGGAAGAGATTATGAGATTGCATTGAGATTTGATTTTTCACCAGATTGTTGTATGTCAGTTTGCCAGTTGTAACCTTGGGTTTGTTTTCTTTATTGGTCATTTTTTAGTATTTCATTGTCACTGTTTTCCTGTATCAGCTAAATTTATGCCAGTCACAGTGAGGCAAGAGATTATATATCCCCATAAAAACAAGTCAGAACTCTGTAAGCCAGGTTGAGAAAACAATCAGTCACTTTTTAATTGGTAACACACCCATATGTACATCCAGCTAGTTGTCCAGCCCTCCTGAACCTGTGTGCCACTATTGCCTACCTGCACAGACTTTCTCGAGGTTTTTTGAAGTATTGAAAAATCATTTTGATTTAATGTTTAGTTTCAGATTTATGAAGGGACATATATATATATATATTCTATATATATTATGGAAGGGACATGATTAGGAAACGTTTTTAGGAAGCATCATAGGAACATGATTATGTTAAATTGACTCATCTGTGCTTTATCATTAAATATATATCTTCAAGGTGGTAATTTTTGTGGTTATGATTTGAAGAAAGGATAATACCAACAAATGTCTCAATTCTTTTATACTGAACACATTTAAGAAAATAGCTTTTGCTGACATTAATTTGTCTTTCAGAGGTATGCCTACATTTGGTTTTCAAGCTGAATGTAGTCTGAGGTCATCTGTAATGATTATTTGAAAAGCTAAGCTAGAGCTTATGCTAATTGAAAATCTAATGTTTGATTAAACCACTGAACCAAATTAGAGGTTTGGGGCTTCTATTTTACAAAAAGCAGGAAGTGAAGAATTAGTATTCAAACTCTCAGCACATTTCTTTCGTACTACTAGGTGGGTTGGGAGATCACAGAATGTCAGGTGTTGTAGTTCTACTTGAACCCATCTATATTATGTCAAACGGACAGTGGAAGTTATTTTCTATTACCCTAGAAGGTATTACTCTGCTAAAACCAGTGAATTTATCTTAAACTGTAGGTTCAGCTTTCTTTTCTCTTTAGCCATGTTGCTTAAGATGACAGGTAATCTGCAAGACAGCTTTCTGTGGTGGAATCATGGACGTAAATCTCAGAATAGTAATGATGACATTAACCTTTTGGCAGTACAGAATGTGTGGAAACTCTTGATTTTAGCTTGTCCATGTAAGAGTTACTTGTTGGCATAGTAATGTGTCTTAGAGAATTTGGGAAATGTGACATGATGGTAGTGGTACTTCAAGTTACAGTTGAGGAAAGGGGAAAATTTGCTCATTATGGATCCCATTTTTACTTTTTCATGTACCTATTAAAGCATAATATGTGTTTTTTTCCAAGTTTTTCATGTAAGTTTCATGGTTCTTGTTCAAGTTAACAGCTTTTGTGTAGTGAGCTGCTTATGAGTAGCAATACTTAATGTAAAATCACCTTTTGTGGGAGGATTTCAGCTCTCCTCTGAGAGAGGAGAGAATTGACAACTTTGAGACAAACTCCCTTCCAGTTTACTTCTTCCACTTTCATGTTTCTGCTGCCCCAGACATTGTTGCTTGAATGTTGAATTTTAGTAGAAGTTTAAAAGCCTATACAGTTCTGTTCTTGCAGGATTATGAAATCTTGAGATATTTTTAACTATGTGATAATATTTCCAAAATTCTTGAAAAGATTGATGTGTAAAGAAGAAAGACCATACACTGGATTGCACTGTTCAACTTCACATGCATCCAAGCCAGTGTTCCTTTTTATTTGGAATTCATTACTGCTGTGTAGAGTTTAGCAGAAGTTAGTTTTGTCTGGTTTTAGATACTTACCATTCATTTTGAATCTCTCCATTGCCAAAACAGAGCGTGAAACATGAACTTCCAAGAAAAACTGTCAAACCACAAAGCAAAAAACCAAACCCAACAATAATAAACCCCTACCTTCAAACACTGAAAACTTGGACTATTTGAGTTACTGTATCAATCCAGAAGATGGAACTTGAAGACTGCACGCACTAAATTATGTAATTTAAGACTTGACAGCAATGCACTCGCTTTGGTTTCCTCTCCTTTGTCGGCAATTCTGCTTGTATTGGAGCAGATATTGTTTCATCAGTTAAGTTTAAAAGCAGATGTTAACTGTCGTGCGTTGCATGGTTGGACAAGCAGTATTTCTTGCAGCATCTCAGGTGTCTCTTGTGACTGCCAGTAGCTCTGCCAGGTCTGGCACTGAGCTGTTGCAGCAGTTGCGTCACATGGGCTGTGGGCTGTTGTGGCTGCGGACAGTAAGTTAACTGATGTGTTCAAAATTAGAATGTTTACTATAATTGCCACTACTTGCTTTTTTGTCTCTATGTTGCTTTACTAGTCATTTTATGTGATACTTCATTCTTGACACATCAGGGTGAATTAAACACATCTTCATCATGAAATTATTCCTCTTCACACTATTAGCTCATACCTATTTACACGCTATAAATCATATCCTTGCTTCATTTTCTTCCTTCTCTTCTTCCTTCTACACTGAGTCACTGTGGCGTTTGCTTTCATGAATCTTCTGTGACCTACTTCTATTTGTGAGCAATTAGTACATTGCTTTGGTGGTAAAATAGTCCTTTGCTGGTATGGGTGTTTTTACATTACAAAGTACATGCAAAAGTTGTTTTCATAAACTGCTTATATACTCTGTAATGTGTTCAAGATGGTCTTAGCCTTTTCCCTGTATTCTTGTACTGACATCTAGATTTAAGTGTAGTATTGAAAGTATACAAGTTAATTCTAACTTTTTTTTTTTTGGTCGTGTTTCTGTGTTCTTGGATTTTCATGAGAGAATAAAGTGTTAGTGACCATTGAAGTGGTCAGGCGAGATGTAAATGAGAAATCAAACTTACTTGATTCTGGAAATTCCATTTTTTTTTCTGTAAAACTTCACTCACAGTAAGAAATCTTGTTTAAGACATACTGTAAATGGATTTTGTGGGCCAGATTAATTTCTGTTGATATGCTTCACTCTGCTTGGAAACTTCTAGTGTTGAATGTGTAGTGGGGTTTTTTGCTAGAATGATGCTACTAATTTTCACTTTCAGTTTCACTCATCAGATTTTTATTAGGCATAAATGAAACTGGATAAACTTAAAGTTATATTCTGTTCTAGCAGTGCTGGGACACAGCTGTGGGAGGGAATTTGTATCATTGCAGAGAAGGATTTCCCTTTCCTTGGGTAATGCATCATTTTTTTGTCAGAGTCTGTATGAGAGCTCACAACCCAGCACTATGGTGTTTTGATCTGCAGAAAACCTATCTTAGATGTGCTAAAGGGATTCTAAAATTGAACAGTTGTTTGTGATTTAGAGACTTGGATTACTAAAGTGGCACAGCATGTCAGAAGGAAGGGATGTTTGATGACGTAACATGAATGTCTTATCAGTACTTTATTTGCAGTGGCCTAGATAATTTGTTTCTGACCTCACTAAGTAATCCAGTCACTTGAAACATGAAGCATACACCACTGAAACTTTTTTTAATACCATGCCACACTATTTTTAATACTATAAATGTGCATGTATATATCATGCAGGTCTGTGGCAGCACTCTGAAACACATAAATCATCTGATCTTTCCTGGCTTCTGTGGTGCTTGATGATTAAGCATTACCATAAAAAAAAATAGTGAGTGGATGTCAGAGGCCTTGTGTCATCCCCACTTGTGACTGTGCCTGGAGATGTTTAAATTGCTTCACTAGAGATTATTCAGATGTTTCCAGTTACCTCACTGTGACTATGCAGTGTGATGATCTGCATGTGTAATAGGTTCCCTTCCTCAGTAGCTGTATTGCCATGTGGAGCTGAAGTTTGCTCCCAGACTTAGTCTGGGTGCTGGGTTTTATACAGGGATGATAATTTGAGCCGTAGCTAGTGTAAAATTAATCTTGCTGACATGGCTTTCTTAGTACACAGTTGCAATTGAAGAAGGCAGTTTGTATTCTCATGGTTCGTTTTTATTTCCTAATGAGGAAATTCTGAACTAGTAAAAGACTTTTATCTATAATGTAACTTTGTCTTTAGAAGTGAGATCACTTATGTGACTATACCAGTTTAGATACACAGCTAACGTTTTTAAGTGTGGATACTGTATGTCTAATACAAATCTGTGGGGAGAAGAAATCATTTATGTATGTTTGTAAATGATGTCAACTATGAGCCAGCTTGTACTTAATTTTTTTTCTATTGAATTTCTCATGAGGCTTTGTTAAATGAAAAATAATGATCAGTAGTTATGTCTGTTACATAAGCTCAGTTTTAATCTGGAAAAAAGCTAGATCAGACATACCCATTTTTAATAACAATTATTTATTGTTTTACTACTAAAGGGATATAACTGTGTTTGGAAACTCCAACACAAACATACTTTAATTTGTTATTCCTCCATAAGGCTGGTGGGGAGTGCCACCTTGCTGGCTGCAGATAAATGTGTAGTGATGTCTTAAGATCATGACTGTGGAGTGTTTGGTCACTTACCTTTTAGCATAACTTTGCAGATGTCTGGTTCCTGCAGAACAAGCACCCTCTTCATGAAAGCTGCCATAGCTGGCATTAATTGATGCCCTCTGCCACAGGCTTGACAGCGACCAATAGCTGAATTGGTGCAGTGAATGTTTTGGTTTTTTTTTTCTTCACCTTCCCCTGGGAAAATAATGCTTCTAGATGCTTAATTATCATTTAATTAAAAAACTTTTGGTCAGCTGTCAGCGGGAGGGAAGGAGAATGTGGGTCTCACTAAAGAGAGGAGGGTCTTTTGTTTGCAAACTGAATTTCTGAGCTGCAGTCAATTTGTGCACGCTCAAATGTGGGACACTGATGGTGCTGCCAGAGGTCTTGTGGGAACAGACATAGTTTTGAGGTTGAATGCCTTCCACTTAATTGTTCATATTCAGTCTCCTAACCAGTAAAGGCCATAGTTTTCAAACACCCATATTTTGCCCTAAATAATGATTTTAATTTCTTTTAAAGTTCTTTTTTCTTTTTTTTTTCCTTAAGTCCAGTGCATTAACTGCTTAAGCATTTCTGACTACT
Source organism: Urocynchramus pylzowi (assembly GCA_013397555.1). Classification (NCBI taxonomy): domain Eukaryota; kingdom Metazoa; phylum Chordata; class Aves; order Passeriformes; family Fringillidae; genus Urocynchramus; species Urocynchramus pylzowi. The sequence goes on from VZRH01004830.1 coordinate 560,910, forward strand.
TATGTCCAAACAAAAGGCAGGACAGAATATTAATTGCAAAGTGTTTATATTTCTTGTATAGAAAGTGTGACACTTCAGTTACATAATGTTTCCTCTTGTGTTTTTTAAAACCTGAGAAGGGAAAAGGAATAGGACCATTTTTCCTGTTATTTGCATTGATTCCCTTAAAGGAAAGATGTAAATTTACATCACATTGTTGAAGATTAGGCATTTATTGTGAATTTTTGGCAACTTTCATATTTGAATGAAGAAAGAAGATGAACCACAGCAATTAGTGCAACAGTGCTGCTGAAAGGATGAAACTCATTTTCCTCATGTGTCAAATGCTCAGTAGGCAGCTGTACTTCATCACTGTACTGCTTTCCAGTCTGTAGATGTGTATCCCCACTTCTGGTTCTCAAGAGGTAACTTTATGTTCTTAGTAGGAGCATGTGTCTCCTGGGGACTATCCTTCTTAAATGCTTTTCCCTCCTTGGTTTTTCTCCTTGCCCAAGTGGGAAGCCTGCTCAAGTAGGAATAAAGGAGTTCAGACTCTTGTCCTGCTGGGTGTGATAATAGAAGAATTGAGACTCCTCTGCTACTGTGTTTGATCTGCTGTATAGTTTTCCTTCAGTCAGGTGCATTGATCTGACATTGTCTTACCTGTTCATTTCTTAAGTCTTTGGTAGTATTGCTAAAGGTTTGAAGACAACACATTTGATCCATCGTGTACAGCCTCATAGTTTTGACTGAATGGGATCTACCAGATTTATTAAAGAAGAAAAGAAGCAGTCCTGTCCTGTCTGGACTTACTGCTCTTTTGAGTAAAAATGAATCATTTCTACTTAATAATAGGAGAAAGGAGTCAAGTTTAATTATAATTAGAGGTTAAACCAGAAGAGAACTACTGAATTAGAATGTAAAATCTGTCTCCTTCAAGCAGCTCCCAATTTCCTACCCTTGAATTTTAGGATGTGATTACTTTAGTTCTACTACTTGAAGACTATTAGGAGAAAAAAAGGTGGGGGAGGGGTGTGGAAAACAAAGGGAAAAAAATTATAAAACTGTCTTAAAAATACTGTAAAATAATGTAGGAAAAAGTATTTCTAGGACTTTGTCTCTTATTGCCTTTGCTCCTGGGTGAGTCTCTGAAGTACAGCACAAAGCAGACCATGTTTCATGTGATAAAGGGTACTATGTAGACTTCTGTTTTTATAAGCTTCTCATTCTTTTTATGTCACCTTGGCAACACAAATTTTTTTAATGGGTACCAACAAATAGAGGAGGTTGAAAGGAAGATGCCAGAAGCAGGGCAAGAAGCAGGGCAAATGAAATAGTTTCTTGTTTTTTTTCCCCTAACTGAAAATGGATTAGTAATTTTTGCAGTGTCTCTTAGACATCTACCGAGGAAGTAGGCTTTTTTAGGCTGGCTGCATGTAACTACCTAATTTCAAAACACGACAGACTTTAACCCACTGGGATTTTTTGAGTATTGGTGCCATGCAGACGCTTTGAGCCAAGAGAAGCACTCCTTAAAGTTCTCTCTGTGCTATTTGGGGAATGTGCTCACTGCTATGAAGAGGCCTATATATGGCTTATCATCCTGACCTGATGATTCCTAGATACATGGTTATTAGGAAGAGTGCTGTTCTGAGCAAGTAAGACGGAAAGAAGCCCAAGAGGAGGTAGTTCTCAGGGGAAAACAGAAAGCTGGAGAGAAGGTGAACAGGGTTTCACTGTGGTAGGTAACTTGACAAACAGGCCTTCGGTCTCTGATCTGGAGACACGCCCGTGCTTTATCTAAATTCTGAACTCTGGCAGCCTCAGTTTCAACCGGAGTTACAGAAGACTCAGGATATGTGCTTGGCTCCCTGGCAGTACTGAAATGTCCTGGGGAATTGGCTGTAGTTAGTCCCTAAGTCTGGATGGATGTTGTTCAAAGGAAGTATGGCTGGAGCAGGACCCATTTGTTTATTGGTTTTGTTTGGGGTTATTTTTTGAAGGGACTGACTGGGTAAAAGTTGCCAGTATATTGACTGCTTTGTTGAATGTAAATGTGGAAAAGGCTGCTGTTCCACTGTGGGGGTAGAAGGGTGAGGGAGTGGTCCCTCAGTTGAGGGGTCCCTTGAGTGAGTGACTGCTTATGTTGAGCAGCAGCAACAGGGTTCCAGCCTAGTTCCTGATCCAGGGACAGAGCCAGTGGAAGCATCGCCTGTGAGAGCGTGCGTACTACAGCCTTGCAGACAGCACGCCAGCCTCAGGTGAAGTGGCAGCTCCAGAGGAAATGGCATCCAAGATCGAGACTCACCTCCATCTGCTTCCCCAGTTTCTCCCAAGTTGTTAACAACCAGCAGTGGGTCAGAGTGAGAAACATCCTGCCTGGGATCCAGCCTGGCCTCTGCAACTTGGTAGGAAATGTCTGGCTGCATTCTCTCAGCACAAGAGATGCACCAGGAAATTGTAGTCAGAATATGGAGTGATAAGGGTTAATGTAAACTGTAGGGGATGGCCCAAAAGTGCAGGGAGGCCTCTTTTTTGAACCTCCTGTCTGCAGCCTAGATAGGCATGCCCTCTGGTAAATAGGTATTTCCTGTGTAGTGTGAACAGTTTCTGCACAATTATCTACTATGCAAGTCAAGGCACTACTTCATTTGGTTAATGCCTCCAAACTAGTGATGCTCTGATCCTAATAGGTGTGATGTATGACTTTTTTTTTTAAGATAAGTCTTGTTATATGTTATAAACCCCACCCAGTGGCTACTGATTTTGGTGGTTTTCAGTTAGGCGTTTGTTTGATTGATTTGGGTGTTGTTTTGTTTTTGGTGGGGTTTTTTTTTTTTTTGTTTGTTTGTGGTTTTTTTTTTATATGTTCTGAATTATGTAGCATCCAGATAATCATACTTAGCAGTAATTTAGGCCAGCCCTGTATGTTTTTCCTCTACATTTGGTGCTAGTTTCCTAATTAACCTTCTATTTTGAATTAATAACATTTTTGTATCAAGGAATTTAGTTAAATTTCTCAATATGATAGGAGACACCTAGTAACTTGGTTTATTTCTGTTCTCAGAATACAAAAAAAACCCATAAATTCAAGAAACAGTGGGATTTAAATGATCCCATCATCATGTTATCAATGGGTTGTATGATGTGAAGATGCAAAAATGCAATTTTGGGTATAATAAAGCAGAATTGCTCAGTGGCCTGTGGTTTGTGATCCTGACCATTCTTTTTGTATTCACTCCTCTGCATACTCACTTTGGCTATAGTAGAGGCTTTAACTTTTGTGCAGCTATTTTATGAATATTGTACAACTATGGAGTTAGTAGTTAGCTTAATACTATTTTTTTTGTTACTATAGAGATGAATATTTAGTTATGTGAGTTAAATGTGACTCAGTGGGTTTAGTAAGGTTCAGGACAGATAGAAGTATGCCATTTTAAATCTGTATAAGAAATTTGTATTTCTTGTCACTACTGGATATTCTTCTGTGTGAGAAGAAGAAAAATTATGGATCAAAATTGACTAGAGTTAAAGTGAGAGCAGTCAGTGAAGCTGAAGACACTAAACACATCCAACTAGCAAGTTCAGTTGAGAAGGCATAATGACCTCATTATTTGTATTGTAAAGACTCTGGTTTAAAAGAGATTGAGAAGCCCTTCTCAGTGTAAGAAGTCTTTGTGTCAGTCTCTCTCAGGTCTGATCATTAGAGATTTGACAGATATTTTTGCAATTGATTTTGCCTGGTGTCTGTTTTTGCAGTGATGTTGTCTTGCATGCATTTGAATCCATTAGGCAATCTATGGAAAGGGCTATCATACACCTAGTTGATTGCATTTTATGTTTTATTTTCCCTGTAGATTTTTCTTCTTTAGAAATACGAAGAAAAAGACTGAAGTCTCTTCTTTTGTATGATTGAGGGAAGGTGAAGTTCTGATGGCATGCTGATAATTGGTATTAATGGTAGGGAGAAGGGTGTTGCATGCACATTTTTCAGTATTTAGACAGGACTTGTAGCTTACTGCCTATGTTTATCTGGCCAATAGCCAAAGCCAAAGCACTCAGTGTAGTGTTGCAAAGGCTGGAGACAGACCACCAAGCTATGGCTGCAAGCAGCTGCATCTTTGGTGTGCTGTTTTCATTATGTTTTGACAGCACTCTTGTTTCTTCAGACTAAAGCTCACCTTACTTAAGTTGGCTAAATCTCACATACAAAAGAGGAAAATCTGAATCCCTCCCTACATTATAACACTTAAAATTTAAATCCCAGTAGCCTGTTTTTCCCAGCATCTTACAGACTGGTGTAGAATAATTCCTCACAGAGAGATTATATATAATAAGTAGAACTTTTGACTGTATGTGCAGTGTTGTAAAGGTAGGATGTTAGGTATATATGTATACTTACCTAAATGTTTGCATACATTTTATGCATATAAACATGAATGTGTATCTGTATATGCAGATGTACACATCTGTATGCAGACGTATATATGCAGTCTAGGTAAAATATATCAGAAAATACTGCTAGATAATAAATTGATATGAATATGAAATACTGATGGCCTTTGAAAGGATAAAATGAAAATTTTGTGTGTTACTGATGCTATATTTTACCTGCATTCAGATGGTTGCATTCACACTTCTCTCAGTTACTGTATCACCGTGGAATTTTAAGTCAGAGACATAGAAGATATCTCTCAAAAGTGGAAACCTTTGCTTCCTTACTCTTTAGTCTTTCCTGGCTGTAAGCTAGAGCAGGGTAGCAGTGGATATCTGGATGGAGTCTCTTGATTGTCCCAGTGTAACTCTAATTCTGCAGTATTCAGTGAGGAACGTTCTTGGCCGATTTGTTTCCTTGCATAAAGCAATCTAGGTGTGAACTGGTGCTAAGTGTGGGCTGTGTGTTACTTTGACTTTCTAGGTCTGGAGATGCTTCATCAAATACAAGCTTCAAGGCTACTTTCGACAAGGAAGCTGCTTGCAGTATCGATGTGCGTCATCTCTTCAGGGCAGCTGGTTTTTGCATTTATTCCAGTTAATATCCCACAGAACTTGTCTGGGTTCTGGAGCACATGGAAGTACTCACTGAACTGCTTTTTAATGCAGAAAGCTTCTTCTTTAAAAACAAAGTAAACCAAATGAACCAAACAAAATAGCCAAGACAAACTAAACTAAATTCCTCACTTGAAATGTTCTGGGTTTTTGCAAGTGCAGTGTGCACTATTCAATGACTCTTCAGTGTTGGTGTTGCTGAAGATAATAACTATGAAGTCATACCTTAGCTACCTTCATAACAAGTTAAATATAACTGAAATAGAACTTAAATTTAACTTTCCTGTATAACCAAAGTCACAACATTTCAAGTCTTGCTAGGGACAGCATGTTCCTGCTGGGGTACTTTTCAGTACTGTGCAGTTTTAACACCAGAGAAATTATAGCCCCTTTTTCTATCCCTAGAGCCTTTACAGGAAGGCTGGTCTTGCATTATTAGTGTCTCATGTGTATATGGTTAGGCTTTGCATTCCGGATATGGCAGTAACTTAATTTCTTTGTGCTTGTATTGGCAACTAAAACCATTTGTTTGCAGCATCTTCTTAGAATGGGAGAAATTCCCTTCTAATCTTCACCTCCAGCTAAAGCACTATATATTACACTAATACGAGAATTAAGATGGTGTGGAATAGTGCTGTGCTCAGCATAACCTATGAGAGGTGGTGAACTGTCATAATAGCTTACACTTCAAATACATCTTCATTACAAGTGTAAATGTTAATAATTGAGGATGGTGAAATGAAATAATTATAAATTATAAAGGGATGCCATATTTCCCATGAAAAGCCTGGCAAACCTGGCTTTGACAAAGTAGCCTGCTTTCCCTACTTTTTTTGAATAAATAAAAGTGATTAACCTTCACTGCCAGTAATTTGTTCATCTTTTAGCCCTCATTCAGAGGAAGAAATTTCCATTTCAGTAAATACCTTTCACAAGGTATTTCTTGATTACTGGTATTTCTTGATTACTGTACCAGGAAACCTGTGTTTCAGATCTGGATGAAGTATTGTATGTCCTAGAAGTACTGCATTTCTGCTACAGCTTTTTATTCTGTTTAATGTTTCCAGGAGATTGTGGAATGCAGCTCTATTTTAACAACCATACTCTTACTTGTGCTTTGCTGATTTCAGTCTAACTGTTCCCTTCATTTCTACCCAAATAGCTTTTGCCTGATACGGGAAGAATTGTGTCTGTTTAAAGAGCAAAGTAATCAAGCTTGATGCAACTGGATTACATCTTTCAGCAGCTACTTTTCACCCTGGCTTTGTTACAGTAGAAGTTCAGCAAAAGCACTTTCTATGTAGTGTCTTCTGTTTGTTTTATCATGAGTGCTTCTCACCAGAAATGTTGATTGTCTGTAGCAGCTGGGGAAGTGACTTGGAGTTAGTACATTGGGAATGATACTGGAGCTGAGGTGAAGGAGGAATTCCCCCACAGTGAAACATGGTGAGAAGTCAGGATAGGGAGTAGAAGAGTGAGTGGGCAGGAGTGTCAGTGACAGAGAGCAGGAGGTATGACAGAACCTGTCTGAGGGGGTGGATTTGGGAAACAAATAGGAAATTATGAATTGGATTCTAAGATAAGGAGTAGTGCCATTTGTCCAGGGCACTACTGATACAGTGTTAAGGCCAGTGACTTCCAGATAGGTAGTCAGCCAGGAGGAATAAAGTCCAGGAAAGATATTTGTGGTGCAGAGAAGAAGGCAAAGGGCAACAAATGTATACTTTCTGTTCTTTTCAAGTTTTCTGCATGCCCCAAAGTTTAGTTATTGTTAAATGTGACTAATTTTTTTTTTCTGTGCTCTCTCCTGTTGTTTTTCATCTTGTAAAAAGATTTTCTTTTTTTAAGAAAAAGTGTTCTAAGCTTTGCATCTTACCTGCTGCCTAGCTTGCTAGTCTCTTCTTGGCATGCAACCTGATCACAGCATGAATCACAGCAGTTAGAGAACTGCATTTTGCGGGTTAGTGCTCTGTGGTTTACCAAGGTTTATATTTCCCTAAGTTACAATCCCTGTAGAGTGTTCCTGCATGGCTATAACTTTACTGCAGACAAAGAAGCTTTATTTCAGGGCTGCCTCGTATCAGTTGGTTTATCTTGTCAGATTTCAATGGGAGAAGAATCGTTTTATGAAAACAATAGAAGGGGAAAGTTACTTGATGTGTTCAGAGATCTAGAAAAAACTATTTTGTCTTAAAATGGTTTTAACTTCTAAGATTCTTTTGTATAAGGAAGATTGCTGTTTCAAGGCTAAATACAGTTCAGTAAGTAATGCTTTGATACTTCCTTTGTGCCACCCTGCTTCCCAGTTGTGGAGTTCTGGCAGCTTAGATCATCTTTCAAGGTTCCCTGAAGTTTATTTTTTTTTCATCCACAAAATGCCTCTTTTATAATAGCATTATTTTGGGGAAGGAATTGTGTTTCACAGATTATACAGGATGGATTACATTGTTTCAAAATCTTTGTGAAACACAGCTGAAAAACAAAGCTTACAGTGAGAGCTCTGGGATGGGTTTCTCCTTCCATGCAGTGAGTTGCATCTTACCTTACCTTACCTTACCTTGCTGGTAAGGCAAATAGAGGAGAACTTCATATCTTTTATTTTTTATTCCTCAATAGAACATTTAATTTGAGTATGATAGAAGATAATTTCTCTCTGCAGCCACATCTGAGCAAGTAGCAAACATGTTTTTGAAATGGCAGCAGAGGGGAAAGATTTCTCATTGTGTAAGATCTTGATACTGAAGGTAACGCTATCATACTCTCCAAAGTATTAAAAATACTTAGCCTCCAAAAAAAACCCCAAACCCAAAAGATAACTTTAATTAGGTGTTTTTGATAATGATTTGTGAAAGACATTGCACATTCAACAGAGAAATGTAAAGTTTGGATATTAATGTAAAAGTGAATGCAAGGCATTTGTTTATTTACATAGGAAATTCTGGCAAAAGTGATATAAGTCTCAATTTCTACAAGTAAGGGCAAGTGGCAAGTAAGTGCAAGGAATCATTCATGTAGCAAAATCTGTGAAGGGTTTCTAAAATTTTTGTGCTTTAAATGTATTACTTTATTTTGTCAGAATTTGTGGTGGTCCTTTAAATCCCAAACTTCAGCCATGAAAATCTTGCTTTCAAGTCACATCATGGGTGCTCTGGGCCCAAACCTACATCATCATGGATAGATGCAATCAATCTCTTTGTCTTTTAATGAATGTCTAGTAAATACCAGAAGTTTTTTCCTGGGTTCAGTTTTAGATTGGAGAATTGCAAAGAAACAGTTATTCAAGCTTTTAAAACAAGAGTAGCAGATAAAGGGAGGAAAGTTACCAAAAATATGGTGAAATTGCGTGAAGCCAGAAGGAAAATTTTGGACCATTCTTTGATAAGAGAGTAATTCAATGACTCTTTACCTGGACAAAATTTAGAGAAGGGGGTAAACAATTAAGACTGTTGTCTAATGGGATACAGAATATTTGCTCAGGTTTTGTGATTGAAAAAGTAGAAATTAATCTAGACAGATTACTAAAAATGTATGTTTATAATTTCACATTTTAAAAGTTATTCCTTTTTGTTTGGCTTAAAAATGGCCGTGTATGTTTTAAATAAGTTTTGACTTTTCCAGTACTCCACATGTGAAACTTGCAATAATTTTGTACATTATTTTCTTTAAAAGGTCTTTGCAAATGAACTTTGCATTAACCTATTAGAGATTTGGAAGTGGCACTCATGCTGCTTCACAAAGCAGTTTGGAAGGGGAGAGTGGTCTTAATTTGACTCCTTTTACATAATGTTGATACCATCTATACTGATTTCATACTCAACTTTTAATCTACTTTTTTTTCTTTATTCTCCTTGTCTTCTGTATTACTTTGGAGTACTTCTGCATCTGTTTTTCTTTATGCTATTAAATTCCATCCATTCTTTTGCACTTTATTCAATTTACTTATATCAAGACTAATTAGTCTTTCTTTCTGGCTGTTACATAATGAGATCATCATAATGTTACAAAATAAATTTTTTGAGACATCTACAAATGAGATCTGAATCTGCTTCTCTTGCAGTCTGCTTTGATAATTAAATGCTTTTGTGTATAAGTTTTCTCCATTTTAGTAGTCTGGAGTTTTTCTAAACCTTTACGGAAAAATTCTGATTGCAGTGCTATAAACATTAGCATATGCACTTCAGTTTATACACAGCTAAGGTCTCTTAGTTCAGGATAATATTTTCCTTCTGCTGGAATGTTTGGAGTGTTGGAGATTTATGTTTATGAGAATATTCTTTATTGTAGAATGAGGGAAGAATAAAACTACATCTGCCAACTAATATATAAAAACTGTATGATATATTTAAGAAATATACCTCCTTTCCCAAGTTTAATTGATGTGTTAATTTACTTTTTATCTTGTTTAATGATCTTGTGGTACGGGAAATTAGTGGCTTTGCGGATGAAAAATGTGTGAATAAAAAAATGCATTCATCTTCTTAGTTATCATCTGTTCCATTGACAAAAGGAACAGATGTGAAATTTATCTCAATAATTATATTTGTAATTATTACATCATTCTCAGATTGATAAGTCTTGCTGTCTCTGGCATGTGATTTCAAGCTATAGTTCATGCAACAGAAATAGTTTTAGTCATTGAATGGTGATTGTAAACGTGAGAATGTGTTTCACATTGTATTTATTTTTGTGTTTTATAAAAAGTGTATGGCAGAGAAATAAGCTGTAGTCAGAGAAGAATATTTTGTAAATGACTCGACAGGGAAATGCTGGTCAACCCACAGAGCAGCAAACGTGCAAGCCTGAAAAGTATCCATGGTGTATTTTTGAAAACTTCTGGTTTTGCCATTATCCATTATGATCGTAGACTTCCTGGACATGCCTACAAAAACAACAATAGCTCTGATTTTTAATAGGAAACTGGGAAGTCAAGGAACTCAGTAGCAGAATCTCAAAACGCCCATATGTAGTACATGCTGTATTTCTGATGCTAATGTCCTCTTTCCTCTCTTTTTGCCCACAGCTGTAGAACAAGTAACAGGAAGAGTTTGATGGGCAGTAGCCAGTCTCCAGCTCTGCCTCGGCCTCATTCACCACTCTCAGCTCATACAGGTGATTTTATTACTACGTTACTACTGCTATTTTGAAATTCTTACCTTGTCTCTAGAACTGAAGGAAAACATACTCTACTGTTCTTTTCACTGTTTGCAATAGCAAAAAGTTGGATTTCATCTCATCCGAATTTCTGTTTTACATTTAGATCCATAAATCCTGTGTTATGGTCAGGAGCAGTCCAAAAATACCATGTAGCTATTTTTTATTTCTCCACCTTGGCATTCTGGTAGATTTTCTCTCTCACTGCTACCATTGCCCTTCCTATATCTTGCACCACATAATGGAGGTCGTGGAGTCTGTATTACAATCTGTTCCTGGAACTTCTGCTCCCAAGGATTTATAGTGTCAGGCACTTTGCTGGTAGTTGCTGTACTTCGCTTTGCATGGCAATAAATTGCTGGTAATTTTGGTTTTTTCTAAAACATCTGAAACATTTAAAGGTTGAATGAATGTCCATAAATAAATATTTTATTTATAATAATTGCCTTAATTTTTAAAAGTAACATTTTTAGCATATCACGTCACATTTCCACAAAGGTTTATTGTCTTTTTATTTTTGAGGGTGCATTGTCTGTAACTGCAGGCCAAAATGAAAGTGCCACACTAATCCTTGTATAATTAATGACTGAATACTCTGGAGAACTGCTTGCAGGGAGATGCCAAACAAGAAGGTGCAGAACTTCACATGAATTTTTGGAAGTATATTAAAGCATGTCCAGTTTTCTTATGGAAACAACATTGTTAGAGAAAATATGGTGGTGATTTCTGCTCTCAGACGCAGCTGTCACAAGTAGGAATCCAGGCAACATGAACATTTGTAAAGTGTTCAAGGCAATAGAGCATTTATAACAAACAAACTAAAACATGGTGCAGACTGTTTTGAAACTGAAAAATTAAATCTTGGAATGTTTGGAATACCATTTTGGGTCTCCCAAATACAGAAATTTATATTTGGAAGAGGAGATTGTGGTCACCATAAAAAGTGTCCTTGGTTGTGCTGTGCTGACTTGGGGAAAGCAGTAACAATGCTTGCTCTGGTGTGTCTGCTGCTGTAAATGGCTATACCATCTGTTTGGAAATGGAAACCTTGGACCAATGATGCCTAATGAACTCTGAAGTATAGACTGACCAGCACATGTTACCTGGGATTTGGATATAGGTTGTGTGTTTGATAAATGGTAAAAGGTTCCTGTCTGGCAGTGGACTCAGGCTTTCAGCAAGTTGCTTCAGCTTTTGAATTCATTTCTCAAACAGTAAAAGAAATAATATTGCTGATGTCACAGCTATTGTCAAGTGGCTGAGATGGTTGAAAACCAATTCTGTAAATAAAAAGATTAAGTGTAAGCAGTTCTTTTCCATAAACTCAGCAGTATGTACTGTTTATTCAAAAACGTATTTCAGAAATCTGACAACTCCTCCCATTACACAGGATACAGTAGGTTCTCTTACTTGGATACTTCCAAAGGCATGTGTGCTAGACACTTGAACTGCACTAGTAAATCTCATAATAAATCTCATCACATATATGAGATGAATATTTGCATATACATGGCCAGCTCTCTTATTAGCCATTTGCTTCTGTAAATGGCTAATTATAGTAAATATTCACACAACTATTGTCTCTTAGCTCAACTGGCTAGTGTGCCTAGACAAGTCCATACATCAAATCCCTGCGAATGTCATCCTAGTCCACACAAATAAAAATATGCAAATTTAGTAAGTTAAAAAAACTTTCCTCTATGTAGGCAGTAGGAGTTCAGTGTTTCAAGTGTTTAATGTCTGTAAATACATGAGAATGTCAGACTTAGTTATTTCTGTGTTGTCAGAGCTGCCAGGTGTTAAACTTCCCTAGCTTCTGCACACTCAGATTGCCTTCCTGCTCTCTGTGGTGGCACGTACTGAAGGCCTGTTTCCTTGTGAAGTGCGGTAGAGGGATGTGACAAGAGGCCATGTATGCTGGACAGCTTGCTGGGTTTATTCTTCTTGGCCCTCCTTAGCTGAGAGGAATTACTCCAAGTCAGAGAGGCCATCTTGATTCCACTGAGAGAACCTGGTATATCTCCTGTACAGCTATAGATGATTTTAGGGTCTTTTTTGAATCTGAGATTCTCTTAGAAAAGTTCTTTAAATTGGACGTTTTTACTTTACAGCCTGCTACTTTGTAGCCAGATCATCTGCCTGGAGCATGTACCTCAAGCTTTAAGTTTCAGAGAGACTGAAGATGATTCTCTAAAACGCTCATACATTTCTTACTAATTTTGGAAGAGGAAACAATAGAAGAGTGAGAGGCAAACAAAAGTGTCCAGTCCTTAAGGAGCATGTAGCAAGTTGAATGTACTGCAAAATATCAGTGTTTGCATTTACTGAAAACAAGGTTTATTCATCAGACTGTTCTTGGCTGAAGTGTGGTAATAACATGCATTTTTGACAAATATGTTCTAGTGAGATTATGCAGAATTTGGAGGACACTGGAGAGTATGTGCTCTAGAGAAGTTTTTCTTGTGCGTTGTTAGAGTTCTGTTTCATTTATGCAATCTGCCCACGTGAGTGCAGGCTGAGGATCAGGTTGCATGGATGCTAATATCTGATTTAACTTTGTGAGACCATTGCACAATTTCTTGTCTCTGGGTTGTCAAAAGAAAATACTGGTTCTTGGATCTGCCTTTTAAGGGACTCAGTCTAATTGATGAGAAAGCCAGGAACTTAAGGCATTGAGGACTCTTTTAGTATCACCTATCCTAGACATCTTTAGCTTCCTCACATTGCAGGTTAGGCTTTTTCTTCTACTGGATCCCACTCCTGTACTCCCTACTCTCAGGTGCTCCATCCATCCCTGGGGAGAGCCTGCTGTTGCTCTTACTGAGAAGAGTTCCATTCATTGCTCTTATTTAAGTGGACTAGGTTCTTAATGTTTGTACCATCTTAGCTGCCAGCTGGGGTTCAAGCACAACAAAGGGATAAAGACCTGCTAATAACAACTAAGTACCATGCAGCTGCTAACCCACCCATCCCCCCACAGCAGGTAGAAAAATTAGAAAAAAATTAAAAGTAAAACTCATGAGTTGAGATTAGAACAGTTTAATATTGAAACAAAACAAAAATACAGTATTTCTACTGAAGATAACAATAACAATGTAATGAAAAGGAAAGAGTGATGTATCATACCCAAGAGAAACAAGTGATGCACAATACAATTGCTTGCCAGCTGCCGACCAATGCCCAGCCCAGCCCCAGCAGCAGTCAGCCCCTCCTGGCCAGCTCCCTGCAGTTTGCATCCTGGACATGATGTTCTGTGGTGTGGAACATCCCTTTGGCCTGTTCAGGTCAGCTGTCCTGGCCATGCTCCCTCCCAGTGTCCTGTGCGTGTGTCCACTGATGGGGAATGGGATGCTGGAGGTCCTTGGCTAAGGGTAAGCACTGCTCAGCAGCAGCTAAAACATCAGTGTGCTACCAGCATTACTCTCATGCTGGATCCAAAACACAGCATGAACCAGTGACTAAGGAGAAAATTCTATCTCAGCCGAAATCAGCATGCCCTTTACTCTATTCAAGTGGAGTGGAAACAAAATTGTCACCCTCTTGAAAATCCACCCAAGATCAATTTCTTTTAGTTATCATCTTAATAGTCTTTAGTGTTATCCTTGGCTTTGTGTGTAGTCCTAATGAAATGGTTGGCATTGCTTGGGAATTCATTGCCCCAGAGGCAGCTGAAGTGAATCTTTCCATTCTTTGAGAGGACACCCTTGGATTCCCTAACAACCTTTTCCCTTCAATGTTAATTCATTGCTTGTTGAGAGCAAGCCGAATACAGACTCAGTTACCTCTGCTATTGATCTCTTAAGTCTCAATGGGTGGCATACTTGAGATGATTTTGTTTGGGCCACTAGTTTAAGCTGCTTGGGTTTTTTTTTCCCTAAAGACCTCCCATCTGTGTGGACAGAAAAGTGCTGTGAGTCCTCTGTGTCAAATGTAGCAAAGTGAGTGAAGGTGTGTTCCGGAATCTCAAGGTGGAGCTCTCTTAGAGTGCTCTGCATAAGCACTCCTGCCAGTACCTGTGACTTTGTTCAAGAATATTTTCATCTTTGGTATCTGCAGGCCAGTCATTTAGAGGTCTGGCTGCACCTTTGGAAGCAATGTGCCATTACTTCAGATCTGCTGAAGAGCTCAGGTAGCTACTATTTAATCATAAACTGGGTTTGAGTTAGATTGGATGTCAATAGGATTGCTCTGTTTTAGAGGATGAGCATCTTGAACGTAAACATAGTTCTTTGAGTACATTTTATACCTATGTTCTTCCTTGTAGTCCTGTTTTTCATCCAGATGCAGTCAGAACTATCAGCTATTCTCTAGTTTAGATAGATGTTCTTTGAGGAGGACCAGTGGCCCAAGTTTAGGGTAATAGTAATTGCTTCATATGAGAAAGTCTGATATAAAGATCTCAGGCAAATTATCCCCCCACTCTCGCCCCACAGTTTTCATTATTTACTCTGGAGATAATAGAAGATTTTTCCTAAAAGGGAGTTAATCTTTACAGATGCGAGCTGATTTGGACAAACACTGAATACTTACGTGGAATTTTTTAATGGTTAGTCTTACCATCCCAGTCATACTCAGATTCATGTCAGATGGGAGGGAGAGGCAGTGAGAACAGCACCACACTTATGAAGTAAGTAGATTGTGCAGAGTGCAAGTAGTGCATGAGTGGCACCTGTCAGGAAAGGGGCAGATTTGTTTGTAAGAAACAGTGACCATGAAAGCTCCTGGGCTACACTAAAGAGTTATTAGAGCAGTAAGGAGTCCAAGGATTGGGAGCACACAGGGAGGTGTAAGGTCTGAGACTGAGGATAATGAATGGGGTATGAAAAAGACAGTGCATACAGCAGATACTGTATATCTGTTATGTATGTTAATTGCTAATACAATATATGCAAATCTATTTTCCTCTATTCAGGACTTGTAGCTGCTTGCAGAGATAATTTCTGTCTGGAAAGTCAGACTTTAGTTTGCTGCTGAAGTCTCTGCCATGCGGTAGGCATACACGGAAAGGTCAGACAGTATCAGCTTTCACTACATAAAGTGTTTCTTTTTCTTGCAAAAATAAAAACATGTTAGGTACTATCTTTAGGCTCATTAGCAACTGTCTTAGGTTAGTGGTCTGGACATCCTTTGCCTTTAGTATTTGGGCTGAAAGGTGTTAAACCTGCTGAAAAGTACTTCTAAGTTTTCATGAGCTGTTGAATACGTAGAGAATTGTGGGAAACTAAGCATTAGCTTGGATGGTACCTGGGGCCCATGTCATTAAAGGGCTTTTCTAGCTGACTGTCTGATGTGTAGGCAGGTCATCTGCACCACCCAGCCTGCAAAGTGAATGATTATAATCTCAGCAAGTCAGGGCATTCAGGTGTCCCCACCTCAGAAGTCACAGGAGCTTCTTCATGTGGGTGATACTAACCCCTAATGATTAATAGTTACATGTGGTGCTTTTAAATTGTATCTGCTGAAGGAGCAAGATTTAGCTGTTAGGAGCAATGCTGTACATTTTATTTGTCTGTATTTTAAGAATATTCCATGTGGTGCCACTGAGATGACTAGGATGAGAATTGTAAGATAAGTAACAAATTTTTTAAGGGTATAAAGAGGCTTGTGCTAAAATGAGGAATATTATAAGTGGGAGTGGAGGTTATCAGTCAAGTCATCAGGTTTTGTTTTTGTGGCCAAACATTTTATTCTCTTTATAAGTGTCACTGGCATAAAATTACTGTAGCTTATACAAATTTGGAAGACATCCAGTATGAAATAGCATTGGGGAACCATGTTGAAGTGAATGAATGACTGGAATAAAAAGTGTGAAGTTGCAATATGCAACATTTTGTACTGGAGGACCTGTAACACAAATGTCTATAATAAACTGTGAACTCACCTATTATAAGGAGTTCAGTGTAGGATCTGACTGCATTCTCTGGATAAGATGATGTTTGCAAGGACCAGTCTAGTGCAGCTTTGAAAATGAAATCTCAGAAGATGTATAAAATAAGTAATTTTCATTTTAATTTGGAAAGATTTCATGCCACTGTATGGTGTCCTGGTTAGATTTGATCTGGAATACTGCATACATTTATTGTCATACTTATTCAGGTGAGATCATGTGGGGAGAAGGGCTGATGGGATAGAATGTGGGAGATTTCTGTGTAAGACTGAAAGATATTGCTTGCTTTCCTTAGTAATGGAAGACTGGAAGATGGTATTGTTAATCTAAACCAGTCAGAGTTGCCTTTTTTTCCCCCCTTCATAGAGTAGGAAGAGAAACATGCTGGTCATTATACACTGGAACATGAGGGGTCTTAAAGAATTGTCCACCTAAGTATGGCAGGGACAAACCTGACTTTCTCTAGGAGATTGGATAAATAGGTATATGGCCCCAAACAACTTGCTCAGTGAAGTTTTTGAATGACTTACTGTTGTTCATGTACCCCGAGTTGCATGCACAGGATAAATACTGACAAGATATTCTCAAGAGGTCGAAATAACAAAAAACAACTTCACTAGCCACTTTAGAACATCAAAGAACTTGGGCAAAAGGTTTGGTGCAACATTCAGTCAGCATAGAACACTTCTCAAAGTGTTGACTTGGCCCATTGAACTTAGCAAACAATAAGCGTGATTGATTTTAAGTTACTCAGAAATTCTAAGAAGAGGTAATTAGAAGAAGGAAAGACAGACAAGATGCAGAAGAGCCCACATACAGTAATCAACCCCTGGGTTCCAGCAGTGCTCAGGCAGAACTTCTCCAAGGAGGTGGGGTCTAGACAATGTGGTGGCCTCCTGTTCTGCCTTAAATCCCCTGGCCTTCCTGGGCCCTTTCCCCAGGTGGGATTTTGGTCATTTGGCCACTCAGGAGCTGGTTTAGGGGCTGGGTTAGGGGCTCCAGAGGGGCATTGCCTCCACTGTGCCAATGAGTGGCATCTGTTGGGCTGGGATGCAGGCTCCAGGGGGCTGAGGATGTACAGGGCAGGGCACTGCCTTGTCAGGGTAAGGTCTGACCTGCCCCTTTCCTCAGCACACATGTATCTCAAAATGCCTCGAGACATCAGTCTTTCACAAGGGGATTACATGATACAATTCCCTAGAGCAAAATTAAAGTTCAAGAAGGTTTTTTACCTCCACTTGTAATCCTGTTTCTAGGATTTTTCAGGCTTTTAGGTGAACATTGGAAGAGTGCTGGCTGTTCATACTCTGCACTCACTATGTCAGGGCTCACTGCTTGCATCCGATAATTCTGTTTGAGAGATGTACTTTAGTTAGCAACATTGAAGCATAGTAATCAACAAAGCTGTTTGCACCATATATTTTATGGGAAAGAAAGACTATGCTTGTAAATAAATAAGGCCCTTTAGTGTGTTTTTGTGGTGAAGTATGGAAATGCTAAAAGCTAGGATATAAAGCAGGGTTCTGAATGTCAGATTTTGAAAGAAAAATGAAAGGAAAATAATACAGTGTATCAGTTACTCTGACTACTGTAACATGTAGAATTACAAAAACAGATTTGCTAAAACAAAACTTTTTATTTAGTCTTTCTTTTGGGTGCAGTAAATGGTTATGGAAATTTCAAATAGTCTTCTACTAGTTTAAGGACAGGAGAAGAAAATCTAATGGTAAGTTATATGCAAATAGAAATTAAATCCTGTAAAAATAGCGCTCTCAGTATTGAAGTAGTGGTTGGAACATGTAGAGCTTTCTTGCAGATGGATTTAAGGATCATACCGACCTTCCTTGCCATAGCTGAGGCAAGTTTTTTGCTGGTTTCAGGTATAGTTAATCCAGATTTTTAAATAGCCTGAACTCCTCTCATGAAAATAATAGCCTGAGCTCCTCACTTTTTGGAAAGTACCTGCAGAGGTATTCAGAATGATTCTACTGCCCAGCTGTATGTTCTGCTGACTGATGCTGTTTGTTATGGTAAGAAAGTCAGAGCTGTAACTGCAGGTGTATGATGTCTTTGTGTATTCCTCAGTTCACAGCCAGGGTTCATCACCGTGTAAGCTGACACAGAGGAACTTACGGTACGACACATTGTATTAATGGGGCACTGATGTACTGTGGTACATTTTAAAAAAATTCGAACTGGATTTGTCTTTGATCCCTCAGGAATTTGGGATAACAATTATCATTATTTTGTATTCTCTCCATACTAATAGGAAGTCATCACATCTGAAACTATTTTGCTGGTAGACAGCTATTAAAAATACGTTAATAATAGACAGTGAATGTAATATGGTATTTTAAAAAGATTTAAAACATCTTCCCTCTGTGGCAAAGACATAGAATTTCTTGAAGCTACTTGCAAAACACTCACAGTTTAATTGTCTTGATACAGTTTTCTTAACAATAGGTGCTTGCAAAATGAGCCGCCCTGTGTGGTGTTATGAAGCAGAGTATTGTTTTGGTACGTTGATTGCCTATTCATTGTGTCTCCCAGAGGATGCTGGAGTTAATTATCGAATGTCTGACCACCAGTCCAGTTTACTTTACTGAATCAGACACTTGGGCAGTAATCTCAGTCACATAGAAATACTATAGGGCTAAAGCACGCAATACAAGCCAATTTCAAATAATATCAGGCTTTGACTCATCTGCAAGCCCTGCGCATATGGACAGAGAGGTAACTGGCACGGGGTTTTATTTGAAAGTCTCCCATTGACTTGCAGATGGGTGGGTGAATGCCTTGATGGATGGAGGTCCCATGTAGGATTCTGCTTCCTACCTGTCTTGCTCCTCTGGAATACTACACCTTAAACCTGTAACAGCACAACCTGTTTCTCCAGTCATTAGGGGTTTTGTATTCTCATTCTTTGTTTCCAGGTTTGTCTGAGTTCTTAAAACTTCTAGATAAACCTTCAGGACTTAGTATCCAGGTATTATGGATATGGCGTCACCAGTCTTGTTGTTTTAAAAGCTGATTTGCTATTGAAAGTAATGCTTGCAAGTTGATTTTCCTAACAACAGGATCTGATGCTCTTCCTGAGTAAGACTTTGACTTCTTAAGGTTTTGTCTGTAAGGAAGTGATCTATGTTGATTCTAGCAACATAGTTTGCAGCATTGTGACTCCACAAATCCAAATCCACACCGATAGCTATAAAATTGCTGCATTATTTAAGCATATTTTTTTCTTCTTTATGAAGTTTTTGTGTATGTTTTAACTCATGGACAGTAAGGTATGTCCTTGATGTGTGTTAAATACATGTTTATATCCATATATAACTTCAGCTAGTGGAAAAAAAAGGAATTGGTTTACAAAGCCCCATATTCTGATTGGTAAAACTCTTTCCTGTCAAAAGCTGTTTGTCTCACTATGTTAAGGCTAATTCTGTGCTCTTCTGCCAGAGTTCAAGGTAGCTTCTTTGTCTTTTTTGCTTATCTAAGCCACAACACACTCCAGATTACAGCTGATTTTGTTCTAGTGCAGCACTTAAAGTTTGTGACCGTGTTTTATCTGCACAGTGTCACCATTTTTTGTTTTTAGCTTATCTTTGTTAAATAATTTTTGGTAGCAGAAAAAGAAATCCAGTTAGCTATTAAATTGAATTAACTGTTGCTCTCAGTAATTTGGTGTTTACAGTTGATGCAGGGTAAGAATAAATCTTTTTAGTCCCCAAGTAAAGATGGGATTCAGATTCCCTCTGCTCCAACCATTCAGGAATGAAAATCCTTGCCACCTTGAAATTATTGAGGCCCTCAGAAGTGTCTGAAGGGTAATGAAGAAGCTGGGGTCTTGATGGGATGCAGAGAATGTAGGAAAGACATAATTCTGCCATGATAGATTAATGGGCAAAAAAACCCTGTGGGTATTGGCTAGTGAGAGTGGAATCCATGTCTCTTGAGGCTGTGGAAAGAGCAGCTGCAAAAGCTGCTCAGCACAGCTCAAAAAGCATCTTGCATCTGCTTCTAGGCAAAAAGGAGGGGGGTAGTGTGAGGATTTGTGTTGATGGCTATGTTTGCTACCTAATCACTTGATGATTATGCTTTCCCATATAGAATTAATGCAATCTGTTATGGGCATCACTGTGATAAATGCAATGTTAACTCAAACATTTGAATAACAGTCAAGGCCACTTGAAGCCCTTTAAGGGCTCAATTTTTTGTGCAGGCCTTTTCATGCATAGGTAGTAATTTTCCCCTAAAAATTTCATATTGTTTCTAGCTGGCTACATAGGAGCTATTTTTTTATCAATTGCTTTTGTTGCAGTCTCATTTATGTCCAAAAATAAAATGCTACAACAAATGCATTACTTTTTCTCTATTTTCATGTATTGCTGCTGCAGTCATTTTAAAGAAAAGTTTAAGAAAAGATTGCTTGTTAGATGTATTCAGTACTACTTTAAATTGGATCCTTTTGGCTTTTTGGGGGGTGTTGGGAAGGGGCTTTGTTTTTTTTTATTTGAGGTTTGGGGTTTTTGTGTGTGTTTGGGGGGTTATTTTGTAGGTTTTTTTGGTTATTTTAGAGATCATTTCTATTCCTGCTAAAGGAAGGAATACAGTTTCTCCTCTAACTATACAGGCTCAGAGGTGGAGGTGGCAGAAGCAGCTCTCAGCAGCTGCTGCCTTTCTGCACTCATGCTGGTCCACAGGAGGTCAGGTGTTCTAATGTGAAGGAGTAACAAATCCCAAAGTTGAAACCTGTTCACAAAGTGCAGTTAAGGATAAAAAATTTCAGTTCAGTGTGTTTTGTCTGCTTGTTTGTTTTGGAGATAGAAAAAAATGAGCAATGAAAAAAAAATTGCAAGGAAGCCTGTGGAAGTGCTGTAGAGACTTCGTAAACTGAATGAACGGGCTAAATCTGTTTGAGAATGATTTTTCTATCTTTCATTGTTTTGTATGATATTTTAAAAAAACAATCTTTTTTGTGACATTAAAAACCTGTTCTTTCAAGCGAATGTACTGGTTTATTTAAACATTAATTATCAAATTGTTTTGAGAATTTTCAAATTAAAAGGCTGAATGAACAGCTCTCTATGAGTTACAAAATCCAGTCACTAAAATTCAGTATAAATGAAACGTGAGTCAAAATAAGATTGTGTTTCAGAATTTATTTTCAGAGAGACTATCAAAGAAGAAGTTCTGAAATTAATTTCTAGCCCACTGGAAATGCATGCATTAATATGTCAGAATGGTTTTAATGGCTTCTTTTCACCCCTCCATCTAGTAATAATTTTTTTATGTATCTTCTCCAACAGGAAACAGTCCTCAAGATAGCCCTAGGAATTTCTCTCCCAGTGCCTCAGCCCACTTTTCTTTTGCACGAAGGTAAGAGGTTGTTTGTAGTATTCAACACACATTTTGCATAGAGGAAATGTTGTTGTATGCAGATACAAAAGGTGATTGCAAATACATCTGTCAGGTCTGTCACTTAGAATAATAAGTATTAGCTCATTAATGTAAACCATTTTAAACCTCAGTGGCAACAAACTACTGGATGTGCGATGCAATACGATCATGTATTTTTGAATTTTAAAAAAATAGATTAATGATTTAATTGTAATGAATCTGATTCAGACATTATTGTCTTACCTACTGAGATGTGGGGAAATTTTAAACTACTTGAAGGTTTCTTCCTGTATTTTTTTAACAATGTAAGAAATGTGTTGCTTATAAGATCACTCTCATATAGGTCCTGATTTTACTGACAGCCGCAATACCATTACCATACCTTGAATACCTGTAATTGACCTGTTTCTATATCTGTACCAATGTGTGTGAGACAATAAGCATTGTCACAGGAGTGTTGTGAGGATTAATTAATGTTAGTAGAATTTTTGGAGCTCTAAAGTGAATTTGAAGTGATCTATGAAGTAAATTATAATTCAATGAACCATAACCAAAGTTGATTGCATGTCATGGGACACTGCCTGTTTGTGCCAGTGTGGCTCCCCATCACTTAACACATTGTCACCCTACTGCAAATAATAGGTTCATTAACTCTTATGTCTGTGAATGTAGGCAGAGTTTATATGTTTAGCCAGGAGTATGTATATATAAAAAATTAAATTGGAATTCTAAAGCAGTGTCAGGCATGTAACTGATGGGTTTGCACTGAGCTATAACTTGCCTGTAAAGTTTTAGTTACTTCATTTTGGGAGATCAGTAAAGTAGCACACAAAAATTCTCAAAAGTAAGTGCAAGGAAATAGCTTAACTTTTTTTTTAAAGCTGCGAAGGGGTGAAAACTTGCCTAATTTTTTAATCTGAATCTAGTTAATTTGTGACAGTAGATCTTGTCAATCTTTCTAATAGCTTGTGATGCTGATTTTTTAATTATCTTAAAGTTGAGTATTTCTTTTGAATACACTTCCTCTTGATAGTTTTCCTTTTGTCAGAGATAGTATCTCTTCAGAGATTGCATTTTTTTGTGAGCATATTTTTAGAAAGATTCATTAAATCCAGAAATAGATTATAACGGAAAAAGCAGATGTGAAAGATTGAGCATTGCTTAGAAATACAGCAGCCGGGAAATAGTTTTCCTTCCCCACCCATAATCAACAGAAAGTTTAAAACATACTTTTGCAAACCTTAAAATTCAGAATTAATGAGGAAAAAAAAAAAAGGATTTGTTTTCCAGTGTTTCATTTGGATTTTAACCTCTCTAGAGCCCTGTAAGGAGCTTTAAATAGATTCTTTAATTGAAGGAAATTTCTCTGATTTAAAAATATCTCACCACTTCAGTGGGATTCAAGAAATATTTAGAGCAATTTTCTGTGGAAACTGATTTTTTTCTGTGTTTATATTGAAAATGCTTGATGGCAGTGAAGTTTAAAACTGCATTAATGCAACTTTTTTTCTTATGACTTCGGTATGTCTGTTGTTTTCATATAAGTTGTGGTAGGATGGATTTTCACAGTAAAATGCACTGTTGTTAATGAGAGCAGACTTCTGATTTAATGCCTTTTTTGTTATATTTTGTAAATTTAATAGGTATACAAAGGAAGGGAAGGACAAGGGTGATAGAGCAGGTTGAAGGAGCAGGGGCAAAGGTGCAGGGATATGGATACTCCTTTTTTATCCACTGCCAGTCAGTGGGGATACCAAAAAGTTGGGACAGTGTGAGGAAGGGAGAGAGAGGTGACAGAAATTATTTGAAGCATTCTGTGAAGTTCCTTCCTTAGTGTAGCCACTTCTCATCAGGCGCTGGCCATGCCGTGCAGCAGCCGCAGCACAGGGAGGAGGCCCTGTGCTGTGCTTCCAGCCAGTGGGCAGGGCTGGAGGTTGCCTTCCCCAGCGCCTCGGAACCAAGCTGCAGAGTCCCTTTCCTCTGCCTGTGTCTGGTGGGGTGATCAGTGCCCAGGAATAGCCTGTGCCTCTGGAAGTTAGCACTTCTATTGCATGTACAAGTCCAGCATCTATGAACTCGTGGGTCGGTGACAGACTGCCCTTTCTAGAGCTGCTGGAAAGTGAGCAAAGCCATACTTTAGGACATAAGCAAGTGGTGTATCAAGAATCCAGGGGAAAATGCTGTAGGATTTTTTTCCCATAATCCCTTATGAATGCCTCCTGTTCGCCCATGTTTGCCTCCCAGATAACTTTCTGTGGTAGCCTGTCTTCACCCTTGACAGCCTTTCTGTGTGATTCAAGTACCCTGTTCACTGTGAGTTACTCAATTAAGAAAGTTTCTTTCTCACAGATGCAGAATACATGGGTCTCACCCATGTTTAAATACTGCCTAAGTTCTTCCAATTGGGAGCAGCTAAGCCAAACTATTCTATTCTAAGAGAAAACTATTTTTAGAATGGTGCTTTCATCTGGAGATATCTCTTACATACCTGGGTGAAGAAGAGAATGTAAAAGAATGAATTAAGAACAGGATGGTGGCAGAGGTGGAAGTTTTTTCCAAAGTTCAGCATTTGACACAATTAGCAGTCTCTAGCACATGTGCTCTTCATATTTTAATACTAATAATGTACTA
Source organism: Urocynchramus pylzowi (assembly GCA_013397555.1). Lineage (NCBI taxonomy): Eukaryota > Metazoa > Chordata > Aves > Passeriformes > Fringillidae > Urocynchramus > Urocynchramus pylzowi. The sequence goes on from VZRH01004830.1 coordinate 585,004, forward strand.
TAGTTCTTTTCTTAAGCTTTATGTATACAAAGTCCCAGAGTTTTGATTGTAGTTTGTGGATGAGTAAGTCGATATATTGGAAAGAAGCAAGGGGCTTTTTAGACTGTTAGCTTGAAGGAAGGGACCTCTTAAACCTCTGCATCAATAGGTTTAAGATTCCTGATTTGACATGACTTCAGTTCTTTGAAAATACCCTTCAATTAATCTTTAGTTCTTCAAAATTTCACTTTTTTGTGGCAATCAGACTTAGGAGATGATCTTTGTAAAACAGATCTTCAGTTCTCCTTTCAACACTGTCATACCGTTTGTTAATAAAAACTCTACCTGTTTTGTTATTTATATATTATTTTGCCTTTTTTTTTAACACATTTGATTCAATTGTATTGCAGTCATGGGCATCGAAATGACAGGTAAATTCTACCTTCTCAAAAATCCAGACACTTCTCTTATAGTTGTTTTTTCTGTTTGCCACTTCAAATGTTGAAGTTCCATCTTGTCTTTGTGTAGATCACCTCAGACAGAGAAGAGTATAAACTGTGTTTTGGTTATAATCTGTATATTTATTTTATATTTATTTTATTTTTTTATTCTGAGTGAGCATGATTTTTTTCTGAAGATTTGTTTTTCTTGATTCATGTATGTAACATTTAGCATTTAGGTTTGGTTTTACCCAGTCATTAGCCTGCTAGTTTGCTGATATCCTCTGATGATGCCACTGAAGAATGCACTACCCTTTTATATCAATCAGAATGTGATGGTTATTCTGTGGCTCAGAGCACAGTGGTCTGCATTTGTTCACAAATGTTTTAATTTGCTTCTCATTAATTTTCATATGATGGACCTAGGAGTTGTGAGCTTCTTGTCCATTTCTATTTGTATTAGCTATCAGTTCTGTGGAGCTGTTAATTCTCTTTGTGGTTGTTTGATCTCAGAGATTTTTTACTATTAAAAAAAACCACAATAAAAAGAATTCATCCTTGGTGAACACTTGTTTACTGTGGTGTCCTGTGAAAGTATACTGTTTGTTGAAACCCCTATTTGTATCATGCTTTTGGGATGCAGTTTTACACAGTAATACTTCAGCAGATATTACTGCATTAGGATACTGCAGCGTTCGTTTGACTAACCTCCGTTTTGTAACTTCCAGGACTGATGGTCGCCGCTGGTCTTTGGCTTCTCTCCCTTCTTCTGGCTATGGTACAAATACACCCAGCTCAACTGTTTCTGTAAGTATCTGTTTTGCTGTGCTGATAGATGTCTTTTGCATGCTTTAGCTTCTTAAATGTAGCATGCTTCTCTTTGGAGAAGACAATGTAGGTTTTGTTGTGTTTGGTAGACTTAGAACTAACATGTGATAAGAAACTGCTTTACTTCCCTGAAATAGAGGAAAACTTTACACAGTGTGTATCTTGCTTAGAGATACTTTCTGGTAGTGAATAGTGTTTAACTGCCCCCTTTTGATCTGCCTTATTTTAACCATATAATAGATAGGTATCAAGTCTTAACTAAGGCTGCCTTGATGACAAGAAAAAAGAGAAACTGTCTATGGCATGTTTCATCTGTCCTGGGTTAGACTGCTGTCTTAGGATGAGATGCATCACATACTAGCCTTTCTTTTCCTTTGGCAATTGTGAGGTGTTAGTGCATGATAATAGGTTAGATACCTAATCGTTCAGATGGCTGTAGTTGGAATAGAAGGAATCCTTTGGGATGGATAATAGAATAAGTTTAACTTACTAATTTTTACCTTTTGGTCCAGTTGTTTCAGTGCAATTGTGGCGGTTTAAAAAAACAGCTGGGAATTAAACTCCAAATAGGCCACCTTCATTTTCCCCACCCTGCTCCAGTGAGAGGGGGATAAAGGCAGAGACTGTGGGTTGAGATAACAACAGCAGAGACTGTGGGTTGTGGTAACAACAGAAAACCAGCAGCTTAGGAGTAGGACATGCACAGTAATGGCAACAGTATTGATAACAAAATTTACAAAAGAGAAGGTGCTTTACATACAAAAGGTGTTCAGCACCTCAGCTCAGTTTTGTGTGGCTGCTGAGACAAAGACAAGATGGCATTTGCTCTCTGCAGCTTGCGTTCCCCATCCCTGAAGCTGGAAAAAGAAACAATGAGGGACAAATCCCCAAAAAAGCTGGGTTGTCCATGTCTTGCTGTCTCCTGCCAGACCACTGGGCTCAGCTCTGGTTGCCAGTATTCAGCTGGGCTTGGTTCAGCTCCCCTCAGGTTCGCTTCTGCCAGTCTTGTGTCAGCCCCCTGCCATACCTGTACGTCTCACATGCCACAGCAGTGCCTTGAATCCTGCTCCAAGACTTGGGAGATGGCCATGGGAGAAATACCAGCCTCTACTGTGTGCATCTGCACATCTCTGTACTGGAGAGGAACAACTGTCTCATGTTACAACCTGGAGCAAAGCTCTTGGTTGTGGTAGTCACACCTGAGAGGCTGTGGAGAAAGAGCTGTAGAGAAAGCCTGCTTTGGAAATAGCAAATAGTTGACATTTTGACAGATAGAGCACATCACTGCAGTGGAAGGCTTGGTCTGTGTAGATCCAGTTATGGCTCTTCAATGTTTTATGCCTTATATGCCTATAAAAGGTGTTTTACCTTTTATGAATAGCACATTTTACTGAATGGGTAATAACTGATTTTTTTAAGCTGTTTCTTTGACAATCGAAGAAGGCTTTCTCTTCCTACTTCCAGTGGATTTGTTCACTTTCTCTTGTGAAACAGTTGAGTTCCACATTCCATACAATGATGAAATGTGACCATTTTGTGTTATGATCAACTCTTATTTAATTTTTGTCCGCAAAGACTTCTGGAAGGACATTTCTATCTATCTTAAAGCATTTACAGTAATTTCATATATCTTTAGAACTTGTTCTCTAAAGCACTAATTTTGACCTTTGCTTTCTTTTCTGTGTAGGTGTTACTTTTGCCAAGTAAATTCCTTGGTTTCACATTTATTCCATAAGCAGTTTTTGTTAGGGCACGTTTGTATACCTCTTATTGGAACTAGATCAGATAATGCTGTGCTCTTCACTGAAAATATATTGACATAAAGGAGTTTATATCAAATAAAGGAATTGCCATAGAAACAGTCACTGTTGCAGGAAACAGACTTGTGCTAGAAAGGAGATTAAAAGCTGTGTCAAAACCAGATCAAAATAACAGTTTTAATTTTCTGTCCATATTCATTTCTTTGATATCTTCAGTTTTAAAGTGGTAATTCTAATTAATATACTTTCTTCCCCACTTAAGTTCACTAGGTGCTGTAGGCATCCTGTAATGTAGAGCAGTTTTATGTGGTATTTGCATATGCTGTCCTTGCATTTATGAACTTGGATGTCTTAACTTCTAAGGAATACATCATTGTTGACCTGCCCCAGGATTCTTTCTGACTAGAATATATAAATAATAGCATACTTATATGCCTTCCCTACCACTGAGTAAACAGTTTATTACTTGTGGAAATAAACCTGTTTTTCCAATAAATACATTTTAATTTTTTTGAAGAAAGCAGCAGTAGAGAATTTATGCCATAAACATCAATGGTGTCCCACCCTTAAGAGTAAGGGATCAGCCAAGATTGGTAAATACTTGTGGTCAAAAGAAATTACAGAAGTCAAATGAGCCACAAAAACTAATCAAGTTTTATTTGTAAATTACATAGTTGACATAGAAATTGGTGTATTAGTCTCTGACCTGCTACATAAGCACATGTCAGTGGGTTTTGCATAAAGGGGTGGGGTGGGAAGGAAAGAAAAAAAAGAAAAAGTGGGGGAGGAAGAGATCAGCAGTGCTGGTTCGAGTATTAGTCCAGCTCTTGGGATATCTCAGGATCCCGGGGATGCTGGCTGCTTGTGTAGGGGGAACCATTTTATAGAGAAGCTTTGCCACCCTGAAGGTGGGTTTCTCGCTTTCTATGCAAATTAGCAGTCACTCACAGTCCAGTCTTTCATGTCCTTGTGGAAATGGGTCAGAGGGCTTCGGGGGTCTTTGGCAGTCTTGATTCCCCCCTGGTGAACAGTCCGTGCCTGTTTCTCCGCCTCATTTCTCTGTTTGTGCTGTACTGAGCTGTGCTTATCTCCAGGAGGCAGATCAAAGACCTTTGTCCCAGGAAAGTGCTGTCCTACCTCCATATGGCCCCTTGTCCAGTCACATCTTGCTCTTTCTCACAGCATGTTATTGCCAATAGTCCTTGACTGTTGTTACCTAAAGTCCTTGGTGCCACAGCCACCCTGCTACTGGTGTTTGAGACAAACACATTATCCTTTATTGTCTTGGCTTCTGCAGTATCTCATGGTTAATTTCTTGTTCTGCTTTGCCCGAGAATTTGCTAGTGCTTATAAGCCCTGCAAAAGCACTTGGATAGCCTTTGAATTCTAAGTCTAGCGACTATTTCTTCAGTTCTTAGAGATGTTTTTCACTTTATTCTTTTACCCCCTGGATGATATATGTGAATCACAAATCCAAAACTAAAAGTGTACCCATCTAATTGATTTCATGTATTTTTTCAGAATCTGAAAGAGCTAGCACAGTTCAGCCTTCTCCTCCACATTATTACTTATTCTTAGAGGAAATGAGAGACCAGTTCATACAACATTGTAAATGTACATATGGAACATTCCCTTTTCAGTGATGAATAAATAAAATTCAAGTTAATCTAGACATGTATCAACCAGTGAGCAGAAAGGTTTTACACATTGTAGTAGAGCACAACTCTGTTCTTCACAAGTAGGGGAAGTCAAAGTAGGGGCCAGAGTGTCTGTAGTTACCACAGTTATGCTGAGGTGAGTGTAGCTCACCGTTTGCTACCCTATTTTTGTTTGTTTGTTTGTTTTTTAATATGGAAAGTGACGGGCTGGATAGAATTACCTATTTAATGGAAGGGTGTGAGTTTAGAAGTGGTGCAAGTACTACATATACTGGCTATCACAACAAAATCAAAATTAAAATACCTTCTGCTTGATTATTCAGTAGAAAAGAAACTGTTGGTGTATCTTATTCTAGCACAGTAGGATCAAATCTTGGCAGTTAGAAGATGCAGTTGAGATGATTGTCTCTTCTAGGAGATAGATGAAGTGATGAACTGGGACAAGCTGCATATTTTTCAAACCTGCATTTCTGTTTCAGAAGATTTGCATTTCCATAATGCGCTACAGTTGAACATACTGAAATATTTTAACTCGTGTGTGATTTTTGGAGCATTAATTGTAGAATGCCAGGAGAACTATTTTGTTTAAGAATTTTGCTGTAAGAATTTGGATTTGTACTAAAATAAGAATTTAGATCACCAAAAAAAATGTGCTTTATGCCTGTGATGGTCCTGATACAGCTGAGAGTGGTTAGCATTAGGAAGATCCTCACTTCAGTCATGTTGGATCTAAACTCTGTGGTACCTTATATGAGGAGGAAGTGTGTTATGAGTTATTTTCCCACTGATCTTCCCATAATCCCCTGAAACCAAAGAGATAGAGAATGATTTTAGAGGAATAGCCACCTGTGATGCTCTGAATTGGTAAATTCTCCTGTGCTAGAGTGTCTTTTATTTTACAGAGCATGGCTGTGGGATATATGCCGTGAGGTTAACTACAACTAGCTGCTGTAATGTGAGATAAGGAAGAACTTACTTACCATGCTGTATGCTGAATTAGGTGTGGTACTGTGCTAAGGCAGAATTTCATGCATGAGTTACTGTAACTCAACAAGTTACTACCTATCTAATGAGCTGTGGTAAATTCTCAGTGTGCATGCCTCTTAGCCCGCAGCAAAGCAAGGTAACACAGTCTTGCAAACTTCAGCTTATTCTGATGTGGTGTGGCATTCCCATGTCCTTCTTAGCCTTTTCTGACAGTGGGTTTTATTCTTTTTTGCTTTTAGTAGATGACTTCATGAGATCTAGTGTGATAAGGAAAATTTTCTTTTGCTTCTAAGAGTTAGGATATTAGCCTTTACCACACAAGTTGCCAGGAGATGAAAAAGACTTCATAGTTTCTGTGCTTACCAGCCTGGTTATTATCAGCTGACCTTAGCGGTGCAGGGGCAATATTTGTACAGTACAAAAGTTTATTGATTTCCCTCGCTAGAAATGATGTAACAGAGAAACTCTTTACTGTGTTTGTCTCCATTAAAAGAGCACCCAGGCGGGGGCCTTGGTGTTCAATATGAGAAGTCAGATAAGCAGTAATGGGCACATGTAAATTGATACACAGAAGAATTTCATTTTATTGAGAAGTCCAGCTGGAGACTGAAGAGCTCCAGAAAGATACCCAAGTTTTTCAACTTCTTCACTTCGGTGGGTAAGATATAGGGAATGTCTGCATGGTACTAAGCAGCTTTGTGCAGTTGTACAAGAATACTTGTGAATCAGCTAACTTGGAAACTGATTTTGGTACCAGAAACAGTAGAACATTTCTCTCTGTTTTTCAGTCCACATTAGCAAGGCTGGTTGTTAATGATTTGAACTATGTACGTGTTCTTTACAAAGGGTACCAGATCCAGGTTCACAGAAAAGTTCAAAGTTCTACCTTGAAGCATCTAACGTGGCTCAGGTAGAGCTGCATAAAAACCCTTAAAATACATAGTACAGTCATTTGCACTGCTTATGTAATGCAGCTCTGTGCATGAAACGTTGCAAGGGTGGTTATTGGGCTAACACTGCCATTTTCATACCTGTCTGTATCTTCAAGTTTTGTACTAAATTGATGGTTATAGTACAATTTGTTTCACTTTTTGTCATCCATATAACCTGTCTTGATAAATGTATTGAGTTCCCTCACTCTATTTTCAGTGTACAGTTTTTTATAAGATATTAGCGTATTAAGTTTTTCAGAAAAATTTTAGATAGTGTTTGATTTTGTTTTTAAGAGCATTAGTACTGTCTTGAATATGGATAATGAAGTACCTTTATTATGAAGATTTACGATTGTACTTTACCGTTACCATGCTTAGGCTGTTCTTTTCCAATAATTAATTTTCACCATTTTAGCTCTTCTTACGTATCATTAACATCTGACATCAGATGTCACCTTTGCCTTAGGAAATTCAAATTTTTGAAATGCGGTGTGTCTTCTGGAACTGAAGTTGTTCTTTTCTGTAAATATTTACTCTATACTTAGCTCATGACTTTGAGAGTAATTGTTTATTTTCTTCTTTAAATTGGTAGTCAGGCAAGAAACAGTAATTATATTTTTTAACTGAAATTACATTATTCATTATTCATGAGCACCAAATATGGTCATGAAAATGGTCTTTTTTCATTCTGATGGAAGTTTGTGTTTTCTTGTGCTCTTGCAGTCATCCTGCTCATCCCAAGAGAAGCTACACCAGTTACCATACCAACCAACACCTGATGAACTACATTTTTTGTCTAAACATTTCTGTACCACTGAGAGCATTGCCAGTGATAACAGGTGCAGGACGACTGCAATGCGCCCTCGGTCCCGAAGTCTCAGGTGAGTCTGCGTATCTGAGAACAGAAGTTGAATCTAAATTCACATATTGTGGGGAGCATCTTGGTGTTTTACATTTGGGATGGGTTTTGAAATGGCTGAAATACATACATAACTGAGGCTGAATGAAGAATAGTCCTTTAAATACTTGCTCTGGTTTTGGTCATGACTTACTTCAGTGGTAAATATTGTTAAGACGGGTCTTAATATGAAGGCAACTAACCTTCAGAGACTGTCTTGATAACCTAGTCATTAATGATATAATTGCAGTGCTCCCTTTCTGAATCTATATACCTGCTCTGTTCTCAGTAGTAGCCTTTGAATGTCTGTAACAGACTGCCTGTATCTGTTCAAGGACTCGCTGTTGTGATATCTCATAGCAAAGTTTAGTGTTCCGTTTTGATCTTTAAGACTATCAGAAGCCAGATTTAGAATGATTTAAGTTGGAAGGGACCTTAAAGATCGTCTTGTTTCAACTCCCCTGCTGTGGTCAGGGACATTTCCACTAGACCAGACCTTCTAGACAGATAGAATGGGCCAGAATCACACACATAGGAAATCTGTATTGAGATTTTTTTAAAGGATTTTGTAGTGAACAGTGAGGCTCATAATAGCAAAAAGTATTTTTGTAGATTTGTGAGGTCTGTGGGTATCTTTTATGAATTATTTTCCTCAAAGTCTTGTGCTTTTTTTTTACAGGCACACTACTCCAGCTTTGTTCAACACGTGCATATATATGACATTATTTGTAGGAAGTTACTGCCTTTATCTGCTGGTCAGATTGAAAATAAATTGTTTTGATAGATTTTTTCAAATTATCTATTTAAAAAAACAAACAAAACTCAAAAAAAACTCACTTTGCACTTTTTCACTTGCAGCTACCAGAGTTCTTGGTCAGATCTTGCCATTTTGATTGTATCTAATCTTCAAAGGTGCAGGTATAAGACCAGTTTAAAATATCTCTGTTGCCCTTCTGAGAAAAAGATAATGTTCAGAAGGCTTCATCTGCCTTGAAATACAGGTACAAACTAGGAGAATAATGTGGTTAGCAGTTAGATGTCAAGTGCATTAAATAATCATGAGGACTTGAATAGAAACAGCAGAAAGGAACCAAGTGTATTATTGATTGCAGACTGTACCTTTCTAGTGAAGCCTGTGCTGAATTCTGTTGCAAATAAATCATACAAAAATATAAGAAATAACTGTAGTCCATGCTGGGACAAGTGTAAAGGGATAATTTGCTTTGCTTGCAGCCCTGGACGTTCTCCTGCTTGCTGTGACAATGAAATAATTATGATGAACCATGTCTACAAAGAAAGGTTCCCGAAGGTAATGAATTATATTTAAGACACCCAGTATCTAAATTGGTAGGCAACATAGGTTCTAAGTAAGTGGTGCTTTTGTTATGGGAAGTAATGATCCAGCCCTATAATGGCTTCCATAAAGCATCACTGAGCTCTTACTGCAATGATAAAATCACAATAAAGAAAACTCTGGCTGAGAACTGGACATTCATTTGGCAATGCTGCCAAACTGGTTTTGAAATTAATCATGCTGGTAAAATACTCTGCTGATTGGAATCTGATGATTACATTGGATTTCAGTAGGTGGTGTACTTGGGGCAAATGCATACTGCATTAGTAAATCGAAACTAAGTTTCCAGTGCTAAGTCTTGAGAAGCATCTGCTGTGATATACCAGCAGATTCCTTCGGTTACTGCCATTTCTTCATTTTCCCAAACACTTGCTATGTACTTTACATACATGTATATGCATTATATGCACTGATTTAATGCACTTAATGAGATCAGTACACAGATGTGGGAGTTTGACTATGAGAAAGGAGGACATTTTGCTCTCCGGTCCAGACATGAGTTCCTAGGTGGAAGTGTGTGTATACAGCTTGAAGCACTATACTCTCAATTGCTCCTAGGATTTTGGTTACCCCTGGAAAATAAAACAAGGTACTGTTCCTAAAACATGAGTTAAAAAGGGAGAAACTTCTTTGCATTTCTTCATATAAATATGAAGAAAGATTTGTCAAGATTTGTAATCGATCGAGCAACAGTATGAAGTGTGAAGAACTCACTCATCTTAATGTTTGAGATACAAGCTAAGATGTGTGGGATTACTGTTTAATGACGATAATTATAATAATTATATCTTCAAGGTTTTTTTTTTTTTTAAGTATCTGCCATTTTGTGCGAACCAGACAATTGGTCTGTAAAACAAATGCATCTGGGAACCTGCAGACACGTTTGACAGGACCTGTTAGCCTGGGGTGCTTTTAATTAGACAAATGAGCTTCATTCAAACTCTGCTCAGTGAAATATTTTTTTGGAATAACCTTTGGGAAAGTAGTGACTATATTCTGCTGTCTAGTATCTGCAGTTTTAGCAGAAAAAGTAGACCCCTATGAGTTCTCTTTTTTTGAATATATATTTCCACTTTGGCTTTGACTTAAAAGCTTTTTAGATCTGTTAGTGGAACTAAAATTAGTGCACAGTTAATCATCATTGGCAGACAAAGTGGGGAGCTGCGTAGTAGAACAACAGAGCTTTTGCTTTTCTGTACTGGTAATGTGGAGAAATGTCATCTGTCACTTTGCCTTTGTGTACTTGCCTTTTGGCTTCAGTCATTTCATGCATTCCAGCTAGGTAAAATCTTAGGCAGTACAGAAATGTTCTAGAGTCAGAAATAACTTCAAGGCTTAGTTTCATGTAGAGCTGATTTAATGTGTTGAACAACTACTTTTCTATAGGCCACAGCTCAGATGGAAGAGAGACTTCAGGACATTATAACAAATCATTCTCCAGAGAACACCCTTCCTCTGGCAGATGGAGTGCTCAGTTTTACCCACCATCAGATCACAGAACTGGCTCGAGATTGTTTGGATAAATCTCACCAGGGCCTCATCACATCACGATATTTCCTTGAATTACAGCAGAAATTAGACAAATTGCTACAGGAGGTATGATCCGTGAGACTGCTGTGTGTTTGCCTGAAAAGTAGTTTAAATCTGTTTGCCTAAGAGTTTTCTTGAATATTGTCTTGAATTATGGCAGTTTACTCAAGTAATTGTCAAAGTGGTATTCATAAGATGTTTAGTCTACATAATGACTCCTACAAAAACTATAAGGCACCCTGGCATATTGGTCTGGAATAGATGGATTGTAAAGATTCCACAAACAACAGCATTATGTCCTTCAGTGCAAGTTGTAGCTTGCTTAAAGAAGTGTGTGCATAAGCCCCAGACAGGGCTGGCTATTCCATATACTTTAAATGAATGAGGTAGCAGACACACTTTCCTTTATCAACCCTACTGTGTTGAGAAAGACAGCAGCCTTTAGCTTTCCATTAGTGAGAGATTATTATTTAATTATTTGTAACATTCCTCTCACAGCTGAAATGTTGATTAACAGCAAAAATGTCTTTTCTAAATGTGTTGAAACTTTCATAGAATAATCAGCTAAATTAATTAAGATCTTGAAACTTGACAAACATACTGTTATGTAAGTTTCTGTAGTTTATTAATGAATCATTTTCAAAAGAATGAGTGCAACATGCAATGTACTCATTTTTTTGTGTGGGATTTGATAGTATGTTATGAGTCAAAATTAATCTGATAGAGCAGCAGATTTGAAATTAATTCAAAATTCTTTCCAGCTGGTATCTTAAGATGCCATGCCTGTCTTAATTTGTCTTTTGCTTTCTTTTGAATACACAAGCAATTTTGGTTGAGGTTTTGTGGGTGATTTTTCTTTTTTTAGGTTGTTTGGGGTTTTTTTGTTTGGATTTCTTGTTGTTGGTGTTTTTTTTGTTTTTCCCTTGCTGCTTTTTAAAAAATTTCTATTCAGTAAATAGGATTTCTGACACTACTGTTTTTTGAACTTTTTCTCTTCATACAGCAAACCAAATTTTAAGACATCAATAAATTTATTTTAGATTGTTGAAACCCTGTTTTTTAAACATTGGAAATATTTAGAGTTTGCTTACTAGTCAAGAGGAAGTTTTGAACCAGTAACCTTCTTATGGAATGGTCATAGTTCTGCCATGCCAAAGTGCAGATGGAATTGGCCAGTTGATAATGTCAGAATACCAGAAAACACGTCTGAGCCAGGATTCGCTGAACCACTGTTAACACTGTTGACAATGTATACCTTATATAACAATATATACCTTGACAATGTATACCTTAAGATGGCTACACATTAAGTAGAGTTTAGAATATGAGTTCTCTAACACCACTCCCAAAACCTGCTAAAAAAACATGCCACCACATTATTGTTTAACCTACATATAAAGCATTGTTCAAAAAAATCACCAAGCCACTCATTTTGTCATATTCTATGATGTTAATTCTTTATTATGAAGGAGATTTCTGTTCTGCAAAGACATTATACCTTTAAAAATTCAGACTTAACTTTTGAGTCCACTGCTTGCTTCTTGTTAATAGCATGATACGACAGTATGAAAACATTTTCTTTGCACACCTTTGTTATGGGCACTTAGTTGTGCTTTGGTTTCATGTGATTCATTTGTTGTTAATTCCCAGCTGTGATCTTCAGTAGAAAGCTGCATTTCCTGCTGCTGCTTGGCACTGTGCAGTTCTTTTAACTAGGGAGAGACTCCCTTGAGGTCAAAGCAGCTTGGTTCAACCAAAATTTTTAGAATTTTGAGGTCAAGTGGTCCTGGATGCTTTCCTGCTTCATCCTCCTTAAATGTAATGAGTATGTATTGAGTCTTCTGTTCTCTTAGGCACCTGAGTGTTCATAAAACTCTACAAAGGTGCTTTAAATTTTGTTGGTGGTTAAAATAGGCAGGTGTTTTGTTTACAAAAGAGTTTTATTTGTGCTAAGTTGATAATGTTCAGAATTATGCTTCTGTCCAATTAAGGTTCTTCTGAAACCTTGTTGCAGGCAGCTAGATGATATTTGTGCCATTTTATTTTTTTCCTTTTTTAAACTCCACAAATTAATTCCTCTCATATATTTGGTGATTTTTTAAAATCGTGGTACTTAAATTAAGAGCAATATGCATAGCTTCCTACTTTAACAGAGTTTTTTTCAAAAATGTAATGTGTTATAGGAAAAATACTTATTGGTCCATAGTAATTTTTTAAGTGTTGGTTTCTTAATTTTCATTGCGGTTTTGAATAAGCAAGAGATGCTGAGAAGCTTAAGTTTGTGAGTTCTACTGTTCAGAGCAAGGAAATGCTTTGATATTTAAGGCAAGGGCTATTAGTACATTCTAATCAGAAGGAGAATTATACAGTTTCTTTGCATTCACTAGCAACCTTAAATAATGTGATTTGTTTTTAGAGGGGAACATTTAAAAGAAACTTGAAATGCAGCTCAGACCATTGTGCAGATGTTGTCAAATCTTCTAGAAGTACATTTTCTGTATAAATTCTTCTATAGCATTTCCCCCTTTCTTTTGTAATATTTGTAGAACTCAATTTTTCATTGTCATCCTTTCTACATGTACCTTTAGCTGAAGCCTCTCTGCAAGTATAGGTTTTTTATACGTATATATCCATATGAATTGTCATTTTCCTATGACTGACCAAAAGACAGTATGATTTGGGGTGGATGTTGCTTATATATATTACTATTATTTTAGTTTTCATTTTGGCCTAACATTGTTAACAAATTGAGGCATAACCTGCATGTATAGATCTGTGTTGATCTGTACTGGTACATTGTATCCATTTGCAAAATTGATGGTAATGATATTGTGAAACCTTAAGAAACAAACAAGCAAAAAAAAAAGTAGGTGTTTGTCTGTTGCAGGCACTTTTGTTGTTACAGTGTTAGAGTTTTAAAGCTGGGATTATTTGAACAGAAGTTACAGTGTTGCTCAGATCTTTGTTACTCTGGTGGCATCTGGAAATTGATGCACAGTTTGCATCAAGTACATGCTTCAAACCCCAGAGGTGTCCTAAATATCTCTGCTTTCCTAAGCAGTGCATTGAATGTGATTTAGTTTAATATGACTTTATCTTTTAGGCACAAGAGCGATCAGAGAGTGGAGAAATGGCATTTATTAAGCAACTTGTTCGAAAAATCTTGATAGTGATTGCTCGTCCTGCTCGCTTACTGGAATGCCTGGTAAGGTCATGCTTACTGTGTTTTCACTTAGTAGTTAGTGTTTTTCACTTAGTAGTGCAGGCAGTTCTCTGATTTAGTATTTGAGACTCTTTACAATTGACTTTTGGAACATGTCAAACAGTGTGGTAGGGCTTCATTGTTAGTGGAATCCTTTCCACTTCTATTATTGGATATAGTGTACTGGCAGGACCCTCCTGCAGTTTTGTTTGATTCCCTGCTATTGCAGATACTGTGATATAGAATCCCTTTCATCAACTGAGGAAGCTGCTGTTTAAAACCAGTTGGCTTTTTCTGTTGTTTTGTTAGACTTCTCCATTTCTTGGGAAGACTGTTCCAGAATTGTAATTGCTCGGTGGTTTTGTAATTTCTTAACAGTTTCATAATTTTGTTGCACTTAACAGCTGCCAGAGCTATAAACAGCTTGAGGTCAGCTCTGCAGTGCCTGATCTGGCAATAAGAGCAGCAGTGGGATTAGGCTGTCTGGATATACAGGTAGTTGGTGTTATACTGAGGAGCAGAGGAGTTGATTTATTTATGCATGAGCATAGCAGAGATGTTGCCAGACTGGGTTCCTTTGTGTGTGCCGTGTGGGCGTGTTTCTGCTTTTCTTGCCCATGCTGTGGGAGCTGGGATGGCTCAGGTGCGGGAAGTTGCTCGTACTGGCGGAGCCAGTGTGCTTCAGTTGTTCAGTTGAACTAATAGACATTTGCGGAACACAGTGTACACAGGAGGATAGTGTAGACACCCAAATACCATGCCAGAGCCAGCCTGAGTCCAAAAGGCCTGGCAGGCAGCCTGAGCTGATTTTGAGCCACTCTGCTTGCCAGTATAAGATCAGTGTTGATGCTGCATACAGCTATTTGAGGCTGGCAGGCCTTATGTGGAAGCCAGAGAGCTGCTAGACTCAAGGTATGCCTGAAATTGTCATAGCTGCATTTGCGTCGCACTGAATCCAAGCTAGTAAGCTAGCTATTAAGTCTTTCCAACCTGATTTTGGCTTTGTGCTGAGTCCCTTCATCTGTGGCACAGTTAATCCACACCCTGGCTCGTTCAGCCATGGGCATTTTGAGAGCTGCCTCTATTTTGTTTTGGAAACACCAAGTCTCAGCATTCCCAGTTGCTTTTTTGTTTGTGATTTGCAGTTCAGAGGGAATCTAAAAATAAGATATGTGCTCTGAATCAGCATGAAAGAGATGTGAGATGTTTAAAAAAAACAACCAAAACGAACAAAAAGGAAGGCTTTAGAGAGAAGAACATCTTAGCATGTCCCGCTTATGCCATTGAATCCAAACTTGTTTTACTCCTCCGCCCTGAAAAGTTTATTCCATGTCTATTGTGTTGTTCCCTGCTCTATTTACAGGGTTTATATGTTTCTCCACATCATCCAGTTTCTCATATCCTTGCTTTTTCCCTTCCTGGTTTGCATCCTCCTCTATTATCACACATCCAGAAATGCTCTTAGGTACATCTTGTAGGCAGACAGACCAAGACTTCTTAATAATACTTTACATCTTTCCATTACAGGCTTGCTAGCTTTCTCCCATCAGCTCTTGCTCTCAGCATCATCGTTCTCTGTTAGCTTTCCAATTGAAGTGCTGGATTGTGTCCAGTGAGGGGCAGCAAGACTAATGAAGGGTCTAGAAAATGTATCTAGGAATGCCTGAGGGAGCTGGGTTTGTTTAGTCGCAAGAAGAGCAGGCTCAGGGGGCACCTTCTCACTCTTACAGCTCCCTGAAAAGAAGGTGCCAGGTGGGAGCTGTTCCCTCATATGGTGGTGCCTGCAGTACTACAGGAAATGGCCTTAAATTGAGACAGGGGAGATTCAGATTACATATTTGAAATTTTTTTCCCCTGTTAGAGTGGTCAGGCATTGGAATAGGTTGTGTAGGAGGTGGTGGAGTTACCTGGAGGTGTTCAGGAGGTGTTTGGATCTCGTGCTGCCTGATGGTTCAGTGGTTATAGAGGTTACAGTGGTGGTGCTGGGTGGATGGTTGGACTGAATTATCTTAAAGGTTTCTTTGTACCATGATGATTCTGTGGTTCCAATTCAAGTTCTCTCTTGGTGGTCTATTTGCCAATTAGTTTATTCTCCCTAAGAGCTAAGTTTTAATGGGATCTAGTCCAAATCTCTGTTCACTTAGTTCCCACTTTCTGCCAATGGGATTTTATCCTAGGCTACTTGCTCTGCCATATCCTTCAAGTAGAGTGATGTGCATCCTGCACCCCTCCTTTTGCTGGGTGTGCTGAAGTGAGTGGAAGAACAGCAGTGCAAAGTCCAGATGTGCCTGCGTCTCATAATTGAGTTTCAGAGTAGCAGTGGCAGGGAAAGCCAGCACAGCTTGCTTCTAGTGTTCTCAGTTAAACAGGATCTTCAAGAGGCTTAAACTGGATTGTGACAACCCTGCATCATATGTTTCTGCAGATATGGGTATCTTGAACAAATTTAGGCATACAGTCATACATGAGTACATTTTTCATGCAAGAAGATGTTAAGCCTAGGTCATAAACGTAACTGTAAACTTACAGAAACAGTATTTTTTTTCTGTAGTGTCTCTCTGGAAACTTTTGAATATTACTGTGAGGTATTTTAGAATATCTGCCTGAAATATTTACTAGGTATGGAAAACTTCAGCCTCTGTAAGAAAGTTCATAAAATTGTAGGAAAAAATTTCAGCTTTGCGGTCATCAGACATTGCAGATACTATGCAGTAAAGCTGTCAGTTTTCTGGTGGTGGTCTTCTCTCAGGTGTTCATAGCATGTGAAATCCTATTTTAGTTTACTTGATAATCATACAAATAAAGGTATTACAGTTTCATATGTGGTAAGAGCCACTGCCAATTATTTAAATATTTTTTTCTCCATTTGTACATGGAAAATGAAATGCAGAGTTGAAGTGAAGATCAGAAAATGAATTCATTGCTTCTCTTTATTCAGACCTGTGTATGTATATGTGTGTTTTTAGATAGTTGTACACACAAACACACACATACATTCATAGGATTAAAATTACCTGTTTTGAAATTGCCTTGTCTTTCTAGTAAGTGGAGGAGAAGCTGTATATCTGTCACTGCAGCAGGTCAGGAGATTATAATGTTTTCATGACAAAAGTAAATAGAAATCTTGGCATACAACATCATGCTGTTGGCTGCTTTAGTGCCAAAGAGTAACATGCAAGAGATACAGCTGGGGACGGCATGTAAGATGAGGAGAGTGAGACTGAAATAGCATGTACTGTTTAGTTATTGGTTCAGATTTTTGGGCAGGTCTGCAGCCTCCTGTGACTTGGGGCTAAAGTAAGGCAGCTTGGACAGTTCATGGGTTTGTAGTTAAGTCCTTTGCAGTAGGTTGCACATGATGAAGATTGTTAGATGACACATGTAAAACTAAGATTGTTTCCATGAGACTGAAAATTCTAAAGATATTTTATTTCTGACATGCTGCAGCAGTTTTGATGCTTGCAAAATGAAGCATAGTACCAAATTTCTCAAGCTGCCTTCTGGGTCGGGATGTTGACTTTCCAAGGCCTGAGTAGCCTGAGGATCTAGGACAAGACCCTTGTGGCTCAACATGTAGTCTAAAATGCCACAGAGTTAAGTTTGGCTGCAAAACAGCCAGGAAATTAGAAAAAAGTCTGTTTTGTTACATTAATGACTGATGGCTATCACTCTGTTCAGGATTGCACCCATAGGCACCAACACCTTGTGGAACACAATAACCATGAACAGATGTTTTGGTATGAATTCATACCAGTAGAGAGAGAAATTGTGTTAAAAAATCCCACTCACATTGTTTGAATAATCTTCTTTGCTCCTTTCAACTTATTTCTCTTTTTATACTCTATAAAGGTAGTAAAATTAATGTATTTCCAAGGGACTTGAGCATAGGTAGCATTTTGAGTTGCTGTTCTTTTTGTTCATTTTTCTTCCTTGTTGAGGCTTGCCTTTTTGGTATGTTATAAATGGTTGTTGTAATATAGTTAGTTCCCACAGGAGAATGTTTAATTTCTGAATTTGAAACAATTGGATCAATGAAGCTCAGATTTTGTAAATCAAGTTTCAATTTTATCTTCATTCTAAAGTTAGTGATTTTTAAAATTGTATTTTCCATAAAACACAGTGCATATATATTGGTAACAAATACTTGAATTTAATACTTCAGAAGTAAAAAGTGTAGTGCAGTATATTTACATAGTTGTAGTGGATTTTTACAAGCATGCACATGCAGGGAGATAGTCTTCTCTCTTTGAAATCTTATTTTTGCTCCTTATAGGTCATTTCACTCAGTATTACATGAAGTTTGATGGCAAAGAGCATAATATTTATATAAAGTATTGCTCTAAAATAGGGACATGCAATTCCATTGCTTACATCATGTTACACTGTATAAGAATTGGAACAGGTTCATAGACTACTAGTAGTAGAATAATGAGGTATTGTTTATAGTAGGAACATGCCAGACACGTGGAGTTAGAGGAAGCAAAGAAACTTTTTATGTTAGACCCTAAGGAATTAGTTTCAACAGAGAAAATGATGATGATTATTTTTCCTCTAGGAATTTGATCCTGAAGAATTTTACTATCTTTTGGAAGCAGCTGAAGGTCATGCTAAAGAGGGGCAAGGTATTAAAACAGACATCCCTCGATACATTATTAGCCAGCTGGGCTTAAATAAAGATCCTCTGGAAGGTAAGTGAATCTCCTGGTGCAGCTGTAGTTTTCTTGGTTCTTCCTTCTCAACGTGTTCTGTCATTCTGATAATCTGTATGTACCTGAAAAGGATCAAGGTAAAGATGGTAGCAGAGCAAACATTTTCTGACTTTCACTGTACTCTCACAGGCTCAAACAAACACATTTAAAAGGCCATCTCTTCTGAACAGGATTTTTTTTTTTTTTTGCAAATATCATTCATAAATACGCTGTATCGATGATACCACTCATCTTCCAGCCTGACAATGCAACTTCCTCTTTGCAGCTCTAGCTGAAATTTACTGGGTTAATTTGATGGTGACTGTTATCTAAGCACAGTTATAAAGGACCCTTGGTTGAGCTGTTGTTTGCCTTTCAGTTCTCCCAGGTTCCTTCATGTTGGAGTCTCTGAGAAGACTATCCCATTAATTTTCTGTGTAATTTGAGTCCATGGTGGGGGCTTTTGTAGGGAGAACTTAGGTTCCAGTGGAGGTATTGTCACTGCAGAATTTTTCTTTACTGTGAGAGTGTGAGACACTGGAGCATGTTGCCCAAAGACTTCTTTGGGAGGGTGTGGGAGCCCCATCCTTGGAAATGTTTAAGACCGGACGGAATGGGGCTCTCAGCAACGTGGTCTAGAGGAAGGTGACATGGTAACACACTTAGCTGATAAAGGGAAGCCAGTTGATGTCATCTTTTTGAATTTCAGTAAAGCTTTCAGTACTGTCTCTCACAGTGTCCTGCTGGACAAAATGTCCAGCACACAGCTGGATAAAGACATCATGTGGTGGGAGAGCAGCTGGTTCATGGGTCAGGCACAGAGGGTTACAGTCAATGGGGGTGACATCAGAGTGGTGACCTGTCACTAGGGGGGTTCCACAGGGCTCCACCTTAGGCTCTGTGCCCTTCAACATCTTATAAATGATTGGGTGCAAGACTGGGAGGGATACTAAGCCAGTTCACAGATGACAAAATACTGAGAGGAGCTGCTGACTCCTTCAAAGGCAGAGAGGCCCTGCAGAGAGACCTTGCCAAATTAGAGGGCTGGGCAATCATCAACCTTATGAAATTAGTTGATGATTTCTCTCAAGAGGAGAAAGTGCCAGATTCTGCACCTGGGATGGAGCAACCCTGGATGTACAGTGCCATGAGGGCCCTGGGGGTCCTGGCAGGTTGAACATGAGCCAGCAGTGCCCTGGCAGCTGGGATGGCCACCCGTGTCCTGGGGCATCCTGGGGACATCAAGGACAGCATGGCCGGCCAGGCAAGGGAGGGGATTGTCCTGCTCTGCTCTGCTTTGGGGCGGCCTCACCTCGAGTGCTGGGGGCAGTTTTGGGTGCCACAGTGCCAGGACAGCACTGTCCAGTGAGGCCATGGAGGCAGTAGAGGGCCTTGAGGGGAAGCTGTATGAGGGGTGGCTGAGGTCACTTGGTCTGCTCANTCTCTCAAGAGGAGAAAGTGCCAGATTCTGCACCTGGGATGGAGCAACCCTGGATGTACAGTGCCATGAGGGCCCTGGGGGTCCTGGCAGGTTGAACATGAGCCAGCAGTGCCCTGGCAGCTGGGATGGCCACCCGTGTCCTGGGGCATCCTGGGGACATCAAGGACAGCATGGCCGGCCAGGCAAGGGAGGGGATTGTCCTGCTCTGCTCTGCTTTGGGGCGGCCTCACCTCGAGTGCTGGGGGCAGTTTTGGGTGCCACAGTGCCAGGACAGCACGTTCCAGTGAGGCCATGGAGGCAGTAGAGGGCCTTGAGGGGAAGCTGTATGAGGGGTGGCTGAGGTCACTTGGTCTGCTCAGCCTGGAGGAGACTGAGGGGAGATCTCACTGCAGTCACAACTTCCTCACAAGGGAAAGCAGAAGGACGTACACTGATCTGGTGACTAGTGACAGGATCTATCTGAAGGAAGTACCCTGAAGTTGTGTTGGGGGTGGGGTTAGGTTAGATATCGGGAAAAGGTTTTTCACCCAGAAGGTGGCTGGGCACTGGAACAGGCTCCCCAGGGAAGTGGTCACAGCACCAGCCTGACAGAGTTCAAGAAGCATTGAACGAGGCTCTCAGGCACATAGTGTGACTCTTGGGAGTATTCCTGTGCAGGGGAAGGAGCTGGACTTCATCATCCTTTTGGGTCACTTCCAGCTCAGCAGATATTGTGGTTCTGTGTCCCAGCCCCTGGTGGAAGGCTTAGAAGAAGATGTTCTTCAAGGTCATTTCTAACCCAAGGAATTCTACGGTTCTTCGAAGGACAGCATTGAAAAAACTAAAATTACTTCTCTGTCCTAGCCAGATCATCTTCTTTGCCACCCTGAGACCAGGTTCTAACAGTGATGACAAATGGGAATCGGTTCATTGTATTCAGTTCTGTAATTTGGAAGAAATCAGCAGAAATACCATCATGGAAAAATGGTCCTAGCTGGTGCCAGTTAGCTTGCCTACTATGTTATCAACCAGGACTCAGAAGAGGCTTGATAACATAAAATTGTAGCAAAAAACTATGATAAACCTTTTTTTTTGCTAGCTTTCATGATGTAAGATCACATGTTGTTAAATCCGAGAAGTAGTATATTGTATTTTAAAACCCTTCTACTGAACTGAAGCAGAAGTTCATCACTGCCAGTTGTGTCAGGAATTTGGTTAGTTCTTATTCAGTTAGATTGAGTATTGTTACAGATGACATTAATGTTATATTAACAGATCTAAAGAAAGCCAAGCCTATTATTAGTCCACTTCCTATCGTCACCAAATTTAGTAATATTTTTTTTCTGAGATACAGCTTTGATACTTTTTGTTTATATTTGGACTGCAGCAAAGGAAGCCAGACAAATTAGGAAAATAATACATAAATGCATTTTTCCCTTTTGGTTTTGGAAAAGATCAAGAAGTATTGAAATTCTCTGCAAGATAAAGCATTGTCTTCTGGATTTGGTCAGCTGTTGGTCTGTCCTAAACTGACAATTCATCAATTCTTCACTGATCAAGTATGCAAGATTTAATTTGGAGTGTGGGTTGAGAGTTTAGTATTATTGACTCTGGTTCTGCCAGTTGAACCTGATCTTTCTCATTGACTCTTCCTGGCCACTTGGATAAAAGTGTTCCTCAGCAGTAGTCAAGAATCTGTCACTATCCATGTTTAATAACAACTCTGAATTTTTTTTGGACAGTTTATTGTAAGAGAGGTCTAGAAACAAATGCCTATATATAAATAAGAAATACTGCTTTCTTTAATTATTTGTTTTATGGAAGCATACTTCATCTAAGACACATCTTACTGTATTTCATAAACTGAATATTAATGACTATAACAAACTTCGAAGCATTCAAATGATAATTAAAATGTTGGGTTTTGGGATTTTTTTCTGAAGGAAAAATGGTCTGTGTGGTTTACCAGTAAATACTGAGGGGTGTATGACATATGGATTACTGATGTTTGGTTCAGTTGGAGATTTGAGCAATTGAATTATTTAGTGTTTTGTTTTAAAGATTGATGTATATGAGTATTTGTAATAGGTAATTTAGGCCATCTGATTTGTGTTACTGCTTTCCTCCCACACTCCCACACAAAAAAAAAAGTAATATTGATAAGCAGTACAAATCACTATGCAAGGACTTCTTAAATTATGTAGTTTTAATGTTAATGGGTGTCTCTGTATATAGGGAGGCTACTTAAGAAAAAATGAAAGAAGGGCACTATGGATTTATGCCCTGGAATTAATGGTTTACAAAGAGAATTAATGGGAGCACTGTATTCATTACTATAAAAATATTTTGGGAAGATCATCCTCAAGAACTTTAAAGCCCTTTTATGTAAAAATAGAAATTTTTTTAAAATAACCAAGTTTTTCTAAACAAAAACGTGCACCTCAGTAGCACTGCTTACTTATCCTGTAACACAGAATTATATTTTCAACCAAGATGTTAATTTATGTCTTCACTGTTCATAAATGTTCATGCAAAGGATTTTCTTCCATCTGCGGGGAAAAGCAGCCTACTTTAGATTTTCCTCTACTTGCCTCCTTTGTTTGCTGTCATAACTGTAGTATCCTTTCTTTGAGTGAAATGATGCTTGTATTATTTGGAGATAATGCTAGATAAATTTTTACTATACTGAAAGCAGTACTACTACAGATTCATCACTTAGCAGAGAGTGGTGGCTGCATTCCTGAGGAATTCCCTGGGGAGAAATTTTTCCCCTTGTTTTTTAAACTACCATCTTTACCTTTTTGAATCATGAGTCTTCAGAAATGGTTTAAATCAATGGAAGAAAAAGGACAGATGTTTAATGGTATTTAGATGAGTTTGAAAAATCTCTTCAGGCACTGCAAAATGGTTCCATTGCTCCCTATTTCGAAAACTGACTTTTGGTTCCATCCCATTAGTACCTACTGCTTGCAAATAGCATGTATTTATCAGGTAATGGTTATTTTGCAGAAGTTTTGTTTCAAAAAGGATTACTTTACTTTTATTTGCTATTTATGAAAGTAATTTCAGTTGAGAAGGCTGTCAAAGTATATTATTCCAGCTAGCTTGGTTCTCGTCTATACAATAAAGGTTTCATCAACACTTTTATTCTAAAACTCCCATGTTGACAAAACCATGACTTTTGACTGGAAAATCCACTTCAGGTTCAGCCTGTATAATTCTTTTTTTCAGGAGTTTCGTTTATTCTAGTGGGGATATTTTTCCCTGTTCATTGACATAATTTTTGGAATATTTTTTAGCTTTTTAACACTTGAAAGATCTGTTTGGCTTTTGAAGTGACATTCTAATTTCTTCTGTTTCTTACAGTTACCACACTTTGGTTTGTATACTGGTTACAAATAAGTGTTCCAACAGAAAATTATTTCTGTGGTTAATTTGCTTTTTAAAATTGCAGTAAGTGTTGCAGAGCATTTCACTTGCAATAATAATTTATTTTTATATAGAAAAATCCAGTTTAGGTATTCTGTGTGAATATTCGGTTATATTTCATAGTCATAAATTCAGTTAACAGTCCTGAGATAAAAATGAATCTTCCAAATTCTAGATGGTCTTATTTCTGATTCCCAGCACATAATTGTGATAAAATTGGCATCTTTGGCTATGTAGGATGTATAATTAAATATATGTATGGTTGCTGGGGTCTTTTAGTGACTGGCTGTCCTATTTGGCTTTTTTTACCCAGATGAATTCTTGGTTACTACACACCCTGAAGAACAGGCTGGGCTTAGGAGCTCTGCAGCATAGTCTGACCCTGGCAGGGACAATCTGATGAAGTTGTAGGCTCCTAAAATCTTATTTTCCCTGAAAATTGATCTGTGTTACTGACTCTGTAAATGATAAGCTTCCACAGAAATGGCTTTTAGCTTATTCTGGTAGGCTTATCAGCATTTCTTTGTAGAAGAAGCAAACTATTAAGAGTCCGTCTTAGGTCTAAACTAAAAGCTTTTGCTGTAACTGTGAAGGAGCCCAAGAAGGATGGAGCCTACTGTTAACCCTTCCTGAGATCCTCAGGAGTTTTAGCAGATTAGTGCTGTCTTTCCCTTAGTGCTCAGTTTGCACACAGCTCTTGGAATTCCCAGGTCTCAGCAGTGAAAACAGTGCTGCTCTTCATTGCTTTATGGCTAATCTTCATTGCTTCAGTGCAAGATTATGACATACACACTGAATAGCAAGTCTTCATTTTCTGAATAGATTTTTTAACATGTGCTTGGAGATGCCCTGAAAGTTATTTGTCCAGTGCTACAGAGTTTTTGTTTTTGTTTTGTTGTTGTTGGTGGGGTTTTTTGGTTTTTGTTGGGTGTTTTTTTGTTTGGTTGGTTGGTTTTTTGTTTTGTTTTTTTTGTTTTGTTTTGGGTTTTTTAATTTTTTAAAATTTTCTATTAAGTATTTCAGAAAGTTGTCACTTCTCACGTTTTCTGCATTTCATTTAGTTTTGTATTTTCCATAGTTTAAAATGAAGCTTTTAATTTTTCTTTCCAGAAATAGCTCAGCTAGCTAATTGTGACAGTGGGACAGCAGAAACTCTGGAAGTGGATGAATCAATAAATGTAAGTTTCCCTGTTATGTTGCTGCTTTTGCTGAATGTAAACACGGCAAATCTGGTGTGTTCCCCCCACCCTGCCTGTTCTGTTTTATCCTGGTATGTGTGAACAGATTGAATAAACATTGGTTAATACTCCCACTAACTCTGTGAAGCTCTTCAGATAAAAGGCTTTCAAAAGGTATAACCGAGCTTTCTGCCTATTTTCTCAGACATCTCAGTTTCTTCATCTTCCAAAAAGTTAGTGTTTACCATGTGGCTATAACTTTACCACAAAATCCACCACTGCTTTCTTTTTTTCTATTCAATCAATGTATTCCTTTTTCTTTTAGATGTATTGGTAAACTGTTTAATAAAACAATGTATTTTAAAGAGATTTTAAAACAGTCCATTCACAGATACAGCTAACAATCAAATTGAGAGATTCTGAACAGATCCAGTGAAGAAAGGAAGAAATGAGTATGCTAGCAAATAGCCTGGATTCAGAAAGTTAGTTTACAGTTGGAAAGATTGTGCATCATTCTTCTGAATCTGTGTTCGAAAACACTTGCCTACAGCAGTGGGTATCTTACAGTATTATTTTGTTAGATGTTTGCTCAGGATGACAAAAGAAAAGCAAGTTTGACACGTTGGTTGTGAGCTTAAATGCAATTATTTTAAATGCTTCTTTTTAAAATTTAGTTCTTAACCTTGGATTTCAGTAAGCAAATTAGATGAAGTTCGTATAATTTAGTCTTGATTTTCATTGCAAGTGGATAGTGAAAACAAGAGCAGTTTTAGGGCATGTCTAGATAATTCAGTGGTACTTAACAAGTATTTACAAATGTTAGCAAGCATGGATTATCTGTTAGACCTGTTCTGATACATAACAGAAAAGATGTAGAAGTAGATTAAAACGACCTCTTTAGGGGTAGAACTAATGCATTTTTATTTTCCATCTTTTTCTCTTTCATTTTGTCTCTTTTCACCGTCCTCCCTTGTATCACACTCTATCCTAACATTAGTTTGAAGTGAAGTTTATTTGAGTGAACAAGTGCTCATCAGCAGTTTGTTACTACCAGCTGTAATACAAAAGTGAGATTTACTAGATTGGGAAGGCAATGTCCAACGAGTGCAATGTGGAATTCACAGAAGTCCATGACTCAAGATAAGAATTGCCAGTAACTACTTTACCAGAAGCCTTCTTGACTGTAACCTGTGCATGGAGAGAAGTGGACAGTTTGCTGCAGTGCAGCACATACCTCTTTGATGAAAAAGCAGCTCTGTTTCAGGAGCCCCTTGGTCCCTCCCCATGTTGGCTATGTGGCTGGCTGTCCAGAGCTTTTACGTGGTTCATCAATGTGACAGCCTGGTGATAGTTGGTTTTTGTTTGGGCTTTTCCCCCCCAATTTTTAAAAAAAGTATTGTATTAACTTTGTTCATTCTCATCTCTTACTTTGAAGAGCTCTAATACCTCACTGAAGCTGCAGAGGAAGCCTCGGGAAAGTGATTTTGAAACAATTAAACTGATTAGTAATGGAGCTTATGGGTAAGTAATCTCTGACTGTGACAGCCCTTTTGCATTTTAGTTTTGCTTAATCTCTCATTATTTCTTATTTCAGGGGTCTTTGTGTGAGGGAGCGAGTTTGCACCCTCCTTTTTTAATTTTGCATTCTTGTTTTGTTACTAGTATTTTAAGTTGACAAGATTTTGGGAAATTTTCTAGGCAGTAATGAATTACTCTGTGCTGCAGTAAATTAAAGTACTGAATATTACATCAGAAGGATTTTTCAGAATCAGATAGCATGCCAATGATGAAATGTGAATGAATCAAAGGGCAGATTTAAGCTCACCTTTATAATACTGTGTTTATGAAGATGTGAGAGAGAATTATATGTCATCTGTAGGGAGACAGATTGATAAAAATGAGTGCTTAGTTGACCTAGAATTATCATTGCAATAGAAACAAATTTCTTGAAGTGGGGCAGCAGTGTTTTGTTACTTTGTGGATGCTGTTCTAGTTCTCAAATTTTAACGAATGTGCTTTAAAGGAATTGCTGTATCTTGGTTTGTTTTTGCATACTTGGAGAGTGCACAGTTTACTGCCTAGTGATATGTAAGTAATCTGAAGATATCCTAGAAGACCAAGAGAAAATTCTGCGTCTCCAAATGAACATGCAATGTTTTCTGGAAGTACTATGCAGTGGTGGTGTCTGTTTTCAGTCCCTTCTTCTGATCCTGTACTATTGGTTAGATCCTTGTTTGGCTCCTCCTCTGCACTGAAATGTGTCAAGACAGGAACTGTTCTGTGTAACCTGCAGGAACAAGAGGGATGTAAACTGGCTCAAAAAAGAGAGGTTTCCATCTTGAGGTGAGAAGCCAGTGTTACAGCTGGCAGAGGAGGAGGATGTTGCTGCTTTCCAGCACAGAACCCATTAGACTGACTCTGCTTGAGGTGGGAAGTGGCAGCGAGCTGCTAGGAGTGAGCACTCTGTGAAGGGATCTTTGACAGGAGAAAAAGCACCTGCAATCTACCCATTGGAGCTTTTGGGCCTGCTGAATGGCCTGAGGCTGTTGGGCTCTCTCTGATGAAATTTAGTTGAAGATAGCCATGAGTTCTGGAACAGGAGGCATCTAGTACTGCCTAGACTGTTGGTCATGGTAGCTTGTATGGAGGCCACTTGTGTCCAAGACATTTTTTCATAACTCAGCAAAAATCCCAAGCAAAATAGTGTAATCTGCATTAAAGTTATATAAATATTCAAATACAATTTCTCACTAGTCAAGCTCTGCTCAATTAATTTTCTCAGAACCTCTTCACAGACAAACTTACTTCTTACCATATCTCACCTTCTCCCAGTACCCCAGTATCTCAAAAGCCTGCCTCTCAGCAGTTGGCAGTAGAAGCCGTTCCCCTCCCTGGCTGCACCTCTTTCTTTCCCTTGGCAGATGCTAATTCCCCTACATTTCTCCCTTTGTCTCTTTTTCTTACTGGAGGATAAAAGGAACTGTGTGGGGTAGGCCCTTGTTGGAGAAAGAGGTGCCAAGAGTCACTGAACTTTTCTCAGTTCCAAGCAGTTTTCAGATGCTGAGGGATGGAGAGAGGAAGGAGCAGCTGCAGCATGGCATACAGTGGTCAGCAGAGTGAGGCCTGGCACCTGAAGGCAGAGGTTCAGCAGGCCTACGTGTGCCTCTTGCTCTATGGGTGTTACAGCCAGAAGGAAGCTCAAAAAGTCATTAAGAAATACAGACTGGAGACAGCTGTCCACCTGAAACCAGAGACAAAAAGGATCTGCAAAGATGGAAAAGAACAGATGAAAAGCTATGGTCTTCTATGGCACATACATTTTTTTCTTCCTGTTTGTGACAGGGAAAATCAAGACTTATTGAATATCTTTTAAATGCCAATAATACACAAAATTGGCAATGCAGTGCTGTGAAAATTGGATAAGACCATGGTAAATATTTGAAGAAAAGAAAGGTGCTAGAGAATAACCAGCTTGGTTATATCCAGATTCTTCATGAATCATTATTTTCATTAGCAAGTGTAAAAACAGGGGTAGGCTGCCAGGTTATAATGCCGTCGTATTAGTGGAAATTGAAAAGCTCTTTAGTAGAGTGATATTACTTCCATCTTTAAGGAGGTAATAACAAAGTAGATTTTGTTGGTTTTTATTTTTCTTTTAAATGATTACTTAGAAAACAGCCAATAGTGAGTTGACTCTGGCTGGACTCCTGGCACCTGCCAAAGCTACTCTGTCATTCTCCTCAGCTGGATGTGGGAGGGAAAATACAATGAACAGTTCATGGGCTGAAATACAGACTGGGAGAGATCAGTCATGAAAAACCATTATGGGCAAAACAGACTGGAATTTGGGATATTAATTGAATTTGTTGCTAACAAAATCAGAGCAGAATAATGAGAACTACAACGAGACATTAAACCCCCACCACCACCACCACTCCATCCTTCCCAGCTTTGCCTCCTCCCCCCAGCAGTGCAGGGACACATGGAATGGGGGTTATGGTGAGTTCATCACAGGTTGTTCCTGCTGCTGCTCAGGGAGGAGAGTCCTTCCTCTGCTTGTGTGGGGTCCTTCCCATGGGAGACAGTTCTCTGTGAATTTCTTCAGTGTGAGTCCATCCCATGAGCAGCAGCCCTCCCCTGAGTGTTGCAGTGTGGGTCACTCTCCCGTGGGGTGCAGTTCTTCAGGCACAGCCTGTTGTTGTGTGGGCCCCTGCCAGAGTCACAAGTTGTACCAGGAAACTTGCTCCACTGTGGGCTCCTGTAGTCTTTCCACTACCAATACCTTGCTATACAAACCCAACACATGGAGAGGGAAAGGAACACAGTGAATATGTGTATGAATATGTGTGACAATAAACTTCTAAAAGTGTTCGCTCACTTTAAAAAGTGATTTTAGCATGTGTACAATACTGTAAATTGAGGAGTCTCCTAAGTTCTCTGGGATATGATTTTTTCAAAACTATCTGTGTGCTTGAAAATCTCTACTATGTCAGACAGACTGTAAAATCAACAGACCATTTTTTCAGTCTGTATTAAAGTAGGGTTTTCTTTTTGCTATTGGCAACAATACATCAACAATGTTGATGGTTTATTTACTCAAAAGTTATGGTCAAGTTTAAAGGAGAACACATCAAGATAACATAAATGCTGTGTAACCCAGCTATGAAATGGAGTGTAATAAACCAATAATACCTATTTCTTGTGAATATAAAGCAAGAAACTATCCTGAAGGCATTTATTGTAGTTTATTTACAAGTACAAGTAGCTGAAACAAAAGTTATTGTTGTTATGCTACAACATTTGTATTTTCCCTCCTATGTTTTTCCAGGCCACTAATTTTTTGAAATAATCTAAGTATATGTGAATTCTGCCTGTGCTTCATTGATTCATTCTCTAAAATATGTCAGTGGACATACTTTGTGCTCTGACTTACTAAAGCTGCAGTATGCTGTTTTAATATTTTACTTATTTTGAGGCTATAATGGAGGGTTTAAATCTGAACTAATTAAAGAAAACCCTATAGCATTCTTTTCCTTTGCTGTGGTGTTTTTGTCTTTATCAGTGAAATGGAAAGCTTTGATTACTTGACAGGGTAATTGTTGGTCTTGGCATGTTATCGCAGAGATTTGTCAGATATGTTAAATTTGATGAGTTTAAATAAAAACTAATGGTTTTGTGAAGGCTTGAGTAAATATCTTAGCAGTTCTCTGCTTTTAATTGATTGGGTAAACTCATCTGTAGTGCAATTAAATGACTGTATAGTACATGAGGTATAGTAGATGAGGCTTTTGGGAATGGCTGGGAATATACAAGAAGTTAAACAAGCTGTGAATCAGTAAATGTGTAGGATTCTGGCCAAGTCATTAATGGCTTCACAAGCTGTCTGATTTTCTTCAGCCAGACAAAACTCTTATTTCCCAAATTTTAAAATTTTTACTGCAATCACAACAACTTTTTTTTTCACATTCCAGCTTGCAAGAGGTAGCAGGTAATAGTGTTCCATCTCTTCAAGTTAGCATCAGCCTGGGTTCCTGAAACAATTCAACAAAATCAAAATTACATTTGATTTCAGAGAAGCAAGTGATGTTAGTTCAATATCTCTTCAATGTATAACTGTATTCAGTTTAAAGCAAATACGTGATACCACTTTTGCTCCTCCCTGGAATGCTTTTAGTTTTGCAGGGATGGTAATGGCAGTATGTACATGACATACTGGCTAATGGTGTTGCTTGATAAATTAAACTCGGAAGCAGTGTATCTTGAGCAGCTGCTGTATGGAATTTGTGAGTAGTGCTTCTGTCCCTTCTCCACTCTGTTGATAGTACTTGCTCATGTATAGCTATGTTTAGAACAGGATTAAGAACATTACCAGCTGTAGAATAAAACCCCATCAGTCAGGTTAATTCATCATCAGCCTGGCGGCCACTGGTTCAAAACTGGAAGGGGACAGGTAGAAGTGTGACTTTGAAGGTTCACTAAAATAGCACAAGACAGTTTACCCATCAGAATTTTGGACTGCAGTTTCATTACTTTGAATCTGTGTTTACTAGCTGCCATAAAGATAGAGGGCATTGGTACTGTTAGGTAAGGAGAGGTGGTTTTATTACTCAAAATTAATGATGTATTACAACAACTAGCACTAATGCCAGTTGTGAAAGAAGGAGCAAAGCCGTCATGTTTTCTTTATCACACAGCCAGCTTCTTATTTCCTTCTAGACAGTCTAGGACATGTCTGAAATACTGCTAGGAGAAAGCTGGCTGCATTGTCCGAGAGCTGCAGTGCTTTAGGTAGCATTTCTTCCTGCCCCCAAATAACTCTGATCTGGTCACAGGCATTACTTTGTTAGGAGGTGGTGCAGTGCTGCTTTTAAATTCTGATCTTAAATAACTATCTATAAGCTTTGCCAAATAATATAAGCCATAGCCTCACAAGCAGCTTCTCTTCACTGGAAGCAGCATGAGACATAATTCCAGGGTAGAACAGAATTTAGCAGTCTCTTCTCAGGAAATTGCTGGTAAAAATGAAACGAAGTTCCTGGTCAGCAGGTATAATTTTTAAGCAATAGGTATAGTATCTGTGTCTCCACAAGGAGTTTATGCTCCTCTGGCAGATTAAAAAATAGTGTCAACTGTATTAGCCTTAAGCACTGAATGTAGACTAGATTATAAAAATGGCTCTAAAAGTTGGAGTTATTGAAGAGCTGTAAACTAGGCCTGAAACCTGTCTATCTTGATTTTTTTTTGGTAATTAGAGATTTTTCAATGTAGCGAAAAGACAGGAATCATGATTGTAAGATTGGAGTGATATTTAAATTGGACTACTTCATGAACCCAGTTAAATATTCTAGCTTGTTTTTGTCATCTTACCACTTCTGTAGTGTTTTATATTTGTGTCTAACTAGAATTATTATTGAGATAGCTTTTAAGACTGAGATTTATGTTAAAAGTGAAATAAGGTAATGTTTGGACACTGCCAAATGAATATTATTTATGAATGTTCTTATTTCTCTGGAAAAATAAGCTTTTTTGCTGTGTTGAGCTACAGCATCAGTAAAATACAGAGCACTTGCATACCTGTTGAAATTTGCACCGTGAAATCAGAGGATGCTTTGGAAACACTTGTGCTGTGTTACAAAAAAAGAAAGCTGAGGGAAAATAGGAAATCAAATTCTTCATTTGAAACAGCAGGAGGATGCAACAATACCACTCTGCTTGTGACTTTACAGGGTGACAGGGCATGCCGCTGCCAATCAGTCAATTGACAGGACAGTCTGGGTGCTCTACACTCAATCTCCCTACACTGTTTTTGTGTCACAGAATCCTTAAATTTGAAATTGTCTTTACTGAAGATCATGGGCAGCATCTGATGACCAACATGCTGCTGGCTGGGGTATAGTTTTCTTCATAAGGGATAAATGTTGTTTGCTGGTGTTACTGTGACCAGAGGTTATGAGGGATGTTAGACATTTTTGTGTGCTGAAGATCATTTAGAAGCACTTTGTATAGCATAAATAGTGTGTAAAAGCAGGAGAGACTGTTGTGTTGCAGTTGTCTCATGAGTCTGGTACATTTGAGCTAAACAGCTTTTTTTTCTGAGAAACAACAGAATCCTAGTGGAAAGTTACCTTCTTGTGACTGTAAAACTGAAGATGCAGTTTAGACAGCTGGGAAAATATAGCAACATGTCCCAGATATTTACAGGACTGGGTTGTCCTTGGAACTTTCTTTTAATCATTTTAAAATATGTTGATAATGATCTTGCAGATGTGTATGATCTGAAAGGAGGAATTATTAAGATGCTGTAATAATATTCTGTGGTTTCTGTTTGTCTTTTAAGAGGCCATCTTGCACACTGTCCAATTTGAAACTCTAGAGGAATATTTGTATGCCGTCCTCAGTCAGTCCTTAGTTCATTCATGTAACTAGGTTTTTTTGAAGGATGGAGATTCAGGCAATAATTTTCTACACGTCAGGAATGCAGAGAGGGTCTGAAACAGGTAAAAGAAAAGATGTTACAGAGATTATGAAACTGACTGGAGAAAGCAGCAAATGAGAGAGGAAAACCAAAACGCAAGGGAAAGAAGAGGATGGGAGGGGCTCGTAAGAGTTGGAGAGAGAAGTGAATATGTGGGGAGGTAGGAAGAGTTGCAGGACACAAGGCATGAAGTCAGCAGGGAGGAGTACTGGAGATGAATAACTCAGTCTGTATTCCAGCTTGGGAGAGGCAGAAGGGAGTGAGACTTAGAAGGAGGAAAAAAGGGTGGGGTTTGTCATGGGTTTTGCCCAAGGTAGTTTTTTGCCTACTTTCATAATTGTGTAATGTCTTTTACCTGCCCCATGCCCAGACAAGAATGAGGGATTAATAAAAGCTTTGGAATCAGTAAGAGAAATGCTGTCTAGAAAGTTTTCCTTCTCAAAGGAAAGGAAAGGAAAGTCCTAATTTTTTCAGTGCCTAAAACTTTGGTACCTGTGTGAAGAGCTCTATAGAAATAGTGAGGCAAGTGTTACTTTCTGTGTTAATATAAATAATTGTGTGCTGATAGTTGGGCCTCATGGGGATAATTAATTGAATTTTAAAAACTTCACAATTGAATTCATTTCTTCCCCCTTCTTCCCTCTATTTTCTCCTTTAAGTGTTTTCTTTCTGTAAACACTGTGATAATTATATACTGGAAATAGTATAAGCATTAAATGCTATGAAGTAGATTTCAGGCAAGGCAAAAATGTTCAGGATTTGCCTCAAGGGATTTTCAGAAGTGCAACCGTGAAGTCCTTCTGAGTGTTTCACAGTAGGGTAATAATATCTTCTCCTTAGACCTGACAGACAGGAGAGTTGCCCAAATGAGTGAGGTTTCCTTTTCTTTGCTTCCCTCACTGCATTGACTTTACCTAACCAAATACACAGGAAACCTTGTACCCAGCACCCCAGTGAAAATTCTGCAAGTCAAGATACACCACAGCCCCACACTACCATGTAGTTAACACAGTGATCTTTGTTTTGGGTTACCTACCAGTGACCTTCCTCTGATATGGATCAGTACTGATCCGTCAGGGATGGAGCAAGATTTTGCACCTGCCCCCACTTAGAGCAACTTCTAAACAACCTTTGTTGTTTGTAAGAGACCTGTGAGGTCTCTTTGTAAGAGACCTGTGAGGTGTTTTAAAATTACCTGGAATGAGTCATAATTTCCTTTCAGCATGCCTACAGAATTAGCACTTGTCACAATGATTTATAACACTGTGCCATAGCTGGATTTTGTATGTAATCCTTTGTTGATGGGAATGGCTGAAATCTGCCTGGACTAAAAGCATTTGCTATTATATCTGCTGTTATATTTGCTGTTGTTTGGTTGGGAGGGAGAGGGAAGGGCAGAAGAGTTGTTTGTTTTAGTTCAAGTACTGGTTTTTAAACAAAATGAGATTTGTAACCATTCTTTAATGTGAAATACTAGGTTAAATTGAAAACAAGTATTTTTTATAATATATTTATAGTTTTAAAAAATTGAGTGAAAAATGTATTTTCAAATGCATTTTTAGTAGTTAATCAGACTTCTTACTTTTTCTCTCTCATTTGAACTTTTCAGTGCGGTTTATTTTGTGAGACACAAAGAAACCAGACAAAGATTTGCCATGAAGAAAATTAATAAGCAGAATCTCATCCTCCGAAACCAGATTCAACAGGCATTCGTTGAGCGTGATATCCTGACATTTGCAGAAAATCCATTTGTTGTCAGCATGTATTGCTCCTTTGAAACAAGACGTCATTTATGCATGGTCATGGAATATGTAGAAGGTGAAATTGCTCTTCTGTTTTACAGAGGAAGAAAAGAATTTTCTTACACCACAAAAGAAAAATAGCCCATATGGTACTTGAATTAGAAGGGGCCCCCTGTGTGTCATGCATACTCTGGCAATTCAGATTTAGGAACCTGATCCAACCGCAAGGTGGTTTCTTTTTTTTCACCAGTCATTATCTCCTGGTAAACAGCTTGTAAAATACTTGTGTTCCAGCTATAATGGGAAAAACTCTTAGAATGAGTTCCTTATAGATTGTAATCAAAAATTTGCTGGCATTCAAAGTTCATGTGGAAATGTTTGCTTTTTTTCTGGATCTGAAATTTTCATCAGCAAGTGTTGGGGGGTTTGTAGTAGTTATTTTTACAAAGAAAGAAGAAAAAGGAAACATTCTGAAAAGGTGCTAATGTTGAAGGAGAACACTGGACAGAAGGAGTACCAAAGGGATCCCAGTGTATGGTTGCGTGGGCTTCCACCACTCCCCATCCCCCCAGTTTATTTGTTTGTTTTCTCCTTAGGTAGCAGTATGTTATTGATTCTCAGCTGAATCCTTGAAGTGCTCTCTCCCAGCTTCACACTACTTCCAGTAGAATAGCTGTGGGGCTTACATGTTTGGTTGAATCATCTGACTAGAAAATAAAAACTTAGGACTGCAATCTTTGTTCCTTTTAGCATCGTATGTGGTTTATACTGATGCACCTCAGAATTTATAGAGTCATCTGGAACATTTGTACTGTTTCCACAGGTGGAGACTGTGCTACTTTGATGAAAAATATGGGTCCCTTACCTGTGGACATGGCAAGGATGTACTTTGCAGAGACTGTTCTGGCCTTGGAATACCTTCATAATTATGGAATTGTACACAGGGATTTGAAACCTGACAAGTATGTATATGGAATATAACTGAAAGAGGAGTTTGAAATTGTTAGATATATAGAAGGTTTAAACTTGCTTAGAATTATTTTTTTATCGTAAATGTTACGTAGATTCACAGTTTCTTCACAATATTTGAATTTTCATTACTTGTGGTTACAGAAAATGCATTTTTTTCCAAAAGACCTCTTAAGAATTTTCTGTGTTTAAGATGGAAGAGGTTATCAGAGTAGCTAAAAAGAAAAAGGTATTTATTCTTCTTGTTAGAATGAAAGGAAACACATTTTAGCAATTAGGAATTTTTTTTTTTCAAAGTATACTTAAAACACTGATACAAAATATCATCAACTTCCAGGTATTTGCATGTTTGAAGACAAAATTGACCAGATGCAGAAATACCTCCTGTTGTTTGGGTTTTGGGGGTTACTTTGTTTTTTCAGGGGTTAGGGTTTTCAGTTTCAATATTTAAAAGTACAGTGTTGCTCCTCTACAAATAAATTGACATTGCCACAAGTAGCTGAAATATGAAGTATGGCCCTTGCAAATTCATTAATCTTCCTTCTGTTTCAGAATAAAAAAAAAAGAATTGAAGTCATGAGTGTTGTCTTACAATACCTTCATAGCATGAAGTATTAGTTAGCATAATGTATACAGTAGAGTATTAGTTACTAACTTAATACCCTGAGGTTTTTTCCAAATGCATGACTGACCTAGCTTGTTACAAATGGAAAATACTCACCTCACTTCAAAAATGACACATATTCTATTTTAGGTCTTTCACATGATAACGTATTTCTTTAAAGCTTTAAGCGCTCAGTTCTCAAGACCACTTTAGTTCTGTAAGATGTTGTTCAGTTGCACATGAGAAGTTTGTTTACTTCTGATAGTAATAGTAACAAATGTAAGACTTAGATTTTTAATCTGTTCATTCTGTACCAGTGTAAATACTATTTAAGTTATATTTATAATTCCACAGTGCTAATGAAACATTTTCCTCTAGGTATTATAATTGTAATAATAATAACAATGAGAAGCACATAATGTTGAATCATATCACAGTGACTTAAAAACTTTCTGTTTTTCAGTCTGTTGGTAACATCCATGGGCCATATAAAGCTTACAGACTTCGGCCTGTCAAAAGTGGGATTAATGAGTTTGACTACCAATCTGTACGAGGGTCACATTGAGAAGGATGCCAGAGAATTCCTTGATAAACAAGTAAGAAATGGCCTTTTTCATTTCTACAATATATTTTGGCAGCAGAACATACTGTAATACTGAATAAACCATAGTTATTTCTGCACTGGTGTTCCAGTTGAGTATGTGAGGTACTTTAACTGGTACCCTGAAGATTATTATAGGCTTTTTCCTTTTTACATTAAGATCTGTTAGTAAGATGAACAGCCTAATTCTGTGCAAGTGAATCTGTGAGAGAGACAAATGGAAAACTGTTTTTTAAAGAATTCACTAGTCTCAGCAGAGTACTTGTGGAGCTCATCATGCTTTGTACAACCAACGGTGCTAAAATCTGTGCTATGGCCCATTTCCCTTTAAGCATGCCTCATTACCGTTGCTCACAATCTGTTCACTGTAAAAGTTACTTAAGATAAAAACATCACAACTTTCATATAAGGATAACAATATGTTTTAAGTTAAGTAAGATACTTGCTATGGTGGACTCCCGTGTACAAAGCACAAGCCATCCTTTGCATGACGGATGTGCAAATATTGATTATGATTCCTCTTAATGTAGGTAGGTTATTCTAAAAACATAAGTTGTTATGCATACTCAGTTGACTAAGCCCAACTGAATTCCATGTTTTTTTCCATGTTTTCATATTAATTTACATTTCAGGAATTATAAATTCCTGATATAGCTCAATTAAGACTTGCTTTGCCATCATGCTTGTTTTCTTTCTTTTAGGTCTGTGGTACACCTGAATACATAGCTCCTGAAGTGATACTGAGACAGGGTTATGGAAAACCAGTGGATTGGTGGGCTATGGGAATTATTCTTTATGAATTTCTTGTTGGATGTGTGCCATTCTTTGGAGATACACCAGAAGAGCTCTTTGGACAAGTAATCAGTGGTGAGGATCATCACTAAAAAAACCCCAAAATCTGTTAATACTAAATATATTACAATTTTACTGATAGACTACACAATCTGCTATCAAAGCAGTAAAAATTAATTTAGATTAAAAGCTGAACTTACTCTGCTAAGTACAGAAATTCATTAATGTAGAGTCCAGGGGTTAAGCTGCACTGGAAGAGAGAAGCTATGTTACTAAAAATATAGTGCCACTATGCACTAGTGATTTCTGTCTTTGGTAAAGAAATTATACCAGAGAAGAAACAGTTAAATAAAATTGCTTAAATGGGAAATTGTGCCTCATGGCACAATAAAGAAATTAACAAACATGTAATAAAACTCTAAAAGAAATGTCTCCCAAATAATAAATAATGAGAAAAAGAAGGAAACTAATTCAGTTCACAGATTGTTAATGATTTCATTGGTGATTGTTGGCGTGTAATGTTATTTCTGTAGCAGCTGTTCTTCTTCCATTTAAAATTCAATAACCTTTTAGATCTAACCTGCAAACTGACCCTAAGTATTGCTGTGTGTCTTGTGACGAAACTGAAAGATAATTAAACAGAATTGTTTACTATCCTACCTGCTGTTTCCATAAATTTCCCAAATGCATAGATGTAGAGGGTCACTGTTTATGACACAAGGTGAACAGAATGGCACCTCTGTTACTAAGTATTTCCCAGTCTGTTTTATGGTCTGCCTAAAAAGTCCAATAGCTAAGAATACATCTCTGGTTCCTCATTCTGTGAGAATGCAACAAATCCCCTTTTGTGCTTAAGGAGACTTTCTGTCATCATCTTTATTTCCTCTATCTATGAAGCTGAAAGCCAGACTTGTTTGTAAACTATTAAAATGCATGTAACATCCTACGTGTTCATGGATTTATAACTTTGTTGTTTTCTGTTGTGATATGCTGAGGCCTGAGTGGCTAGAAGAATCAACTGTTTAATTAACACAAGCAGCAAATGTCTGTTTTCTGGGTGCCCCATGGCTGCAATGCATATTCTGCTTATTTTCCAAATCAGATTTAAACTGCAGTGGAAGCTGTAGGTAGGCAAATGTGGAAATAACTCAAGTTTTTATTGCATTTCCAGACATACACACACCTGTGTTTTTATCCTTATACTCCCTGACTGGGAGAAGTGAAGGGAGTAGTCTTAAAATTAATGACAACATTTTACATTAGGCTTTTTTTTTTGCATGTGGCATTAATTTTACCTTTCGTAAAACATATTGTCATGTGTTACAATCTAGCTGAAACCTTTGCAAATATCTTAGTCTGTTTTAATGTGTCAATTTATCTTAGAGAAGTTATTTGTAGAAGTCCTTTTGTAAACATCATCTATTCCCACTCACCCTACAAGAGTGCTGGTTGGCTCAGTTTCTTGTTTTGATGTTGATTTGTTAGTTGTTTCTCTTTGAAATATCGTTGCTTACTGAAATAATTCTTAGTATCTCTAGAAGAGCTCTTGTTGAATATGTTTCCTGTGCTAAAATAATTTATCTCCTTCTATTTGGCTGTAAGAGCCATATTAAAGAACTGAACTGTAGCCTAGATTTTTCTTCCAGTTTCCATGAGCAAAATCTACATTCTGTTTAAAATTTTACTCTAAAATCTTGCTGCCTCCTTTTTCATT
This sequence comes from Urocynchramus pylzowi, assembly GCA_013397555.1. Taxonomy (NCBI): domain Eukaryota; kingdom Metazoa; phylum Chordata; class Aves; order Passeriformes; family Fringillidae; genus Urocynchramus; species Urocynchramus pylzowi. Next base: position 623,684 of record VZRH01004830.1, read on the forward strand.
GTAGGTTGCCTTTTCCTGCCCTCAGGTTGTATAAGGACAGCTGTGGGAGGCCTCAATGTAAACTTAGATACCTAAAGTGATAAGAATTTAAAATACTGCCCCAGAAGCACGTTATATTTTATGTCTGTTTTTTATCAGTACCTTTCCTTAACATCTGAAATGGGAAGGTTAAACCTGCATGTAGCTTCTGATGATTATTTATCCAGTTATGATTATTTTATAGAAGAAGTCTAGATCATAAAATGGCAACAAAATCCTTAAGAGTTTTCTGTGTTTCTGGAGCTCCCAAGTGTGCTGTTTCTCTGATGCCAAAATCCTTGTACCTCTCAAGAAATTTCTTCGGAGTTTTGTCTAAACCTGCACTATATTACTTTTGTGGAGGCAGCTTCCACTAAAAATCAGGCAAAACTTGCTGTTTGTAGGCTGTTAGAAAGTTCATATTCATACACAACCTATCCTGTCTTGATTGCATGGTTCAAGTCCAGCTTGCCATGGAGTGCAAAAGCCATAGTAGTATACTAGTCAGTAGAGGGAGGTCTTATGGAAGTATGAGACTCTTGAAAAAAATCTTCATTGCCATATATGTTGCCAGAGTACTGTCTGACACCTTGACCCTTAGTCATGAGAGTATTGACCTCAGGGAGTCTTACTAGCATTAGAGAAGGAACACAGATGTGAGCAGCAACTGCTGGGTCAGGTCAGCAGTTTCCATTTTAACAACAGTTTCCATGGAACATAACTACTTGATTTGGTGGGGGAAGAGAAAGCATACAAGTTGTGCTAATATTTTGAAAGTTTTCCATGAGCCAAGCATTCATGTATTCTGCTGCTAAACACACTTTTGTTTTAAATGATACTTCCAAAGGAAATGGGAATATAGTATGTTTATGCAGTCTGTATAGAGAGTATAAAAATTAGAAATAATTGGTATGCAGCAGAGTAAGTTGAGAAAGTTGCTTTAACACTGCTTTGCTGTTAGGCTGCTTTTGAGAGCATTCATGCAATTTCTGCTGGGATCAGACCTCAGCAATATCAAACAACTTCATTGTTTTTCAGATGAAATCAACTGGCCTGAAAAGGATGAAGCACCACCTCCGGATGCCCAGGATCTGATTACTCTGCTACTTAGGCAGAATCCTTTGGAAAGACTGGGGACAGGTTAGGAGGCACTAATTTTAAATTGTTAATGTACTAGAAATAGCTTCTGTATTCAGCATTGGGAGTTTTAGTTCACCTGTTTGTTTTGCTTGGGAAACATCTGTCATGACATGCAGGATGATAATATGCCATGATAATTTATAGATTAAGACCAGTAATAGGAACTTAACATGATGATATCTGTCCTGGTTTTTGTGGGACTTATATGGGCTCATTTGTATTTACTCTTCTCCTAATTTGATAAATATAACAGAAATTTCTCAAAGACCCTGTTAGTCAGTGAATGGGGTTTCTTCATGAATACAATATTAAATGACTAAATACTACAGAAATCTGGGAGGGGAATCAATACACAACTTCCTTTTCCAGAAGTATCTTAGCCTGGCAGATTGATTCCTCCAGGTGTTAGGGTGGGTGATGAGTACTCAAAATCCTTATTCAGCAATGACTGCCTGAGGTTGTGTGGTGAAAAGTCTTCTCATTCTCATTTATCAAGTACTAGTGCCTTGTATGAAAAAGAATTAAAATAAAACTGAATGTTAAGGAGGTATTAAGACTTCCATAGGCTAATGAAAGTACTGTGCATTTATCTAATAAGAGTTTATTTGTTGGTTGATAGACAAGGATTTATTTGGGAGTTTCTGTGAGAGACAGTAATGAATATTGTGTGTGATTTTCAAGTGTTAATGTATGGGAACCCTAGTCACTGACTGCCATCCCTTTAGGCAAAGTACTAGGTAAACACAGAAAAAAAAAAAAAAAGCCTCCTGCATAAATGAGCCCAGATATAGAGGTATAATCTTATTTACAGTGAACATTGTATGCCATGAACAGAAATACATTTGAGATGCTAAGGAAACCAAGTGACAGGTTGATTCAGCATGAGAGTACTTGGCAAATTGCTCACAAAACTGGGTCCAATTGTGCTACGTATTTTTAGGCCTAATTAGAAAGAGGCATTAGGAATCAGTTCATAACTGGCAGTGTCACAGCTGCTATGGGGAAACGTGATTATAACCATGACCCTCAGTAAAGGAAGTTAGACCCTCATGGTCCCAAATGATATGTCTTCCTTTGGCTTCCTTCAAGGCATGATGGTGTGACTGATATGAATGAACTGCATGTCCCTCGCAGCCTGAATGGCTGGGATCTGTGTGAACAACCCTTAGACTTTGCTGTAACTGATGGTCTGGACTAAGTGGCACTCAGCAAAGTTTATTAATGTCCCTTGCCCCATGTTGAACAAGTTAAGGTGGAGTAAGGTGTCATGCCCCTGTAGCTTCTCCACCTGCTGCCTGTATCATCTGCTGCAGAGGGCACCAATGCCAAAGGCAAAATGAAAATCCACTACTAGTTATTATTCCTTTGTTTTAAGTACATTCTTTCCAGGCGTTGTTTCATTGCCAGGACAATTTTCCTGGTAAATACAGTGTTAATTGAAGATTGTTGCCATGTGAGAGGCTGTATCAGAAGTGGGTTGCAAATTCTGTGTCTGTTGCTATACAGTTGGTGGAGAATGTGAATGGGGTGCGATGAGGCTGCCTTAAATACTAAATGGTCAGTGCCACAATATGAAGCACCTGTGGTGCTCAGTTAGGAGCTGACATCTTTAAAGCCTCTGGTCTCTCTAACAGTTGGCAGTCTGAAAAAGGAAATAAGGCAGCTATTTCTTTGAAGCAGGGGGTTCAGAAACCACAACAAAGTTGTAGGATCTTTAAGTGTTAGAATCAGCTCATAGAAATGGAGGCTGCAGTGTGACAGGTCCCACATGGACACTGAAAAATACCGTGGTTTATGCCAGGCTCCACCATGCATTTCAAATTACAGTCCTGTCTGTTTCATATCTATTAGCAAGCTGCATAACTTTGTGAAAATCAGAGTTGTTTACTTGCTCAGGAGACCTCAGTGGCAAAGGCAAGTTCAAAGAAGAGAGATGGATACTATACTTACTTTGAAGAAGGAAAGCAGCAGTAAAAAGACTTCTTTGGGCTTGAAGTGTCTGATACCAATCAAGAATAATACAATTCTGATGTAATATCCCATTACTGTGCTCAGAGAAATATTCACTGCTTAGCTAGTGACTTATGATGAGATGTGATTTTGTTCTGCTTTGGGAAGATTTGGCTTCTTTGAATTTTTCCCTGGTGCAGTATGAAAAGCAAAGAAAACAATTTAGAAATCCTAACACTGACTTAGAAACAAATCCTGGAGATTTCATTTTTTCTCTCCATAGCCTTGACATAGAGTTGACCCTTGCTGGGCCAGGAGGTACCCACCAAGTCTCCTCCCCCTCAGCTGGACAGAAGGAAAAAATAGGCCAAAGGCTATTTTGGGTTAAGATAAGGACAGGAAGTTGCCATCATGGGCAAAGCATGCTAAAACTCAGGGAAGTTAGTTTAATTTATCACCAATTAACACTACTGCTTAACTTCCTCCTTCCAAGCAGTGCAGGAGGACAGGAAATGGGGGTAGTAGTCATTGCATTATATGTTGCCTCTGCTGCTCCTTCCTCCCCACACTTTTCCCCTGGTCCAATGTAGGTCCCTCCCACAGGGTGCAGTCTTCAGGAGCAGAGTTCTCCAGCATGGGTCCCCCATGGGGTGACAAGTTCTGCCAGCAACTGTGCTCCAGCCTGGGCTCCTCTCTCCCACAGGTCCTACCAGGACACTGCTCCAGTACAGGCTTTTGCACAGGATCACAATCAACTTCAGGGACCCACCTTGCTCCACCGTGGGGTCCTCCATGGGCTGCAGGTGGATCTGGGCTCCATCGTGGTCCTCCATGGGTGCAGCTGCCTCGCCATGGTCTGCACCACAGGCTGCAGGGGAAATCTCAGCTCCAGTGCCTGGAGCTCCTTCTGCACTGACTTTGGTGTCTGCAGAGTTGTTCTCCTCACCTGTTTTTACTCCTCTCTTTTGGCTGCTGTTGTGCAGCAGTCTTTCCCTTTCTTTAATACATTATCCGTGATAATGCTGATGGGCTAACAGTGGATCTATCTCAGAGCCAGCGGGCAGTGGCTGTGTTGGATGTAGAGGAAGGCATCTTCTCACAGAAGACACCCCTGTAGCCTCCCCACTGGCAAAACCATGCAACATAAACCCAAAACAAGCTAGCAGTAGGTCTTTCTGCTGCAGGTTACTTTTTCAGGTTTTAGAATTAGATGTATGTTTACTAATGATACCATCTTCCAATTTCCCAGGGCAAAATTTCCAGTATTTCATTGTGTTCTTACAATTGTTTTCTAACTTTAAACTAGTGTAATCATTTAACGCACATTAAATGAGGAAACAGTAATAAATAAGGGAAATTATAGGGTATTTCCTATAGAATTGTTGCTGTCATAAAACACTGAAAGGATCTTTTAAGTCAGCAATAGTATTTATATTGAGCAACTATTAAGAATCATTCTGCATTACTTTATAACTTCTACTTACTCACCTAGTGTACATATTTATATTTGTAGAACTATACGATGATTCTGACTAATGTGTAGCTAACAGATTGGTACATCTGGAAAAATAAAAATCTTAAAAGGGAGAGATGATAAAGCAGTAAACTGTTAAAAGAAATGGCCACAAGAAAACAAGGGCAGGGACTATTTCTGACAAGTTTATAATTTCTAATGGGAATGGGTAGTAGATGTTCATGCGTACGGTGATGACTGTGCCTTTCCATGACTATTTGCATTGTTGTCTGGGGGTTTAGTTCATTTACTGTCAGAAGATTTGGTACAGCTTGCTCAGTGTTTTCCTCTGGCTCCTCCAGGTGGTGCATATGAAGTAAAGCAGCATCAGTTCTTCAGGAGCCTTGACTGGAATAGTCTGCTGAGGCAGAAAGCAGAATTTATTCCACAGTTGGAGTCTGAAGATGACACAAGTTATTTTGACAGTAGGTGTTTTACGGTATTAAAAAAAAAAGTGATTAACACCTTGTTTAAAGTAATCGCTGTCTTTGACTCTTGCTTACTGCTTTTAAAATCTCCTTTATCAGAATCACTGGCAGCTTGCAATTTCACCAGTGAATTGACACTTCAGCAAAAATAATCTTAAGAATAAAACTAGATTTTTATTTACTATTAAAACATGGTATCCATTCTTCCCAATAAATTCAGATATTTTATTACCCTTGTCTGTAGCTCGTTCTGAGAAATACCACCATATGGAAACTGAGGAAGAAGATGATACCAATGATGAAGATTTTAATTTAGAGATAAGACAGTTCTCCTCATGTTCACACAGATTTTCGAAAGTAAGTAAAAATTTCTGTAATCTTAGTATGTACTGTTCTACTTCTGCAAATTTTGGAAATGTTAAATATAGAGGAGATAGATAGATTTCTTGTTTTCTCAAGAAACTGTGAAGTTAACTGAAATTGAGCAAGAATACAATGAATACCATTAAATCAAAATATGGGAAGATTGTGTAGAAAAGTTACTTTTTGAATCTTTAAGATACTAATGGAAACTGCTATAAATATGATGGTATTTTCTGTAGAAGACTCAGCATAATAGAAAGTGTCAAGGAAGTGTTCTATTAAATGCTAATATAATAGTGTTCTTTGCATTTGTTTCTTTATACATAGTTTTCGTGTTGTTCCAGTTGTGTTCTGGGTATCTTGTAGGTGATAGCATAACAAATATTACAATACTACCGTGTAGTAGGTACTAATTTAATGATATTTGACCAAATGAAAAAGCAAGGTAATGGTTAGCATGTGTTAGTCATGGAGAAATGTAGATTTGAGTGAGTGATCTGAATGCTCTGAATCAAAGGTAAAACTGCCCAAAAGGTAGTATTATTCTGGTAGCTGAGATGAGAGCTAATTATTGTTGATCAGAGTGGACACGCTCAGGCAATACAGTGGAGGGTAAATTGGCAGGAAATAATGGAAGAGAACCCCCAGGATTTTGGCTTTACTGTCTTGGTTCACACTTTGAAATGAGGAGAAAACTGATAAATGCATAATGAGAAGAGGCTCTATGTGTGTACACATACATGAGGAGCCAAGAAAGCATTTTAAGAACATAAAGTGTAGGAAATTTCAAAAAGTTCAAGAAATTTGAAGTTTGCAATCTGAAATACTATATAAGCATTTAAAATCATAGAACTGTAGATCCTGCATATCTTTTTTTTTAAATATCAAATGTGTCAATAATCAATATTTTGTGGGTTGTTTTTTTTTTTTCTTTAATAGGTTTTTAGTAGTATAGATCGAGTCACTCAAATTCAAGGTGAAGAAAAGGAAGATGCAAGAGACAAAACAAAAAGTGTAGCATTGCCTTCTGTGGAATCTTTAAGCTGGAGTTCAGAATATTCTGAAATGTAAGTAGAAGGATGTACAGCAAGTCATCTACATCCTGCTTGCCAGATAGCAGGCCTCCTCATTTATTAACTGAATGAGAGTTTGCTTATATTTTATGCAGACAGCAAATATCTACATCCATCTCATCTGAGACTGACAGTAACCGGCAGCAACGCAGTTCTGGTTTGCTTCCAAAATTGTCCATATCAGCTGAAGGAGAACAGGATGATTCCACCAGTTCACGGGGACCCCGGGAGGAACAGGAAAAGTCTGCATTTGTGAGCGATGAAATAGTGCAAGACGAACCTGAAGTAACTACTCCAGCAAGTACAATCAGCAGCTCCACACTATCAGGTAGTTCACAGTGGGTGTCTTGACTGATGATACTCCAGTTGCAGACCACCTTCTTGTGGCAGTAGCATTCATAGATTTAGAAGTCATGCATTTCAGAACTGCTTTCAAAAACAGCTATCCCAGCAGGGATCTGGTTTGGGATCAGATCAGGTCTAACACTCTGTACTACACATTGTGTATTTTTGATTAAGACTTCTCTGAGTTGTACACCTTTTAGAATTGAGAGGATTTTCTTTGACTTGTGGAAGGCACTTTGGTGATTACAAATCTAGGAGGGAGTGTTGCAAACTGTTCTCTACTTAATTACTTAATCTTGAGCATAGTCTCACTGCTCAAATACTTGTTGCATTTCAGTAGACTCCAGGGCCTTATGTAGTTTCTTATCTACACATCTACCAGTTTTCATCTTACTTCTCTTCTGTACCTCACTGAGTATTTTCAAGATACACCCTTCTATTCGCAAGCCCTTGATTTCCCATGTAGTGCACATTTTCCTTCCCCTCCCTCCTTTCTGTTCCTGGAGAAAAAAATTTCCTCAGGGTCATCCATTTCCTTCCCTTGTCTAAAACCTTGATGTTGATTGTGCTGTATGCCAAGTCTTGCTTGCTATCCCCTGGGTCCCCTGTAATGGTGTTGGCATTAACACGGCAGCTGCAGTGGTAAGTCCAACCATGTGATCCTCTTCTGACACTTAACCAGTTACACTTGAGAGTAATTTATTTTTCCTGTGCTCCATTAGGAAAAGGATTTTCATTTTTCCCTCAATGTCTTTATCCCTTCTTCTTTGTACAGTTGGCAGTTTCTCAGAACACTTAGATCAAATAAATGGAAGAAGTGAGAGTGTGGACAGTACAGATAACTCCTCAAAGCCAGCTGGTGAAGTTGCATCTCACATGGCTCGACAGCGATTGGAAAGCACAGAGAAAAAGAAGATCTCTGGAAAAGTCACAAAGTCCCTTTCTGCAAGTGCTTTGTCCCTCATGATACCAGGAGGTAGAGATAAATACTTTTAGTTGAAATGTTAATAACTTACGCAATGCTGTGAAGGCTTATGGTGCAAGTGCAGGATTCTGTATAGTCCAGAATTGATTCTGTGTCACTCTTTTTTTGTTTCTTTTGTTGTTCACTTCCATGACTAGTCAGTGTAATCTTGTCTTTAAGTCATGGTGCTCACACTACAGCTGAGGGGCCTTCTGTGACAGGCAAAAATGCAACTTAATGGTGACTACATTGTTTGAGCTTGAGCATGCATGGCAGGATGCAACTTGAGTCCTTGGTCCATCTGACAGTAGGGTTGTAGATTAAGTTTTATCTAGCTCACAAAAACAGATGTTTGTTAAAGCAACACATGACTAGTTCTCTCTCATCCCCCATAAGAAAAGCTGGAAAACCGGAGAGCAGTGTCACAAAAATAGAATTGGCATGTAGCCTCCTACTTGTACTGCTCTGACTTAGATCAAATGCTCAAAATTTGGAGCCAGAAATAATTCTGTAAGTGGACGTATAACAGTAATACTGAGTGTTTTCATATGAAGGATTGGTAATTTGCTTTCTTGTTGTTCAGAACTGAAGTCCATACTGCTGTAATTGTATTCACATTTGCACAAATGTGAGCACATAGTACATTCAAAACATTAAAATAAAACTAAGCTGGAATTGGTATTGTTGTGAGAAACTCTTGTGGTCTTTACATGATGTAGCAGAATGTAGCAATGGAGCCTTCTTACAAACATTGAGTTACTGCCCTAGGTACCCAATAGATATTGTGGTTTAATTGGAGTAGTCTTTATCTGTTTTTATATATAACTGAAACCAAGAAGACAGCTAGCAATTTGTTAAGCATTGCTGGATTGCTTGGAGAATGGTTTTGGGTGTATTCATAATAATATTTGCTACCCTACTCTGATTTTCTTTTGATCAGCGTTTGCTAAGAAAAGGCTGAGATTAGTTTGCAAAGATAGTAATGAGTGTGTTTCCTGTGCAAAAGGAAAAAGCAGTCTATATCTAACAAATTAACTCTTGCATTAAACAATGCAGTTTATACTCCAGGGAAAATAATTAAGTTCTAATATCTGGTTGTTGAACATCTCATTCACTACAATGCACACCAGGCGAGGAGGAGGGGGAGGAGAGGTTGTTTAGACAAAAACAATGGCGTATTTTAATACGAAGATACCATTAAGCCAAAAAAAATCTGTGTGTGCTTAGAGTCTAACAGGCAGATATTTTTTTTCCAGATGTGTTTGGTGTTTCTCCTTTGGGAAGTCCTATGTCTCCTCATTCCCTATCATCTGACCTTTCATCATCCCGAGATTCATCTCCCAGCCGTGATTCATCAATTGCTGCTGCAAGTCCTCATCAGCCAATTGTAATTCACAGTTCAGGGAAAAAGTATGGCTTTACCATCCGAGCAATCAGGGTTTACGTGGGTGACAGCGATATCTACACTGTGCACCACATTGTTTGGGTAAGATAATACAAGTTTTTTTGCTGATATGTGGCCACAGAATACTGTAATGATGGATTCCCATTTTGGACCCATGGTATCTCTTTGTTTACAATTACTGTGTAAATTACAATGATATGCCAAGTAGTTTTTCTTAGAATGTTTTCTTAGAAGTTCTGCCTGTATACAAGAACAGTGTTGCCTGTAGGGAGGACAACAAGCCATCTTTGGCAGAAGCATTATCTACATGTGATGTTGAACTTCTGCAACTTCACTTTAACTTCTGGCAAGTTTGTCAGTTTTATAAAATAGAGTCTTGGGTTCAGAGTATTATGTCTTAGAAAACCAAAAGCTTGGTGCAGACCCTCTTTGATTGGGGTCAGGATCTGCAAATGTAGGAGTTTGTAAAGAGAAATTGTTGAAAAATAGGTGGAGTTTATTAAACTGCATCAATTAAGGGATTCATGAAAGTCAGCACTGTTTTACAAGGCACACATAAGCTGATCTCAAGCTCTGATTTTCTGTTGTGTAGAAATGTGCAGATTGTTTGGAATTGTGAATACTTTTGAGGTTTGTATGGCACAGGAAAAAGATTGACTGTCTTGAATAAATGATGTATTTTTCATCCTCTCTTCACTACACTGTGGGAGAGAGACTAAAGCAATTCTTTGGTTGTCAGCCTCCTTAACTGTAAAATAATTACATACTTAGGTACATATATATGCATTTATTTTATAATTTGTGTTGGTAACACATTATAATTTTATATATGGCATAAATTGCACGTACATAGATAGTATGTGTATATAAATTATTTCAACTACCCTAAAAAAATTATCACAAATTTACCAAAAGACTTCAAGTTTTTTTACACTGCTTAGTTTTAAAAATATATTGTAGATTTTGAAGTAGCAGTGCTGATACAGTGTATTATTAATTTTTTATTCATATTGTTTACCCCTTAGACCTATTAATCCATCAAGAACTTTGAATCTGGAGAACTGGGTACATTTGGTGGATAATGGAATAAATTTTTAAAAACTGTTTCTTGCCACTGGGGAACTGGGTACATTTGGTGGATAATGGAATAAATTTTTAAAAATTATTTCTTGCCACTAGTGTAACATCACACCAGTGAAAGGAAGGGGGAAAATGGTACATTGCAGTAAAAGTTAATCCTTGGGGTTTCTTTAAAGTATCATAAGTTAGTTGTTTAGCTCTGTTTATGTTGTAGTCTTCAGTAGTGTCTGCACGACTTAAAATACTCATTTAAAAATATAATACATTATTTAAACAACCTTCAAAATACTTTTAATTTCAGTTTTTTTTGGTCCTTTGTCACTTTTGTGCTGCACCAGTCCCTCTAATGGGAAGCCTGGTGAATTTGAACCAAATAGAAACAATCCTTAACCATATGGTGGAGTTAATTTTTGTTGTGATTAGAGTATTGCATGTGACTGTTACCTTAATTACATAGTGTTTCTCATTTTCAGATGATAAAAATCTTCACTTAGTTCCGAAATTTTGCAGTGGGTAGTGAGCCACCCCTTCTTACCATGCATGAAAACTCCCTGTTTTATAGAGCTTACTTAATACCCATAGCAACCTGTAGTGTTTCAGTGAGCTTTGAAACCATTCCAGGCCCCATACAAAGTTGGAGTAAGTAGGGGATGGTGAAAGAGCTGAATGTATTTTTCTTCTTTTCTTCCTTTATATAAATTAGTATCTGTAAGTTTCTTCATTGCCAACTGGTTTGGGGTTCATCTTGTGTATATTCTCTTCCTCTCTCTTTTTCAGAACGTGGAAGAAGGAGGTGCAGCTTACCAAGCAGGTTTAAAAGCTGGAGACCTCATTACTCATATCAATGGAGAGCCAGTGCATGGTCTTGTTCATACAGAAGTCATTGAATTGTTGTTAAAGGTAATTCTTGGACAGCTTGGATACTAAAGTGACTGCTGTTTTCACCAGTGATGATGGTGGGGTTATGTTTGTTTTTTTGAGATCAGTTACTAGATTTTATTGGTCTTAGAAGTACAAACTCTAAGCTGCTATTGCCACAGATCTGGATAAGAGCCAATGACTTTCATATATCGTGCTAGGATTTTCGGTTCTCTGCCATAGACTGGCACTGTTGCAGAGATAGCTGAAGTAAATTCAAGGCAATGACACAAAGAGATGTCTCTGTCTCTCAAAAAAATTGACCTTTTCAAGCATGTTATCTAATGCCTGCAACTTCCTCAGATAATTCAGGCTTTTGACAATGATGATACTTCTCATTTTTCTTCTATGAAAGTGAAATCAGTGAGGAAAAGTAAAAACAAAGAATACTAATTATTTCCTTGCCTGCTATACAGGAGGTTGCCTTTCATATTAGGGCCCAAAAGGTTTTTGTCTCATATATAGCCAGGCATGTCTGACAGAGTCCATCCTGCAGATGGACTTTCATGAATAATCTGTCACATTTTTCTCTTGTGGAGTTTTCTGAAGTCTGTCCTATTAGAAAAGCATGGACAGTTTTTTCCATGGAAATAAACAAACCACCAAACAAAAAACCACCAACTTTTATTTTCTCTGTAGCTCATCATATCTCATTTTTCATGTAATCTTTTCAGTGTAAGCTAATGTAGGTCAGAATTACTTTAGACAGCTATATGTTTGCTTCCTATATTATTAATCATTTGTGGTGTTATGTGCAGAGCTCAAAGGGGGTAGTCAGTTATAAAAGAAGTGCAAAACAAGCACTGGAAAAGCAGTGAGGTGATGGGAAAATATAAAAAGCTAAAGAAAGCTGTCTTTGTATTCAGTCTTTATTTCTCTGTAACCAAGAGGAACTTCCAAGTTTCCCAGTTTTGAAAGAAATATGTAAGAGAAAATTCTTTGACTTAAGGCAGTCAGCTGTGCACTCATTGTCTAGGTCAGATACAGAAAAAGAAATATGACAACCCTGCTCACTACTTGAAAGAGTAAACACAATCACTGTTTATCCGTAACTTAATTTGTTGGGCTGTATCTTAAATTAATTGGGCTATTACAGTTTCTTTGAAAGGAAGTTCACTGTAGGGGTATACAGTGCTGAGCAGGAGCTACAGATTTTGAAAACATAAAATCAGCATGAAATACCTATTTTTTTTTTTTTTTTGAGTTATCTCTTTGTGCAATCAGCTCTAAAAAGCTTAGGTTAATTATACTTGTTAACCCTGTTGAACAAGATAAAAGTATGTTTTGGGAATGACAATGAAGATTTCATTTTTCTCCTCTGTTTCATCATTGTAACAGTTGGTGGCTTGAGATGTGAGTGGACCACTGTGCAGTTACAGCTATTCTTTGTGGGAAAATCAGGTTTTTCTGTAGAAGCTTCTATCTTGAAATTTTCAGGTTAATCCTTGGTGTCCTCCTGTCTAGCTGCAATTATTGGAATTACTCTTTGGAGCTTGAATGGAGAAAGTTAGAAAATACAGCAGAGTTTGAGAACTTCCCAATCGTCTTTTACTCCCATTTACTCATGCCTGGCAATGTCTGCACAGGGTTCCCTGCAGAAACACCTCTTATTCTGGAGTTGATTCTCATTGCATTTGCATATATGGTGTAGATTCAGTATAAGGCAGAGTAATAAGAGTATTACTCACACTTAAAGCACCTTCTTTCATTTTGGCAGAGTGGCAACAAAGTCTCAGTAATGACAACTCCTTTTGAAAACACTTCCATCAAGACAGGACCTGCCAGGCGGAACAGCTACAGGAGCCGAATGGTTAGGCGTAGTAAGAAGACCAAGAAGAAGGAGAGTTTAGAAAGGTGAGTAATCCTTTGCTTTCACAGTGAAGGCATTTCTTTGTTTGTGTGTGTGTGTCTGTACATAACAATAAATTTAGAATATGAAGTTCATACAGTTTTCTCACATCTTCTGTATTTCTGCCTTCTTTTCTGAGATTATGTGGCCTTCCAAATCTTGTTTTGCCTGAACTAGATCTGCTAAAATAACCTCTAAAAATAGTGAATAACTGAGGTTGCATCTTAATTTGGCTTAACTATATCATTTTGCACTTGTTTAATTAAACTTTTTAGTGCTAGTGCTTATCAGCGTTTTTAATATTATACGTTCATGTATATTTTATAAGTATGTTGCTAGTACTTTATAGATATTTCTTCAGTTTTGATAGGTTGCTAAATTAAGAAAATAAAGATTTATACTCATAAGGAGATAGATGTTCTTCTGAAATATAGTAAGTAAATTTTAGTATGAATAAAATTAGTTACAGTGTCTATCCCACCTGTTAGCCAATCAGGATGTTTCTTAAACTTCCCAGCCTGCTGTGTGGTTTGCTTTCATGTAAAGATAGATTTACTATTCTCATAGTGTCAGCTTACAAGAATTTTGCCTGTGGTAATAGTATCTTCTGTGCACTTTAACTTATGATTAATGCTGTGCTTTTCTCACACAAGGAGAAGATCTCTCTTTAAAAAGCTGGCAAAGCAACCCTCACCTCTTCTTCATACAAGCAGAAGCTTTTCCTGCCTGAACCGGTCACTTTCTTCAGGGGAGAGCTTGCCTGGGTCTCCAACCCACAGCTTATCTCCGAGATCTCCTACCCCAAGCTACCGTTCCACTCCGGATTTTCCATCAGGTGAGTGTGAAGCAGTGGAGAGCAGAGGAAAAGGGCTGGATGGGTACTGTACATTTTGTGAGCCCCCACAGATCTGATACACTCTCCTAAGAGCAGACAGCTCTGACAAGCATAAGCATAGAACAACTGTTTTCTGTCTGAAAAAGAGAAACAGATTATAGATGCAAAACAGAAGGTATTTTTATGATACAGAAGCACCTAAAAAGCAATTGTCTCTTAAGTTTGTCCGAGTGTGTAAAGCTCAGTCCAGTGGCTGAAAGTTTAATAATAAAAAGTCCCAATTTGCAGTGAAAGAGAGAATTTTGCCTAAGAGAGGCTACATGATAAAAGAGTGAAACTCATATAAAATTTACTACATAATGGAACGAGGATGGCACTCACGAATGCAGATTTATTGCTGAAAAGATTAGCTGAGTGCTAAAATATGCATCTCTCTGACTCCCAAAAGCCTGCCCCTTTATTCTTCTTCAACTTCTGTCACAACTGTAGTGTGTACTAGAATTGACTGCTATTGTACAATCCCTTGACAAAGGTAAATTATCTGAAAAGCCCTGATCATTGCTTTGAAGTGTCAGAAAGCATTAGTTATTCTATTTAAGTAAAAGGAAGAGATAACTTAACGGGGATGACGGAAGAGAGAGAGAAAGGGAGAAACAGCAAATGTAATTGGAATGATGCAGGTTTTGCAGCCTAAAACCTTTTCCACTTAAAATCTTCCAGGTTTTGGAACACTGTAGTGGGAGACAGCATAGGGCTTTTGTTCTCACACTGAACATTTAGACAAGATAAAAAAAGTCCTGCTAATCTTATGTTTGTTTGCTTGGTTTTTTGTTCTTTTTGTAGGTACTAACTCTTCCCAGAGTAGCTCCCCTAGTTCCAGTGCTCCCAATTCTCCAGCTGGTTCAGGGCACATAAGACCCAGCACTCTTCATGGCTTGGGTCCAAAGCTTGGTGGGCAAAGATACAGATCTGGAAGGCGCAAATCAGCTGGCAGCATTCCCCTTTCTCCTCTTGCACGGACACCTTCTCCAACACCCCAGCCAACATCTCCTCAGCGATCTCCATCACCATTGCTGGGACATTCGATTGGAAATACAAAAATAGCTCAGTCTTTTCCTAGCAAAATGCACTCACCTCCAACTATTGTGAGGCATATTGTCAGGCCAAAGAGTGCAGAGCCACCAAGATCTCCACTGTTGAAGAGAGTCCAGTCTGAAGAGAAACTTGCACCCTCTTATGGCAGTGATAAAAAACACTTATGTTCACGAAAACACAGTCTGGAAGTGACCCAGGAAGAAGTGAATAGAGAATTATCTCAAAGAGAAGTAACTCTTCAGAGCTTGGAGGAGAATGTATGTGATGTGCCATCACTCACACGAGTCAGGCCTGCAGAGCAGGGCTGCTTGAAGCGACCCATCTCCCGAAAATTGGGTAGACAAGAATCCATTGATGAGCTAGACAGAGAGAAGCTGAAAGTCAAGGTAGTTATGAAAAAGCAAGATTTTGGTGAAAAAGCAAATGCTGCTATACATGAACCTAGCAGTGAACCAGAAAATCCCAATACTTTAAGACTGGAAGAAAGAGACAAAAAAGCATTTCAGAAGGTATTAGAAAGATCAAACCAGTTTGAAACAAAAATTGTTACTGTGGAGACCCAGTCAGCTGGTGGCATACTCAAAGACACCCTTCAAAAGAATGCAAACTTGAGATCAAATGATGGTGTTGCTTTAGATGGACAGATGTTGTGTCATGGGCCTCCCCCTAATGAACTCAGTCATATTTCTTATGACTTCAAAAGAATTTCCCCTTCATGTACCCTGCAAGATGTGCTACCTCAGTCCTCTGACAAGATACTTAATGGAAAGGGAGAAAACACAGATAAAATTGTACCAACAAAAGAATTTGTCAAATTCGAAAGATTAGATGGTAAACTTGCAAATATTGATTATCTCAGAAAGAAAATGTCTATTGAAGAAAAAGATGACAGTGTCTGTCCAGTGCTAAAACCTAAGATGACATCTAATGTTCATGAATGCCTTCAACTTAGTACAGGCAGACCTGTAAACATACAGCAGGACTCCACTGCAGTTGCAGATGGTAGAGCATTTATTGGCAGTGCACATGCTACTCAGATGAACTCAGTTTCTTTTGTTCCTCTCAAGACCTTGAGTGGCCGAGCAGACATGAGTGTGGAAAAATCAGCCCTTATTTCCTCTGAAGCTCCTGTCAGAAAAAGTCCTTCAGAATATAAGCTTGATGGGAGGTCTGTTTCCTGTCTGAAGCCAATAGAAGGCACGCTAGACATTGCGTTGCTTTCTGGGCCACACGCTTCAAAGACTGAATTGCCTTTGTGTGTGCTGCCAGAAGGACAGAGCACCAGCAGTGATGGGGGATCGCCTAAACCCCCAGTGCCACAAGGCAGTGGTGAGAAGGCAGAAATGGTCTCTCAGAAAGATCAGTTGTTAAGCTACCCAAAATCTGGCAAAGTCAACATAGCAGAGCCTCAGGTTCTACAAGTAGGCAAGAGTTCTCCAAATACACCACTCATCTCTGCAGCTACAGAAGCAGTGTCAGAGAAAAAGGTTTCTAGTCCAGCCACTAAAGGCAGTATTTCTGTTGTTGAAGCTGTTCAGAAGAAAGATACCTCCCCTTCAAAACAAAAGGACCGTTCAATGGAGGTAAAGTCTTGTGTTACTCAAAGTCAGAGTTTTAAAACTACTCAAACATATTCCAAACCTTTTGCTGGCCAAAGCACTCCTGAAAAAGCTATAGGAAACGAGAAACAAATACAGAAAGAGTTACCTGTCAAACAGCCAGTATCTCAGAGAGGTTGTGAGCCTATCCCTGCAAAGGTGGAAGTGATCAGGGAGTCATCTCTGAAGGTTTCTGTCTCAGACGTTCTGATAACAACCTGCTCCAAAAGCAATGAAAAAAATTGTGCTGATTTTGCCATTCCACCTGAGATGCAAGGAAAAATGCAGTCAGCTGGCCCCAAGGTGCAACCTAAGGATGGCAGAGAATCACTGAAACAGCTAGGAAAAGATGACAGCGGTGTTTCTAAAAGTTCTGTGGAAAGGGAAATAACAAAGCAGAAAGCTGAGTCTAAGAAAGTTACTACAGAGGCAAAGAGTGACACTCTTCCATCCAAATGGCCCGTGCAACCCTCAAGAGATGGTGATCATAAAATTGAGAAATCTGCACCAGTTTCCTCTGTGCAGAAGGACAGTGCTAAAGACATGGGAAAGAAAGATCAGAAATCACTCACTGATAAAAGGCTTCAAACTAATGAGAGAGAGCAGTCCAGCCAAGTTGCTCGGCAGCAACTTAACACTTCAGGCTCCCCTGCTGTGAAAGAGGCAGTAAGCAGACACAGCACTATAGAAGTTCATGTAGGTGTTCAAGAACACGTGAAGCCTGCTGCCAGCTGTGTGGAAAGCAGCAGTAGTAAAGCCAGGCCAGCCTCTGATACAAGTTCCTCCAAGTCTAAGTCCCTGGATAAACAGACATTGTCACAAAAACCATGTGCTCCAACCATAAAAGAAAAAGAAATTGTTGCTCAGTTGTCTACCAGCTCCCGGAAGGATGGAAAGCATGCCAGTAAAAGTGTCCTAGATCATCTTTCTCCTGCTCCAGGCTCTTCAAGAAGAATGAACATTGAACATGTGCAGGCTGAAAGGCCTGTGGGTTTGGACCATGGCTCAGTCATCACCCTCCAAATGAGCAGCACAGCTCCTGACACCAAACCCAAATCCTCTGCTGTGGGTCCACTACCAGCCGGCCCAGAGAGTTCTAAGCACATGCAGAGGCAAGAAGCAACAGGCTTGGGGGAATCTGCTGATCAAAAGCAACTTCGTTTCAGTGAAAAACAAACCACTGCTCCAAAGTTTTCCACTGTGAAAGACTGTCTCTCACTGAACAAAGAGGCAGAGAGAAGTCCTAGTAATGAGATGATCGCTGCAGACAAAAGACCTGAAGGAAAAATATGCACTGACGCACTTTACGTTCAGCTTGACAGTGGGAAAGTGGAGCCTACCCTTTGTCTCACAACCTGTGATATCAGAGGGAAAGGAGCAGAAAAAGCAACTGCAAGTAGCAAAATCTCTCAAGATACAAAAGGGAAGGGACAAGTTAATCAGAAACAGCCAGAGGATGCAAACAAGCAGACTGTAATAAAACATCTGCCAGCTGCCAGTGGGCAAAGTCCTTGTCGTGTGGCTGCAACACCGGGAAAGCCACTGACTTGTTCAGCCAATTTCTCTGAATGTAGACAGGAAGTATCTGTTTCATCTGTTTCAGCCAAAAGTGAAGCTTCTTCAGCAAAGGTTAAACCAGGCTCATCAGAGCTTCCTGCAACGTGCAAGGAACTAAGTAAGAAAAGCACCTCTTCCACAGGGAGCAGTAAGGCAGAAATGACTAAGAGTGTTTCACTGATGGCCTTGCACAGTGCCACTGTTGTAGCAGAAGCCCACCACCCTGCTTTAAACCTTGGGGGGAAAGCTGGAAATCAAGAAAATCCTCTTCTCGTTAACACTGTGGATGTAAAGGGAAAAGATGCTGTTCTGACTCAGCAGTCTGCTTCAAGAAAACAGAATGTAGGTAAAGATTTACCTAGGTCAGCAGCCGCACCTGACCGCCCTAACGCACTTTCAGATGACAAAGACTCAGCTCGGCAGCGTCGAGGAAAGGAAGTTTCACGGAGCAGTGCTCACAAAAAAACGTGTTAACTGTAAGACCTGGCAAGTGTGTATTCAACACTAGCTGAAACAATTTCAATATGTTGTACTGCCTTTAAACCAGCACTGTGTCGTGTCTTTGTGCGGCAAAGCTTTCATGTCACTGAAGAAACAATACAAGGGGATATGTAAAGAGAGGACTTTTTTTCAAAATGCCTTTCCAATTGTAACCGGTAAAACTGTTACCACATAGTATTTGTACAAAAATACCTTTACAGCCTAGAGCTGTTGAAAATACTTCTTCTGTAAATACTTAGCAATGTGTTTGGGGTTTGAATGTAGCATATATACTTTGCTGCTGGTTGCGTTGTTTACTCTTTCCCTTTTTAAGATAGTTGCTTTGCCACGTATTTGCCATACTCGAATATGAAACCAAATTACTAAAATTCAGAGCTGACATGGACATGCACAAGCATTGGTCTGACTGGGGGAAAAAAAAAAAAAAAAAACCACAGGCCACATTTTTACTAACTAAAAATCTTAGATAGAGGCTAAAAAAATACTAGTACAGAATAATACGGTGACCTATTGTGAGTTTTTACATGTATTTTTAATAATCTGATTTTGATAGTACTGTACTTGGCTGATGGCTTCACCAGATCTAACACAAGAAGTAACTGCATCTCCCTGCTGCACAAAGTCTGAGTAGAGTAGATGTCCTTAAAACTATGGGAAGACCACTTAATTATCAGGGCATCCCAACAAGAGTTGTGTTCTCTGGTGAAATGACGGTTCTTGTCTTGTCTGTTGGGAGTGTATTGTGTGACTTTCACCTCAGACAAGGCTGAAATTCTGAAGCACATGCCATGTGCTTAGTTTTTTGCTGCAATCCTCTCGAGTTCCTTGAGCTTTTTTAAATTCAGGCCCTTACAGTGTGAGGCTCAAGTATAAGCACATGACTGGTAGTACTAGTATGTTCATCCCTGTTCTTTAGAGAATACGTATTCTGGCATATAGGTCTGTTTAATTAGTGTCATACAGCTGGTAGCTGTTTTCTATTTTGTGACAAGTAAGGTAAAAAGGAAAAATACACTTCGGTATCATATCCTCAGAAAAGTTTAGGCTATCTGACACATTTTAATACATAGCTGGGGGCCTTAGGTTGTAGACCTACCTTGCTGTTTTTAGCAAGTAATCCTGGGTTTCATATTCATTTTGAAATGCATTGAGTAGCTCCATACATTTCATAACATAATCTTTTTATTTGTATGCAAAAACAATTCAATACTGTAATTATAAAAGAAGCATTTTTTAAGGAACTTGTTGGAGCTATTTGGTGCTAGAATGTTACTGTCTTTTTACTTTTGCTAAGCCTTATTTAAATTTTGTATACAGTGGAACGTGTAGACTTTGATCATTTTTGTGTGGAGTATTTAGCTTGTTTTGAGGGATGAAAGGTAAAATTTGAAACATGTACAGAAGCACTACAAAATACCCTTGCAGGCGCATGGGTTTTAATAATTGGGGATCAATAGAATGGTCGTTTTGCTTATTTCTGTCTTCTGTAAATGCAGTAGAGCTAGGCCCCTACCTTTTTCACCAATGCTTATGGTTTGTCTTTCTGTCTCAAAAGCTAGAAATTTTTTTGTAAAAGCACAGTGTAATCTTGACTTGGAGACTTGTGTGACAACAGACAAGAATGTGTGCAGAGTTCATTTCCCTTTGCTGAAAACTTTATTATACTGATTTGTTGAGTTGGAATACAGCAAACCTGTAAAAAAAATTCAGTATCACAAACAACTCCTGATTTTACATGTGGCACTAGAACATTAATACTGCCTTTGATGCATTCAGAAAGGAGCTAGTAAGCAGTGGATAATCATTTTTGAGAAGTCTTAAAAATAAAATGGTCTCGACATTTACAGTTCATCTGTGCTTTGGCAGTTAATACAAATGAATGCTAATGCACTTCAAAATAACATTTCTGTCTGAGAGATACTTCCTAGTTTACAGTCTCTGCATTTTTTCAACTATCCTCTTGTTTCTTTTAAAACCCATCTAGCTTTTGTTTACAGTATACCTTTATGCATATTTTGTATTATCACTTCTGACAAATAAGTTCTTTGCATTTTGGAAGTGTAACAGTACATAAGCTTGTGTTTATGTAGTAACTGTTTGTTGGTGTTTACCTTATAAGTGAGCTGTTAGAGATCCTCTTGCCTGTGTTCTTCTTGGTCAGTCTTAATGTGATTATAGATCTGATGTGTTCTTTTGTAGACTTCCTGCAGTAGATTCCTCAGCTTACAAAAAAAAATTTAAAAGTTAAAAAAAAATCGTTAGGGTCTGTGCAATAAAGTGTTTGCAGTCTTATTTTCTCTGAGAAACTCCTTATGGATGTCATAATTGTTATATATTGAACACAGTTATTTATACTTATGCAGTTGCATAACATTGAAATAAAAATACAGCATGAAATTGTTGTGTTAGCATTTTTCCTTGAACTGCTTTCACTGCTGTAATGTAAGGCACATCTCTGCTGTACTCAGAAGCTGGCAGTTTTGGTGTTTTTGGAGGCCAGCTCAGTGCACCCTTTAAGGCATGTGCTGTTGGAGGATTTTGCATGAGGAAATGCAGTTTGGTCTGGGGACAGAGGAGGTGTGTATGGCTGAGTATCTCATCTCAGGCTATATCTGGATCCTCTGCTCCACTGTTGGATAGGTAAGTGTGGTGTATGACATAGCCTCACTGCTGGCTTCTATGGGCAGTAGCCTGTACTGTGACATTTAAATTCTTTCTGCAAAACACATGTAATCATTCATTACTATAGGAGCAGCATATATTAAAGTACACACTTCTTTACTGTTCCGGTGCTCCGAACTCTGCAGAGCTGCCCAGCAGTTAGGAATTTGTGTTCACATTTTATTATTGCATTGTTTTCTCTGTATTTTTCCTCTGTACAGAACTAACTGCAGCAGTTTTACAGCATCACTTTTGCTGCTTTTCTCTCTGTTTGTTTGAAACATATAGGTGAGGGGAAGTTGCAGTTCACCCCCAACTTTTCCAGTTTGCTGCAGCCCGTCAGCAGCCCATGCAGCCCAGAAAGCAGATAGTCTTGAAAATCCAGTGTGCTGACAGGGGGTGATGGGTTGAGGAGAGAAAAGCAGGATCCAGCAGCTGAGGGAAGGGAAATTACAAGAGTTGAGGGTTGACTATCTCATGCCTCTGACAGCTGTGCTGTCCTTGGCTGTGGATAGCATAGTTGTCTCTGCCAGGAGAGGCACAGAAACCTGCATGCCCAGAGTGAGCCCCCCGAGTGTTGTGGGCCAGAGGAAAGGGGTGGTATGTGGAGTTTGTGTTAAGGGGGAAGTTGGGAGACATGGGTTATCACTGTTATATCTGGCATGGACTGTCACCTTCACTTTTTCACCTTACCTGGGTTGGGAATGCTTCCATGGTGTGAAGGGGAATGCGAGCTCCCTTCTTCAGCACCAAACTCTGTTTGCTAAACCCCCACAGGCCCCTTATGGTAGTCTTGTGTAGTCTGAAAGACTTCACAGGGACACCCAGCTTGATTTGGATCAAAACTGAGAGGGCAGATCAGGAGGAAAAGATTGCAGGACAGGAACATACTAGAGGGTGTATGGATGCATGTCTCACTGCATGCCTTGAGTTAGCAGCAGTTTTTCTTTCCATTGACTGGACTGGTAGTATAGTAATTGATTACAACTGACCAGATCTATCTTCCAAGTACCTGCCAAGAGGAAAATGTTGAGGAAATGCCTTTATTCAGCAGCTGAAGCTGAATGTGGAGTCCTGAATGGGAAGTGTTGAGAGAGAGTTGGCCTTCCACATGTCAGAGAGCAACAACAGCTCCAGCCTTAACACGGCAGGGGGTGGTACTGGGCAGGCCTACCCGTGGTGCATACTCCAGGAGACAGGAACGTCCTACCACCAGGAAAATTGTGTCTACCCATCAGGGTACGCCTGTCAAAGTACTAAGTAAACATAAATGACTTTATGGTGATACAGGGCAGATGAGTAGGCCTGGCAAGCTACCATTAGATCCTTGGTCCAATGCACATACTCTGCCTTGCTCTAGGTTTATTCACATGTGATAGCAGAGGAAAAAAAAAAATGGCTTTATATAAATAGTAAGTCTTTATTCCTGGCTAGCTGTTGCATATCAATTGAAACAGGGATCATTGTCTCTGAATTCACTCCAGGGATGCACACCAGAAGCAACATGAAGTAGCTGCTGACATCAGGAGCACCTGTGGGCTGAGGTTGTCCAGTGCACTGCCCCTGTTGCAGCCTCTAGTTTTCTCACCTGGGATGTGGCTGCAAGGAACACTCCAGGCTGGCAAAGGAATGGCTCATATCTGTCAGCATTGAAGGGTTTTACCCTGTGGAAGCAAGCAGAGTATTGGACCCACCAATTAAACCTACAAATCTGCAGTTTTATGGTGAAAGATCATTCTGTCTTTACTTACTGTGGAGCTTAGAAAAGAGCACAGGAGCAGGGCCTGCCTCAGGCTGAAAGATGGATAGATAAAATTTCAAGGGCCAAGAATTCTCTAAGGATCAAAAGTATTTTAAAGAAATATTTTTTTAAATCACAGAGGTGTTACATGCTGTTTCTGCCAGTCTTGCCAGCATGTCTTATTTAACTACAAATGTCTGTCCTTCACAGATAGTGGTTGGTTTTGGTTTTGGTTTTTTTTCTTTTTTTTTTGCAGAGTGGGGTACCCTACTGCCAGCTCTTATAAAACATTGCTTTTCAAGGGTATTTGATAGAGGGTGGAATCCAGTTGTGAATTTTGCTTGAGTTTTTTTGTTTGGTTGAGTTTTGGTTGGGATTTTTGTTTTTTTGGATTTTTTTCCTTTTTGGGAGTGGTGGTGCTTAGGTTTTCTGTTTTTAAAGAGAAGGAAGTTTGTATTTTGGTTGTTAGATTTTCCAAGTGCATTAGCCACAGTATTGGTACAGCAGGGCTACCACTGAGTTGAACTGAGACTTCTCTATAAGATAAGTTATTAATTTTCAAGATCCAGGTCTTTATTTATTCTAATTTTTTCATTATTTTTCTAAAAGTTTCAATACAGGTAGAGAGGATATTACAAAAGTTAAGAAAATACATGTCACAAATGAAAACAGATGTCTTTCAGCTTAATACAGTTGCTGTAGATATTTTCTGTGTCCCCATCCTAGACTTACAGTTGCTGTTAACTTTGCTTGAAATAGTGAGCACCCCAGATGAAGATGGTACTATAGGATAAAACAGCCAGGACAACTGCAGTGATTTCTGACATGTCTTTGCCTCATGAGAGTGAGATGGTGGCCAGCTGAACACAGCTAGCAATTTGGGTTCAGAGTGACTTGTTCCTTCAGTGTCTTCAATTTTATCCAAATGTTGCTTGTACCAGTTGACTAAATCAGTCTCAGAGCAGGTGCAGTCCAGAAGGTTGTAGCTTAAATTGATTATGAAGGGGCTATTTAGGGGCACTAGCTGGTCACCTGATACAACGTGGATTCTGTTGTGGGCACAACTGAGATAGATACTCTTGAGATTTGAAAATGCATCTGTGCTGAATGCAGTAAATTTGTTGTAACTCAGATCAATATGTTGTAACTTCCTGAGGTTGTGAAATACTTTGTTACCTATTGATGTCAGTTCACAGGATGATAATATTAGCTACTCTAAATTGGACAGTTGTTGAAACAGCTTGTCCTTTGGCATGATCCCCAAATCAAAGTTATTTTGACTAAGGTCCAAGAACACGAGGTTTTTCAAGCCTTGAAAGACATGCTGAATGCTAGTATTAATGTGGGACGAGGAAAGATTCAGCACTTCAGCTAGAGATGCTGGAGATTTTGGAAAGGGCTCTGTAAGGTGTTGATATAGAGAGGAGTGAAGGGTAAGTCCAAGAGCTCTAGGCTAGCACTGTCCTAAATAAGCATGTCCTGGAGATGGAGGGTGTGTGTTGTGGCTCAGATTCAGGTAACAAAGTCTGCTCAGAGCTCTCAGCACTTTGCTAGAGCATCAGAACTTTCAGAGTGACTCTGACATAAATCTAGATGTTGAACCTTTGACAGTTTCTTCAAACAGCCAGAGCCTGGCTGCAGAACCTGTGAGTTACCCTTGATGTGGAGGTGGGTGAGGGAGGAGAAGGCAGCAGAGCTGGTGTTGCAGAGGTGCTGAAAGCAGTTTGCATTGAGAACCATCTCCTCTAGCAAGCTCATGCCACTGATGCCAGGGGGCATACATGGATGTGGGTTTGGGTCAGGTCCAGCTTTCGGAGCCTGGTTAGGCTCTGAAATGTGTCAGCATTTAGATTGCTGAAGTGCCATAACTGCAGACAGAGATCCTTGACAGAGATACTACAGAGGCCTTGTAAAATATCTGGGCTTATATAGGGCTCCTTTTCCACAACATAAAATGTTCCTAGCCAAAAGGTCTGGGCTGTGGAATTCTGCATCCCCACCAGGACCCCAGGGATGTCAGCACAACCCACTAAGTCCAAACTGTAAAAATGTGACTGGAAAGATCCAGGTTCAATGTATGTAATGTCATTGCCTTCAAGGATGAGGGTTACATTGCTGGTCTTCTGCAGAGCTTGGGCATCTGCTGTGTTTGCTTGTATGTTGTTAATTTGAAAATCAAGTGTTTGAGGTTTCGCGTGGGAAAGTTGGGAGGAAGCTGCAGTGAAGAGATGTGGTTGCTGCCCAAGATGAAGATAGCTAAGCTGCCAAGATTTGTCACTGGAATAAAGAACATACTTGTTATTCCTGTCTGTGTTAAGATGCTCCAGGGAACGTGGGCCAGCAAATGCTGTGTCAGACAGAAACATGAGCAGGTTTCTGGTCAGAATGACTATCTTCAGCTGCCTGTTGCTGGGAAAGGCACCATCATACACCCAGCTGATCTGACACCTTGAGAAAACTATAGAAAACTGCATCAGTGGCCTGTCTCACAAACTCTACTGGTAATGTGATTACACAAAACTGCACCTCATATCTGTTGAACTCCATTATCTGTTGCCTTCATCAGGGTAAAAGTGTCTGTCTTTTTCACTGATGCTTGTCTGGTACTTTTAAGTTCACAATTAATTACAGGGTTCTGCTGAGAAGAAAAACCTGTCCTGAAATGATGAGTGTGAGGAGGCATTTGTAGGAGTCAGGAGACATGAGGTATTTAATGTCTAACTTAATAGGAAAATCACCTTTGCTGTTAAAAAAGCCAGCCAATTCCAAGGGCCAAACATGTCTTTCTCCGGTTTTTGGGGAACAATATTGAAAATTAATAAAAATCTGCTCTGGTGACTTTGCTGTCACTACTATCTTAGAGGTGGTAATATCTGGAAAATGCGTATTTCACCCACTGAACTGTAAATGATTGTCCTTAGTGGAGAAGCCAAGTGGATCAATCTCTGCTTAGCAAAAAAATTCACCAGCTGTCTGAAGGTGCTGGTAGTGGCTTCCCTGTGAAGGCAGGAAGATGCTGCTGTGGTGTGCTCCAGAAGGCTCCGTCTCTGACAGGGACAGGGGGTTCACGATTGTGATGAGCAGAAGTGAGGATGCTCCTTCCATACTTTGTTAAGTCCATGTAGAGAAGAGAATTCATGTCAGAAAAGTTGAATTCTGGAGGGAAGGGAGCACATTGAAGCTGAAATTGAGGACTTCTGTTGTGACAAATAGTCATAGGAACCTCTCTCATTCCTAAACCTTCCCAGCTGTGTTTTTTATTTTCTGTAATCTGTGGAAAATACATGGTGAATTTGGAAGAGTTATGTACTGTGAATATAAATAGGAAAACATAGCATTTGGAAAATCCATCCCCCACACCCAAACTAACACAACCCACAAAATAACCCAAAGAGAATTTTGAATTATTTAAAATGCAGCAGCCGAAACCCTAGGAAGCCTCAGCACAGGCTTGCAATGGATAGCCCTGGGGTTTTGGGGAGCATGTTTTTAAAACAAATGCCTTGAATCTTTCTTGTATTAATTTGAAGTGTCTCATCTACAGTACTTTCTTATCAAAGTTAGCACATATGAGAATTGTTTACTCTTCTGGATTAATTATCAAGCCTTAACAAAGGATTCCCACAAGATACTTTTAAGTTGTGACTGTCGTAACTCTTGTAACAAAACTTACTCTAAGAGAAGTCTTAAGTAAACCTTAAAGAGTGGAAGTAAAAAAGAGCAGGTCTGAAAAATGTTTCTAGAAGGAATTTGGCCAAATTAACTGGATATTAATTCAGTAACACACTGCAGCGAGGAGACAGCAGGAATGTTTAGCTCAGACTAGACAAAGATCATTCCTGACATGCTAAGTCCTTAAAATGTCTACAAAGGCTTTTCAGGTTTGTGAAAATAAATCCATCTATTAAATAGAGAAGTCAACTCTGTGGATACCAGGCAAATTCACTGAGTGTGCTTGACCTGCCTTTACCTGCTGGTTGCATGAAAGTCAACCAGACCCAGGCTACATCCACCCTGAAACAGCCCGCCAGGCTGCTGAGGCATGGGAATGCTCGTGGCATTGCACTCATCCCAGCTGCCAGCTGCAGTGGGGAGCACAGGCACAGCCAGTGCAGCACCAGCCTCCTCCACACACACCTCCTCTCCCAAAGGACAGAGGAATGTCCTGTCCCAGGTGATCCCAGGGCTAGCCTAGGAGGGGTGGGGTACCCAAGGCGGTGTAGGAGCTGCAGCTCTGGAAATTCCCTGCCCCATAACCATGCAGATGTTGATCTTGGGGGGATGTAAACAAGTGTACAGCACAGTTGGCCAACATGAGCACTTTAATTTGACACAAAGCTAGTGTGCTAGTGGAAGAAAGCAGGGCAGCAGCTGTGTGTCCAGAGAAGAATGCTGGAGCCATGACGTGTAGAGGACAGTGCAGGTGCGTGCCCTGTGGCTGGGAGCACGAGTTCTGCGGGGCTTGTGGAGGCGCACGTCTGTGGGCCCGGGGAGCGTGCGTGGGGCTCAGGTCTTGCTGCTGGCACAGCCGTGAGTATTTGAGGCTAAACCACATCTCTGCCTGTCTCTGGCTTAGAAGAGGCAGGTGGGCTGTGTCTGCACTCAGTAGCCTCAGGAGTGTCGGAACCCAGGAGGTCTCTCTGACAGTCCT
>VZRH01004833.1:0-10707 GCA_013397555.1 Urocynchramus pylzowi
GGCCGCGCTGCGCCGGGGCCGCCGCAGCGACCCCGCGGCACCGGCACTCGGCTGGGCTGGCACCTCGGCGCTCTCTGGAAGCAAGTGGTCATGCAAGAATCAAGTGGAAAGCTGGGAAATCACACTGAGTATTATCTCTGTGGAGATATTTGGGGTGAATGGATGGTGAAGTATGAAGGCAACCGAGGGAAAACTTTTTGTGTTAATTAAAGATGCACTGTTTAAAATAAAAAAAAAAAACTCAACTGAGAAACCCACATTTTTCCCTGTAATAATGAGTGCTTCCTATTGGAGTAGGTTTTAAAATCTCACTTGTCACTTTAGCTCTTCTAGTACACTAGCTGTTTAATTGAGTTGTGTAATTACTGAATAACTAATTAAAAAATTAGCATGTGATCTCACTGGGAAGATATTTCTCTGTTGAAAGGAAGATGACTTTTAATAAAACCTCTTTTAATGAAATATATTTTTTTAATTTAACAATGTCAGCACTTTGTTACTTAAATATTTCTTGAAGTAATAAGGTAGAAAACTTGAAAATAAAAGTAGAAGAAAATGCTGGAACTGTAAAGATTCTTTAAGTTCCTGTTAATAACTTCATTGCTATTTTAAACAAGACACTAAAAAAATTACTCTTTAATTAGGTGCAGTAAGGTACATGGAGCAGTGTTAGTGAATGTTCTGAAAGTTACTGTCTCAGTAATACTGACCAAGGGGAGCTGTAGAAGTTAAAAATAATGCTTCCATGCTATAAATATGTTTTTGATTGTGATTATGGGATATGGATTTATTCAGATTCTCTATTTGGATTAAAATGAGATCCTGCCTACCTGTCTGAAGAAACAAGGCAGTGGGTTCATCTCTCATGAAAAATAAGTAATGGGAATGAGTAGGGGATGGAGGAGAGGAAGGGAAACATCAACAAAGGAGCCAGAGGAAGACAGGAGCAGAAGTGTTTCAAGCTTCTTAGAGGAGCCAGTCACACAAATATGTCGCTTTTGACAAGATGAGAAACAGGCACAACCTCTGCAGTTGGACAGCTGAGACAGCCTGGCTGTGGAACCCTGGAGGCAGTCAAGGTGGCTGCATGTTTATAACCAGGTACTGGCAGGTTTTAACTGGAAGAAACCATCCCTGAGGGAAATCTTGCTGTGAACTTGGCTAATTCAGCTACAGTTAGAGGCAGAGGAGTTACAGGGAAAGATGTTCTTTCTGGGTCCTTTGGGGGGATGCTGCAAGAGGCTCCGTGGGTTGAATGAGAGCCTGTGCCAGAAGGATCTCACTGGTGGGAAGGTTTCTCTTTATATGTTGTAAGGAAGAGCTCTGCAGCACATCTTTACACCCTGAGCTTTGCTAAAAGTTCTGCTGTAGAACACTGGAGGACACACACCATCAAATAAGGGAAGGGTGGCTCTCTGTGGCAGTTTGTCTTTGTAAGGGCTGACGGGGCGTAGTCTGTGAGGGAGCATATGCCGTGGTGAGTAACACCACACCTAAAGGTTGTGGAAAGATTTTCAGCTGACCAGTTCCTGATTCTGTCCTGTCCAGCAGGTTGTTCTTTTCCTGTCATTCTCAAACATGCACACCAGGACAAACATAGACTATAGAAACCACGGTTGTATGTGGATAAATTCTGTGAAATTAGAAGATTATTCAATTGACTCTTAGGTCTGATAATGTGTATTACAAGGTTCTGAAACTGTGGCAATCACTACTAACCTGCAAAATAATCAGCTTCACAAAACTGACAGGGTAATCTATCAGAGCTGTTTATTCTCACTTCATGCAGAAAACTCTTTGTCCTGAGTTGCCACATAACTAGTGATCCAAGTTAAGCTCATAATCACGTTCTTATCATTACATGCCTCTCAGCTGCCTTCTCACACTGGAAAGCTGAGTCTGCTAGAAGTAGCTAAGCTGTTTGCTGCCATATCCATCATATACTTATGAAGTCCTCTACAGTTGTTAATTTTAAGTAACAGTAGTAATTTTATTGTCTTTGTTGCTGTTAGGGCTGACAGGAAAGTAGCAAAACAGCATCAGCCTTTATTTGCTTGTGTGAAGAAGAATGTAGTTTTAAAGCAGGTTTGTTACAGTGTGCGGTGTTACATGTTCACTTGTACAAGGAGAGGACACAAATACTGTGTGAGGGAACTATGCAAAGGTATTTATCCACTTGAAATAGTTGGATACCTTTTTCAGATGATGGAGCTAAGTGGAACAGGGGAATAGGGAGCATCAATAGGAACATGCTTGCTTACAGAAACCTGCTTAGAAGAGGAGCCAGGGAACTTAGGTGCATAGGAAAAGCCTTCCCTTTCTCTTATCCATTCCCTATGTGTCTGGCTTCATCTTAAATCCATGCAGCTGAAGTGGCCACATGTGAGGGCCTAGTCTTTCTTCCTAACAGCAACACCTTTATTGGTATAACAACTTCTGCCCAACCCAATACTCTGAGAAAGTCTCTGCATAAAACATTTTGTGTGGGTTCAGCCCAAGGGACAGACCTTACAGGAGGTTGCAATTAAGAAGCCCCTTTTTCAACTGTCTCCACAAACAGAAAACACCCTGTTCGAAATAGCATCTGTGAGCCCCGTGACTCGGGTTACTCAGCGTTGTTGGATGATAACATACTGCAGCTAGGAAACAGAAGTGCTTCAGGCTTCCAGAGCTCGTGCACTCAGGGGTCTCTCTTTTGCCATTTAAGGCACTTGTTTGCATTTCTATGGGTGTCTCTTCTTCCCTCCTTCCCTCCCCTCATATTCAGAACAAACCCAGAATCTTTTTAAGTAATGAAGTATGATTTATTGCATCATTCTGTGTAGTTTATGACAAGCAACTTCATGGTCTAATTTAATAAATCCTATGCTGTAATTACAGGCTTTCCTTTTCCTATTAGCTCTTCCCTTTTGTGAGTCTGGCACTGAATGAAACTGAGGAAGCAGAGTGCCTCAGGGAAGGGAAGTAATGATGACAACTCTGGAATGTTTTAAATTGACTCCCACGAGCTCTCATGCTTTTGATTGCTGTTGTAAGATTCCTTCTCCATACAAGGCTTATGCATCAGCAGAAAATGAATTAAGCATTTATTGCTCAACATAAGTTGAAGTAAATAGGGTTGGGGGGTGGGGTGGGGGGGGGGGAATTCTGGTGTTTTTCTTCCCTCTGTAAAAAGAGGAATTAAAGACCCAAGAAACCCCCCCCACCATAAACCACACATACACATTCCCAGGAGTTTTAACCCATACACAGATGGTAGCTATAGCACAGCAGGGATGAAAAATAAAAAATACAATTCTGTACAAATTGTTAGATTGGGATATTAATTTTGTAAGGTATTCCTCCTCACGAATACAATGGGTATCTTCTTTTAAGGCACATATAAAGTGTTGAGATCCACAGCCAATTAGTTCCAACCCTGACTAATTACTCTTGTAAGTGGACAGCAGAAATGTGGCTCAGGACTCTTCAAAACCTCCAATTTGGGAACTGTGGCTTCTCCTAGTTTTAGGAGGTGCAGGTGCCCTGCTAGTCTGCTTTATACACTTGTTAGATTGTGGCAGCTTGCCTACACTGCTGTATCAAAATAAGTTTTCTAAATGTATATTTAGTTTAGTTCTGGAATTAATACTGTTCATTGTTTTGAAAAGGAAAAGAAAGACTTATGTTTCCAGTCACCTTTATTTCACTAGAAAAGTATAAATTACCATTATAAATACAGATAACACCAGTATAAAAATTAGATTCTCATTTATAAAATAAATACTAAAAGTCAAAGCAACAGGTATCTCCAAATCCCATCACCAAGATGATTTGAATCTATACCACAGAAACCATTCTTCAACTGTTAATTAAAAATGATGTTCAAAATGCAGTAAATACTGCTACCTATTCAGTGCTTACTGAAGTGAGTTACTACTGACTCAAAGCCTGCAAAGTATTTGTTCTAACATTTAGTTGGAACTATCAGACTCCCCTGTCTATATAACTCTAGGTGTAGTGTAACTGGATATACTTTCCAGATAAATAGCAAGTACCTGCTTCAATAGTGTTTCTTACAAGTTGCCAGTGCAGTAGTTTCAGTCTGTTTACCTTTGTCTACATCCAAAGACAAAAAGACCAAGTTAATTTTATCCAAGAAGTGCAGAAATAATAGTAGCAATTTTGTCACATCTGAACTAACAGATTATTTCACCAGTTAATATTGTTAAAAGGCAGATAAATACAGGGTTTGTTTCATAGAAACAGAAAAATATTCCTTTTAGTTAGGTAAAGGACACCTATTTTTCAAAAGTAGTGTTTTTTCCCCTCACAAGTACCGTAAGTCTTCTGGCTCAATAAGGCCATACTGATCAAGTTAAAAGTACCTCTAGTTCAGAATCCTGTTTGACAAGACAATAGAAGGGGCTTGGGAACAGTCTAGGAAAAATCTCTCTGCAAAGAGACCTTGGCAATTTTGAGACAGGCAAACACCAGCCATAGGAAGTTCTACAAGGGAAAGTGCTGGGCTCGGCACCTGGCATGGGGCAACCCTGGACGTGCAGACAGACTGGGGAATGACAGGCTGGACAGCAGAAAGGGGCCTGGGGGACCTGCTCAAGGGAAAGTTGAACATGAGCCAGCAGTGGCCTGGCAGGAGGGACATCCCTGTCCTGGGGACATCAGGGACAGCATCACAGCCAGGCAAGGGAGGGGATTGTCCCGCTCTGCTCTGAGCTGGGGCGGCCTCGCCTCGAATGCTGGGGGCAGTTCTGGGTGCCACAACACAAACAAGACATTGAGCTGTTAGAGAGGGTCCAAAGGAGGGAAACAAGGATGAGGAAGGGTCCAGAAGGGAAACTGTATGAGGAGGGGCTGAGGTCACTTGGTCTGTTCAGCCTGGAGAAAAGGAGACTGAGGGGACACACTTCAACAACCTCTGCCCCCTCGCAGAGGGGCAGGTGCCAATCTCTGCACTCTCGTGACCAGTGACAGGACTCAAAAAAACCAGCATGAAGCTGAGTCAGGGAAGGTTTCAGTTGGGTGTCAGGGAAAGATTTCCACCCAGAGGTGTCTGGGCACTGGAACAGGCTCCCCAGGGAAGGGGTCACAGCAGCAGCCTGGTAGAGGTCAAGAAGCTGAACACTCTCAGGCACAGGGTGTAACTCCTGGGGATGGTGCTGTGCTGGGCCAGGACTTGGACTCGATGATCCTGATGGGTCCCCTCCAACTCAGCACATTCTGTGATTGTAACAGATCACCAGAATGCTCTTCCAGCCTCTGGCCACTAATGACACATGGCTTCCTGATATCTGGATTTTTCGTCTGTACTGTCTAGTGAATCTTTTAATCCACATAAATTTGGGCTTCAGAATTCCTGTTTCACAGAGCCTAAAAGGCTCCACTCAATTACCCAATTTGGGTTTTTTTTGTTGTTGGGGTTTTTTCTGCTCTGGCTCTGCCACTAGTGTCTGCCATACTTTTTCCTTAGACACCATTAAGCAGCTCCTTTTCTCTCACAGCTCTTGCTTTCTTTGCTTTCTTGCGTTTACACAGAACCACTGGAAGGACAATGGCAAGAGTGATGACTGCAACTGCTATCACTGCTAGGATGATAAACACTTCTGTTCCATATTCTGTAAGGGAAAAAAAAATCCAAGATTCAGTTATCAGAACCCACAATGTCACAGTGCTACAGACTCTTAGCACTCATTCCACTGAATGAAAAAATATTTTCTATATGATAGTCTCACAGAAGTGGAGTTACCACTTCAGTGTGAACTGAATAGATTTTAACATGAATTTGTTGAACTGAAGTAAAGCTTTAGTTCATCTGGTTCACCCTAGGTTTTAATCTAGTTTAGTTAGTGCACTGAAGTACCATGCTAACATCGTAAGAATAAGTCAAACCATTCCCCCTGCCTGTACATTATTTCTGTCCAAATGAAAATTTATTCTAGGTTACAAGCTAGAAACCAAGAGAAGATTTTTCTATTTAAATTTTAATGAAATTACAATTTGTCACTTTTGCGGTAAATTCTCCGGATAAGAAAGCTATTTTGAGTTCATTTGCCATTTTAGAAGAGTTTTTCTAGAGTGCAAATATTCTTACCCAGGGAGAAGAAAGATACAGTACAGCAATGTGATATTATTTAAGTAATATTGATGACTGTATATTGAAGAAAGTGTTATCCAAATGGCTAGTCTGAAATGGCTGGGTGATTCACCCACACTTGCTAACCTATTCACCAGTAAAAAAGTCTATCTGCCAACCTCTGACCTCGGAACAAGAAAGAAAGTCTTCTTCTCATCATTTGCTTTTGGCATAATTAAAGGTCAGTTCATACTACAAGTAAATAGATATGCAGGTTTCTAGCACTTGTATGTTCTAGAGCTAATCCTTCAAGCACTTACTATGGCATCTGCTATTGGAAGGATCTGAGGAAAACAACTGGAAACAAAAATGAAGCTGAAGGCTAGTGATGAGATCTGGGACCTCAGACACCAGTCATCAACTCACTCAATTTCACCAAAACAGTTGGGCAAAACCCTAAAACCAGCTCCAACTAACTAAAGATGGTGGACTCTTACTCAAAGTGAGTTCTTCCCATGAGTTTCCATGTTCTCTATGCTGTGTATTCTAACTTATACAGTAAATAGTTAATTTCATTGCAGGCACCGGAATTTAAAGATGTGAGGTTTTTGTTAGAATATTAAAGACTGAGTGAGAAACCTCACCTGATACTTACCATCTAAGATATTCCTTCCTACACTGGTACAGAGCACCACGCTTTCTTGGCCATTACGATTTTCTCTGCGAGAGGGAATGATTCCCTGGACATAGAAGCAATAGTTCTTTCCACTGTCAACACTTACTTCAAAATTATGGCTTTTTGTTGTTACATCTTTCTGTAAAAAAAAAATATTTCAAGTGTCAGCTCTGAAGGTAGAACAGAAATTGTGTAACTATACAAGATATAACAATTATTACAGAACAAAAACTAGAGTTAGACCTTACCTTTCCAGAACTTTGATCTTTCCAGTAATAGAGTTTGTATTCCAGGTCATGCTGGAAAATATCTTGAATACTCCGAAAGCTTCCATTAGGAAACATATATGGTGTAAGTGGATCTTTGAACACGACATTCAGTTTGGAATCTTTTTGTGAATAATCCTTTATCTCTGGTTTTCCAATAAAAGCTAAACAAAGATTTTTAGAATGAAAAAACTGACATCTTCATTTATTTATGACATGCTCTTTTTTCTCCCACCCTCCATTGCCTCCCCTCCTCAAATCTATTACAAGTTTACAAAGCCAGTGAAGGCCTAGATTGTAAACAAGTATTTTCACCTAGTACATAATATTAACTAAATGGTCTACTCAGTGCAGTGAGAAACAAATGGCAACTAAAATCTTTCACCCTCCCCTACAACAGAGAAAGCTTTATGCCTGAATATTTTCTTTCCCAATATCAGCAGGGTTACTGTAAGAATCTGTAGAAAAAACCTTTAAGCTCAATCTAAACCTTGTTTAAATCAACAGAAGTCATCTTGAAAATATATTTATAGTAAGATTTTATTGGCAATCCTACTTACTCTGGCTGTAAGGTATAAATTTTTCAGAGACTGCAAAAGGTGGCTCTTCAAAGTTATCCATCTCTGCAGGCTTTACAGACAGTATGTGTGCTGTATAGGTCTCCTTTACATTCCTGAGCACATCAGTAACATCACACTCTGTTTCTGATGTCAGTATGCATTTCCTCTTCACGTCAGATGTCTGTCTGAAAAGAGCAAGAAAGAAGTGTCAACACTTTTGAACCAGACGTGTGTAATATATATTATACATTTAGATTCGTTAAAAAACATTTTTCCCCTCAAATTGTATAGATTTTCCTCATCTAGTAGAACAACCTTGCAGGCTAAAAGGAGAAAACCTCAAAAGGCACTATCCTGTACAGCTGTATGTCACAATTCAAAGCAGAATTAAGTAAATCAAGTATGATTGATATTAATTACAGAAATGTGCTATAAGACATATATATGAATTAAAAAGTCAGTCTTTTACATGAATTGAATAGAAACCATAACTAGTTCTGATTTTGCATTTTTCTGCAGTTGCAGAATGTATTTTAAAAAAACATAAAATGCATTAATCACTTTGAAGGTGTTCTTGATGCATTTGCAAACTATTGCCTTAAGAAATATCTTAATAGTTGTTATAGGAAGCTCTATTGACACTGATTGTTTAATGTGACAACAATGTTTCCATGTAGATGTAATTTGGTTTGCATCTATGCAAGTGCCACTAAGAACCAGACAGTAGCAGCAAATTTCAATGCAGAATTGCAATTTAAAAACATTGACAAAAAGCATGACCCATGCACTTCTCTTGATTTTTAAATGATAGAAAGCAGGTCCATTTACTTGTGAAATAGCAATGAGACTATGAAAAAAGTGTTAATTTCCCATTTTACTTCCTCATAAGAAGGAACAAAAAAAACAGATTAGCTATTACTCCTTCAATTCTTTTCCCTCTTTTTGCTGGTGAATTAAGGAGAACAAAAATTGTGTGATCTCAGCTGGAAGAGCGACTGTTTGAATATTAACAAAGAGGTTTTCCTCAAAGTAGATCAAGTTTCCTTTTTTAGAGTCAGCTGAACTCCCTACTCACTTCATCAGGTCTCTTTTGTCACACATCAATGAGGGACAGTGCCACAAGAAATGCACTGAAAAGGGATAGAGGTTTGACCTTTTCGATGAAACAAATGTACTCTGTAAATATACACACACAAGAAAGCAAAGATTTAATCCCACATCTTCCATAACAGCAACTTCAGTCAAAAGAGGTGCCCCTGCTGCAGAATTACACCCAATTCTATACTGGATCTTGGGCACACAGATTACAGTTTTTTGCAAGCAAAATGTCTGGAAAGAAACTCTGGATTCAAAAACTTCATAAAATGTGTTCTGCAAAGCGTGTGCTTTCAAGTTCATTAATCTAATCAGTCTTAAAGAATGAAAAAGCACATTAAGCCATTACACTGGTATTTCACTTGTTAGTCACGAGAGAACACTGGTTTTTATGCCACTTTTTGAGCCAGTAGAGACTACAGTACCCCTTTTTCATTAATGTGTAGGAAGTTTGATGATGCATTTTCCCTTTAGGGCACGTTTAATAATGCTCTATGTATTAAAATGGGAGCTAAAACCAGCACAGATTTATTACTGAACTTCATGGAAAGTTTTGTGCAATTCTGAAAGAGGCATTAGGCACTTCACATAAGCTGGCTATGTTTTATGTACACAGTATTTTACAGCTTACATAAAGCATGATATCTTGACAGAGATAGATGAACAAAGGTAATTTTTAGTATTACTCAGTGAACAAAATTATTAAGTACTGTGATTCACCAATTAGAATAAAATGCAGACTCATTTATTAGACACCTCCCAAGACTGAAGACACAAGTCCAGACACCTTGAAAGACATAAAAAGGTGAAACTCTGTCTAATATGTGGTATGTCAGACTGAGTACCAACTCCTCCAAAGTATCCTGGCTGGCTCTCTCGAGCAGCACCAAACCCCAGAACTGAAATACTGACCTAAAGCTCATCTCTCCATTTCTGAAGTGGGTAAAACCAGATGTCTAAACCTGATATTTTTATGGTTGGACACTGAGAAGTATTAACACCTAGGTTGGCAGTTTTCCTAAATCCTAACGTTTGGGCACTTTTCCTGTTACATTCACTTTCAGAAATATTCAAACGTACTGTTTTAATTTTCTTCAATTGCCATTAATGAACATATCATAGCGTTATCTACTTACCCATGTATTTCTACAGTATAGAAGTAGCCTGATGGTTTTGGTTGCCACTGTAGTATAGTTTTAAAATTGATTGAAGACCAAGTAATATTGACTGCTGTTGGTAGGTTTTCATAGCCTTTAAATACAGAAAAGAGCGCCATCAGTCATATTATATATAATTCCTGTTTCCCTGCAGTCACTGTTCAGTTAAATGAAGCAGTTGCCATTAATTGCAACTTGGAAATGTTTTCTTGGGGAAAAAGGCTCAGTCCTGCCCTTAGGAAAGGACTGCTCATCTTACTAAAGGAATGTGTACTGGCAGAAGTGAAGAATGAGAAGACAATTATTTTCTGTCTTGCAACTCTGAAATTGATGAGCTAATTTGGAGTTGCTTTTTGATCCAAGACCTCTGCAGAAGGTACAAAAGCTTGAACATTCTCGTGAATGTTCAAGCATTGAACAAATGAGGCATAGTCCAAAATCATCCCTAGTTGTATCTGCTGCAGAAAGCGTTAGCTCCTGGATTCCCATTTACATATTTTGGAAAGATAAAGTCTCTTTAAAAATCAGTGGTTACCCTACACACCTACAGTATCAGAGAGAGGCCACCTCGGGATGAGCTCGTGCCCCCCTTAAGCAGCAGATTTTTGGCCAGCCACAGCTGCTTCGGGGAAATGCCTAGGACGAAGCCGGATGGGAAAACCCCTCGCAACCCTGCAACCTCTGGAAATACCCCACCGTTTACCTCCTCTACCTCTTCGACAAGCTCGGAGCTGGGAACAACGGGAGGAAATCTTGCCCACCCCCGAGGCCGTCCCCGCTCCCAGCACGGCCTGTGAGGAGCCCGCAGCGGCGACTCGCCCTTGGCGGCGCGGGCGGCGGAGCGCTGCCGCAGGGTCGGCCCGGAGCGCCAGGGGCAGCG
>VZRH01004833.1:10750-34488 GCA_013397555.1 Urocynchramus pylzowi
CAGCGCCTGTGGCGGGGCGGCGGCGCGCAGCATCCTGGGCGCGGTGAGGGACTGCGGCGCGCCGCCGGCAT
This sequence comes from Urocynchramus pylzowi, assembly GCA_013397555.1. Lineage (NCBI taxonomy): Eukaryota > Metazoa > Chordata > Aves > Passeriformes > Fringillidae > Urocynchramus > Urocynchramus pylzowi. The sequence continues at coordinate 10,822 of VZRH01004833.1, forward strand.
ATATGGAGCGGGGCAGCGCAGAGGCGGGACCCAGGCCTCGCCCCGGGGCCGCCCAGCGGGGGCGAGGGACGGAGCGCGACGAAAGCGCTCGGGCACCGCCGGGTTGAGCAAGCACAGAGCGGGATCTTCGAGGAAAGGGAGGGGAGGGGCGCTGAGGGACGGACGTGTCCCGCGGGCTCCAGCCCCGCCACCGCGTCCCCCGGCGCAGGCCGAGCCGGACGTGAGGGCGCATCTGGACATGCCTGCGGTCCCTGTCCCTCTGCCTGCTTGGTGTCGTCAGGCACTTGTACCCCCCCTCCCTTCTCTTCTTGGAATACTGGTGAAACTGGACACCACTAGGATAGCCAGCTTCATCCTCTGCAAACCTTCAGCTGGCTGTCGAGGAACACCGCAGCTCGGAAGTGGCTGCTCTGTGGGGCAGCTGGTCATGCAGAAGTGATGTTGGGTTAATTAACTTTGATCCCTTTGGGTTAATTTAACTTTGTACATTCTGAAGGGCTAAATATGTGAGGCGGGGGCTATGGCTCTGTGCAGTTCTCAAGCTTCAGAGGGAGCTGTGCTCGCAGGAGCTCGGGACTCTGCCGCAGGAAGGAGGGAAACAGACCATGCAGTAGAACCCGAGTCATAATTCAGGGGGACATATGCATTTACAGTCTTAGACTGACTCTTCTTTTTATTTTGATGCTGACTTGGTACCGTGTATGTGGAACACGTAGGTAAGAGAAGAAGACTAATGGAAAAGTTGAATATTTCATTACCTTTAATTTTCATGATTGACATGTACTTGTCTGCAAGCAATCAGTTCTCTCTCATAATGCAAAATAAATGCATATGGAACAAATTACAATATCCATTCAACCAGAGTCTGCGTCAGAATTCATATTATTCTAAGGTGTACCTAAACCCTTGATTTTTAAGTTATTGGCAAACCTTCATTAAAATCCAGCCATACACCTTCTCATTTTTCTGCTTTGTTTTTGATCAAATTTCAGCACTGTCTGTGTGTAGCTGTATGCCAACATTACCTCAGCCAAAAATATTGCCTGCCTTTAACTTAGTGTAGAATACAGATCTTGTGATGTTTCTAGCTTTTCAGGATGGTGACCTTATAAGATCACAGTTGATTTTCAAAGGACTCTAAAAAGAGAAACATACACACATGTTTAAAGAAAGAGATGCTTATATGAAACTTTAAAATCACCTTTAGGCTTTAATTCCACTTAATTTCATGTAGTTCAGTCACAAAAGATGGAAAGTGGGTCAGCGGTAGTTTCCAGGTTTTATGCAGGTAATCTCGGGATCCCTTTTTCCTGCCTGTTCCTTCTTAGGAACTGCTCAGCCCTGCCTGGCTCCAGGCACCAACCAGCGTGGGAGAGGAGAGGAGCCTCACACAGCCTGACAGGGGCTGAAGCCTCTGAACTCTACTCAGCAGCCAGTGACTTCACTGTGACATTCTGGTTACATTTCCTGCCTGCTTTATGGTGTTTCAACAGCTCATTTAACACAGAAAAATTGTGCCTCTTTTCAAACATATGTTGCTACATGCAGGCGAGCCTTCTGCTGACGTAGAGCTCTGGCAATTTGTCTAGAAACTTAGTATTTGGCTGCCATAGTGGAATGCCAAAATGTAGGCATCATCTCTGAACATGTTTCTAACCCATTTAGTCATCCTGTGATCATTTAGAATCAACTGAGAAAAAATTCATTCCTAAGGTGAAGTATATATTTTCCTAGTACAGGCATCTAAAGCAAGTCAAATGAATCTATTTTAGTGTTGAAATAAATGGAACATTTCTATTGGTGGAGATGAAGATCTTGTTGAGACTGTTTAGAATATGTGGGGGACATGCAAGAGCACAAGCCTGGCTGCACAATTTAGTTTAGATGACCTCTTCCACTCTGTGACATCTTCAGAATGGTGAACTGGGTGGAATCACGGTTGTTACCCATTTGGAAGGTTTGCCAGAATGCAAGCAAGTTCTACAGATTTTCTTTCCTTGATATGTATGCTAGGGAACCAATTGATTATGGAAAAAGTGAGGAGGAAAACAAAACTAAATCTGTGAAACTCCATTCTTTTTTAAGGAGGTGCATGTATTTATTTTTACTGTATGACCTGCCAAGTCTCTAAACTGGTTTGCTTAGAGAGAGCTACAAATAATTTTTTGCTTAGCAAAGCAATTGCCACATCATGTTTTCTGTACAGTCACATATAATTGTTATTATTATGCTTTGGAATGCCTCAGGTGACATCAGTGACAGATTGGTTTCTTTACGCTGGTGGTTTTGCAAGACTGTAAGTAAAATTTTGTAATAGTTATTAACGTTTTGAAATTTTGTGGTGCTATAAAATGTTCATCACTCCATGCTAACATCAAAGTCAGCAATATCATCATATCTGTAAAATTTACTTGTGTGAGCAGGATTTGAAATCACTGAGAACTTTTTCCAAAATGAAATTGTTCCTGATATTTATCTTAAATTTAAATCTTTGTTTGATTTGTCTTAGTGACCCATATGATTGAGTAAATGATGTAATTATACAATTAATTATATTTCATTAGAAACCCCAGAAGTTTAGGTAACAACCTGTAATTTGGTATCTGCTTCCATAAATATCTTAGCATTTCTCTTGCAGACCTGCTTTATCAAATACTGTTATAAATGCATACACAAACTCACAAATACCACTGAGAAACAGTATTTGTAATTAAGAGGAATTGCATAACGTTGCAAAACTTTTTGATGCACAGCAACTCAATTAGTGTAGTCTCCCTTTGGTGAGCAAAGTCATTGAACCAGTGTAATGGAGTCAAGAATAAACTTTTATACCTAAAAGTAGCCGTGTTTATGCCTGAAATCTCCATACCAATGAAAGTCCCAGTATTGTGAATTCCTTGTGAATCCCCGATTTTCTTATTATCTAAACTATCATAAATTATTCTGTGATTCTAAAGGTACATTGTGGTTTTATAAAATCACATGTAGCTTAACAGAAAACAGTTTTACAGTAAAGTTTACTGGGATAAACTTTACAGTAAAGTTTTACTTTAAAAAAAGTTTACAGTAAAGTTTTACTTTAACAGTAAAGTTTCACTGGGATAGAACTAGTTAAAAAATTAAATCCAGTTCTGACATTAATGAATCTTCCTTTCACTTGTTAGAAGAAAGTAATGAAAAAAAAAATTGATGGAAAAATTGAAATTAGCAAAAAATATTTCTTACAGGGGAATCACAGGTACAATATTAATTTCTTGTTGATAGTAGAAATTCTGAAGTGAACATTTGTATGTTTTTCTGATATTCTGCTTTCAAAATTTCTGTTTTTACCACGTTGGTCATACAAAGGTCTCCTTACATCTCCTTATCATATGGATATGCTAGAAGGAGACACTAGCACAGGAACAAATCTGCTGGGAGTTTTTGGGTCTGGATGGGCTCTGTGTGGAAATGATGCCTGCTTGGGAGGAAGGACAGGATCCCAGAGAGGGAGGCTTTGACCCTTTTCCACTCTGAAAATTCCTGTCGACATTGCTTTGGTGTTAGCTCCAAATTCCTGTTTCTCACTCACAGAATGATGTGTGATGCATTTACTATCCTTTTCAAAATCTCGTCTTGCAGCACTATTTCCTGAAAAAGAATTTGACCAACATATTTGGTGCATTTTATTCCTGTGATCTTCAGCGATGCCTTGGGGTAAATCAGATCACGTAAATGAAAATTTAAACCACGCTTTGGTTGATTTGGTGCGTGGAAGATTCCCGAAAGCAAGTGGCTACAGCGATAGCCCAGCTGTGCTGTGAGGAGTGCCAGGGTGCTGCTGGAGTGCTGGGAACAGCTGGGTTTGTTTACTAGTGAGGCTCTCCTGCTAGAGGACAAGCAGTTACAAAAGTAGTAATAAATGTCACGGGAGCACTGCAGAAACTATGGAGATAGAGACACTAAATTGTGTTGGTTCCTTCCGTGCCCGGGGGCTTTAGTTTAGCCAAACCAAAGTGTTACAAGGTTGAATCTGTTGTTTGACACCGTGATGCAGTCTGTCTTCCCTTTATTCCAGGTGTTCCATCCCAACTGTGAAGTATCCTCTTGGGGTATTTAGCTTACCCTGTTATATCTTAATGACATAAATTAATCTTGCAGTTCCTATGCATCTCCCTCATAAGATTTATTTTTTCCAAATGTTGTTAGACACAAGTGCAACTACCAGACTTTATTTATTTAGGTTTTCTTCTCATGCCTGAGTTTGTGAGGAAGAGACCAAACTGAAAAAAAACAAAACAAAACCAAAAAGTAACAAAAATATTAAATAAAAATAAATAAAACATTTTTAAAGAGGCAAGTACATTAAGAGTAGCCTCCTTTCTTTTCATATTGAATCCAGTCTCAGCTCATGACTCTTTGTATTTCAGGACTGAAATAAATCCATTTTACTAGACAGTTATTTATAACTCTTAGTAAAACTTACTTCTCTTTCTTATAGATTTTTTAAAAAATATGGATTTATTAATATTAGATGTGACATATATAACTTCTCAGTGAAGGTAGTGCTAGTCAAATTCAGTGTTCTTTAAAAATATTTGGCATGAGCACACCTTGAAAGGTTAGGTAATTCCGTGGGTAAAGTAAACAAAGCTTCAGTTTGAACAAATGTGTTCTCTAGGCTGTCATAAAACCTATTCTTAGGAACTGTGAGAGAGGAAAAGATAAACAGCACTCCATTTGACTTGCTATTGTAATGTTTAATCTTCATGTAAAATGGCTTTCTCTTTTGGAGAAATTTGATACAACAAAAACCCTGTTCTGTACTAACCAGCAAAATTAAATTGAGTTTCTTTCATATCCTGCATCTCTGTTCTTTGCCATTACATTACTTCATTGATGCTGCCTTTTTTGCTGAGGTGGGAGTCAGTAGATTAAAGATAATTGAAAAATGGATCAGATTAGCTATTGGAGAATAGTTCTGGGTTTGACAATGGGACATAATTGGCCTGCTATGTCAATAAAACACTATCCAAATGCTGCAAGAGTTATTTATTTAACTTGGCATAATTGTTCACAGCTTACTGAATAAATAAATATCACTGTAAAGTGACATTTAAAAAAACAATACAACAATGTTAACAAGACATAGTATCTACTGAAATCAGTATACATGAGCCCCCAGTGTCAGACTTGAAATTTTATTTTCAAGGAACAAAAAAAATATTAAAATACATAAAATGCTAATGCAGCATGATTTTAGCTGAGTTCATCATCATGACAAGAAAGAGTGAATTTTATTTCACTGCAAAATGTGAACCATTTTACTGTGAGATAAAGAGGGATTTGAGTCTTACTGTCCTTTGATGCCCGTTAGTGTTGACAAAATACTGACAGAGATCATATCACTTGCTAGATATTTTCTGCCACTTTGTGCTACTTGTCATCTCAAACCATAAGTCTGTGTAAACAACTTAAAATTTTAGCCCTGACAAAAAAATACATGCAAAGGGGTATTACTGCTGCTAATCAGTTTCCTATCTGTTCAGTGCAAAGGGAATGAAACATCTTAGATCTAATTCACCAAGGTCTGAAGGAGTTATCTCAAGTATCTCTAAACTTTTTTTTTACAGACATACTCATTCTCTGTCTTTGAATGCAAGAACAATTTTAACTCAGCCAGTTTAAGGGCAAGATGACTAGAGCATAAACTGGTGCTAGCTAAGGCATTGCATTCCTGTGTGTAGAGCAATCCTCCCGTAGCAGCCAGCACCCAAGTACATTCTTTCAGTGCACCAGGGGCACAGCATGTACAGAGTGCACTTCTGGTGACTGCTTGAGTTGATTTAGGAGTTAGCATAAAGGGCTGAGGAGAAACATCCAGTATAGCATTTAGCTGGAAAAGCTGTGTGCTTTGTAGCAAAGGGCTGAATGTTGAACCCTGAAATTCTCAAGGATTTAAAAACAATTGTGTCATTATGTTTTGTATTTAGGTGTGTTAGGAGTCAAGTTGGGGTCTCTTGTAAAGCTTGACTGCTGGCATTCCAAACTGCTGCCTTTGAACATGTAGCTGTTTGATTAGTGGTGCTGAGAGCTTTGTTAGTGTATTTGAAAAGAATATAAAATACATAGAGGAAATATGTTCTTACATTGAGGGTTTTCCTTAGAACAAAGAAAAACTACAAATTAGTAACACTGATCAATAATTACCAGAATGTGTACTTTCAGCTTATTTTATTAACAGCTAGGTAATCTAGGATTTTAAGTTTGAAAAACTGATTTTATTTTAGTCCAGTTATCTTGTTCTTTCCCCATGATATTTAACTTCAAAATAACATCAGCCCAGTTTTTGCTTCCTGGTATCTGTCTCCATTATCTAAACCACACTGACTTCTGCTGATACCCACAGGAACATCTTGGACTATGTATCTCTTACCTCCACCTCTGGATTTGGTTCCAAACAGTGTGGTTGGTATCTGATTGGTACAACACTTGTTAGAATAGAAGGAAAAGTACCTTTCAAATGAAGAGTAAATACTCCTTTGCAATCTAAGACATCTAGAAAGTCAAAGCCATCCTCCTGTAAGATTCCAGTTACAAACTTAGGCTCCTTGGTGCTTTGGTGAAGCAGTAGTAAGAAGTATGTCTCCTGGTGGCAGGTACCCAGGTTAGTGCAAACTCTGGAGTACTATTGCTTTTCCAAATGTGGCATACTTTAGCACTTTAAGGGGTTTTATAAACTCAAAGCTAACTTGCATTTAGAAAAAAACCCAGAAATATACACTTTTAAAATAGGATAATGTAGCATAAGACATAAGAAAAATGAAAATTCTTATTAGATTAAAGTTGTCTACTCATTCTTTCCTACAAAACACAGTCCTGTGCTCTAGGTTCATGCTTTTCCCCACAAACTTTCATGGGCTGCAGTAAACTTGAAGAGTTCATTTAGGTCCCTAGAAAATAAAAAATAAAATCAGTTGGAAAATTTGCTTTAAATTAATTTCCTGATCTTCTCAGCAGTCTTCTATTCTCTGCTGTTACTGCAGGCTCCTCCTTGCTATGCCTCTCATTCATTCTTTTTAGCAGAAAGACACAAATAGGACTGCTAGACTTGTATGTCTCCTTTTCTATCTTCTCAGGAAACCAATAACGCTAATGTTCAAAAAGTCTGCAAAGCAGGGATAGTCTTCCCCTGTTAATCAGTGCAATTGTTTTCACTTTGTCTTTTGGCAGAGGGATACAAGAAGGGAGAAGTAAATAGAACAAGGTTGAGTCTGATAATAATGCAGAAGCATATTTACATTCACTCAGGTATATACAGCACAGTGTGCCTTGTGTGAATCACATACCTGCATGTCCAGAAGTTAATCCTGTTGGAGGTAGCTCCCATTTTCTAGTGCAACTCCTAGATGCAGGGAAAAAAACTGACTGTACAACTTGCATAGTTTCTGCATAGAAGATGTCTTTGTGCTGATAAGGGTCAGGGTGTGCATTGAGTCTCAACTCAATCACAACTCCCTGTGCAGGCAGCACATTCGTTTTGAAAGATATAGAAAAATTTGCAAAGATTTAGCTAGATATAGGTAGCTTTGCCCTTGTTTGTGAATAATCTGTAGCATCTGTGCTGATCTTTTATCAAATACAATATTGTGCAATATTGCAAAACTCTGCAGGCAGATAACAGCGTACTGATTAATTAGCAGCCCCAAGAATAGTAAAAAATCTTTGGATCCGCTGGTTCAGTCCTTGTTGTTGTTTCTACTTTCCTGCATTTTTTGTTTCATGATCAGCCTTGATAAATTTTCCTGAAATGCTTTAGAAAAAAGAAGCCTATATTATCATCTAGATTACCCAATTTCAATCATAAATATTAATTTATTTTGTTGCTAACTTTGTTGGAGCTTTAAGATCTTCAAAGTGTTTTAATTAGACCTGAAGCCTGGCTAGGCAAACAAAATCTTGAACTGCTTTTTTCAGATGTTTCACGGGATGCTTTCCCTCCCTCTCTCCTCTTATTCTGAGAAGCAGGCTTGACATAGGCACCTTTGGACAAACAGCAGAGGCTTGAGCTGAGATTGTATCACCTTGGAATTTTAAAATCTCAGGAGGAATTTGAACTCGAGGTGTTACCTTTTCAAATATGTAGTACTGCCAGGCAGAGACAGACATTCAGTGGGAGAGGGGGAATTCCAGTATTAGAGGCCAGAATTGGCTGAATTTCAGCTTCCAAACTCTTTTAATATAGTATTTAAACTCTTACTGCACAATTCTGCTTGAATCCAGACTTTGCTATCTTGTCTTGAGTCCAAAGCTATGTCCCCAGAATCTGAAAGACTGTATCCAATTCTTCTATTCTTCTGGCTTCAGTATTTCTGAATACTTTACAAATTCTTGTCCAAACCCCAAACTTGTTCAAAGTTCAGAGTTTATTCTTTGTTTCTTGTCTGAAAAGGCCGGATGAATTAATTGGGAAGTCATGTGTAGTAGTGTGCGAAATACTCAGCGAACAGTTTTGATTCTTAGCAAGATTTTTGAATTCAGCGTGCATGGAGAATTTTCAATCATTGATTGTGCTAATTCCTAAGCCTTCTTACGATAAAGATTATGCTACTTCTATTCTCTGGGAAAGAAGGGAGGGAGCACTAAGAACTGGAACTCAGACACGTTCAGAATACAAATACGGCCTGCTTTGCCCATGAATTGACTAATGCATTGCTCCGTGATTCACTTGCACCAGGAATCTGAGAAACAGAAAATACTAGACTCACAAAGGCTTTTATGTGCTACTTGAAAGGAAGAATGGGGTCAGACACTTTTTTGGACTAAGCTTTGATGACACAGGAGAAATTCAGAAGTATGCAGGGAAGCGTATTTTCTTGCTGCCAGGAAAGAAACAGGCAAGTTTTGTTCTGCCTCTTTGGATTTTTTGCCAGCAATCAGCAGTGTAGACTCCCTTTTGAGCAAGGCAGGCAGGCAGCTTTTATTAGTCTCTTTTGCTACCTCCCCCTTCACTGTCTCCTGTAACTTACATACATAGCTTCATCTAATTTAATTCTGAAGGAAGGCTCTGTTTTTAAAAAGGAAAATTGCAGCTAAAAATGCTCTTCAGTTAAACTATCACTCGAGTTGGTGACCATAACAGCTCCATATTTTGCCTTGATCACTTGACGAATATATCATGATTTCTACTTTTCCACAGTTGTTGCCCAGTAACAAATTCCCCTATTAGTTGTGGGGTTTAATTGCCTTCACCCAGCTAGGTTCTCCATCTCCTTTCAGATTGTTCCACCAACCCTCCCAGTTCTATCTCTGTCAGTAGCAAAGGGGCAAGTAACAGAGACTGTTAAGTGCAATGGAGATATTGTTAACATATCAATGTTATTTGGTTTTGTATTCTTAACTTTATTTATCCTTCAGAAGAGTAGTCCCAGGTGAAATGTTTTATAAGCACTTGCTTTCAGAGAGAGAGGTAATTATTACAGGAAAAAATATGCCAAATACATATTTATTGCATATGTTTTTAACCTGTTTTTTTCCTGGGTAGCTTATTCATGCCAGATAAGCGAACTGACCTATAACAGCAATATGGCTGAAGTATGCAAAGAACTATACAGAAATCCTTTGACCAAGAAAATGACACAGATTTAACTGTATTACAAAATTTTTCATCATAAATCCAGCTTCACAGTCAAAATATTTGTCTGTTCAGAGGCTTCGTGTTCTCTTAATGACATTTTAATTGCAAAAAAAATATTTGAACTGGTTATACCCAGAGACCCAACTCCAACTTTGTAAGTATTTTTGTCATTTGTCGTGGAATTATTCTGCAATGTATAATGGCCTTTTTTGTTTTGTTTTCTTTCAAGTGTCTTTGATTTGAAGACGGATGACCCAACCCTTTACTAATTTTTACTTTACACAGCTGGCTGAATGCTAAAGTGTTAATAATGGGGCAGATCAAAAACTACCTTCCATTAGTGAAGAAGCGTAAATTCTCTCTACATCTGAGAGAAGTTGCCAGAAGATTTTTCAGTTATAACCTAGATTTATAATTTGATGGTATGTAGTTCATAACAAGTCTGAACCCATAGAACCTGGAACATTTAGATCATTAAGATCTAATTAACATGCATTTATTTGTAATCTTTGCGTAGTTGTGCAACTCTATTAAAAGGACACATTCTAATCTTGTTTACACTGTCTGTATAGCAGTTTAAGCTTTATGGATTTAATTTGATGATAGAAAGGAGAGGAAAATCAAGTTCAAAGTGTATGAGATCTATATGTGTAAGACCTGCATTTGGCAGCAATAGTATCTCCAGGCTTAAAGCAGACATACATAGGTTTTGTTTCCTTCTCTAGACCAGTACCTCTGTGTCAAGGGGTCATCAGCTAATGTTATCTTCTGACAGCCAGCTCAGTGGATATCACATAAATCCTGCTTTAAACTTGCCAACAAAAATTTTCAACTTATATCTGCAGTTAAAATATTAGAGCATGATCATTTCCATATGGGAAATAGCTGCACTCCCAACTGCTAACCCTTGTGGGGTGGCAGGGTATGACCACACAGCACAGTCTGTATCTCACAGACTTTCCCAGCCTCATGTTGTCTTGTGTGTCTCTGTGATAACATAAAAATACAGAAACCTGCTTGTGCAGGTTCCTGTTTGCTACTACCAGTAAGGATGCATTGCTACAAGTGAAAAGGAAGGAAATTTTTGTTTTCATTTAATATGGGTATAATTATGAATCTGCATTTACTTTGGGGTAGAACCAGCTCTTTTCTCTTTCCCAAGTGGGGACCTATGTTAACATAGATATTGCACTGTCGTGTTGCTAAGTGCCAATTTCAGCTTGACAGAGGAGCTTTGTGCAAAACATCCATGTCAAATGTCCTGATATTGATACTCTGAAATTTTACAGCACATATTTTAAAGTATTTGAAGAACCAAATTACCTTGCTTTATTCTTCTCAGACTCTAGCCAACACCAGTAATCAGCACCAGAACTGTGTAATAGGGTTTTGTTTCAAAACTCTGATGTTTTTTGCTTGTCATTGGGTCTTTATTTGGGGCCAAGTGAACTTTTCCTTTTTGTGCCATTTTTGGAGCTGCAGTGTTGCTTGATGTACTTCCTCATGTGCAGCTGCAGGTGAAAAGTGCATGAGAGACAGAGACAGGATTTCTGAAGAAGAGGATGTGACATCAGAAAAAGGGAAGTTTGGAAATTGTAGCTTTTCAGCATATTAAGACACTCTTTGTTGTGCCTTAATGCAATGCTGGATCCTAATTTAATGTGATTTATTATATGCCTGTTACCATTCCCTCGTGTAATCAACATGCTCTCAGAAACAGTAGTGCATATGCAAACTGCCTATTACTAAGTTTTGATTATGGAATTTACAATTTTGATTTGGTGGCATCTTCATCTGCTTTTTAATGTATAAATGACTCTGTAAGCAAAAGAAATGAGACATAGAAAAAATGGCTATGAAAATTAGTAAAAAAGTGTATCTAGCTAATTCAGCTTGAGCTATTTTATTTTTTGCTTTTCTATGAAGTGGGCCATGAAGTCACAGGAATTTTTTATATGTGTTGTATTGGTGACAGTCATTTATTTGTGGTGTGATTTTATTCCTTCCTTATTTTTACTTCTGTTTACTACTAATAGTCCTTTTTCTCTTTTCTTAAAAAGGCAGTTATTAAAAGATAAGAAAGGGAAGCTCCTAATGAATAACATCTTGACTTATATGGGTATTTGCAGACATAAAAATAAACTGATGCAATTCAAAGGCATGAATTCCCAGGAATATATTTTTACAAAGTGACATTATCCACAAGAGTATCAATATTATTTAGTTTAAGACAGCCAACGCCAAACTAGTCATTCTCCTTTTAGTATCACTGTGAATACATAGCTAAAATTACCCCACCTTGCTTGAATTCTGGTTTGATAAAAACAAAGAAAATGCTTTTAGTGATATGGTTCGTGTCATTGTATTTATCCCATTGCTTTTGGTCTTGCACTCTTCTCCAGACTTACATTTCATTAACAATGTTGTTAGCACAGGGCCTTCAAAACCTGGAAGCTGAGCTCATGGCTGATTAGGTCTGTGCCTACAGTACAAGGGATACAGGGAAACCAGCCATTTTTTAGAAGTTCTTCTGCTAAGAAGTCTTGATTTTGAGACAAATTTTGATAAGTATATTAATTTATAAGAGCTTAAAAATCTTCATGTAATATGACTTGTAAAACTCAAGCCATTAATTCAGCTATTACTATAGAACACAGTTTTGAAAAACAAACTTCAAAATGAGACAAGAAGAACTCAAAGGAGAATACCATCACTGGGAACTTTAACTGAGGAATGTGACCCTTATAAAAAAACCACATTAAACTGAGAAATGTGCAAGTAATTTCAGAATATAATCCACCCAAATAATTAGTAATTAATTCTTGCGTGTTTTTAATATTATATGAAATCAGTAGGGACACTTTTTCGCAATTACAGCAAACCTTTACAGGAAGCAAGACTTATGTTAAAACAAGCATCATGTTTTCCCTTGTTGAGCACTTGATCTCATAGATTTTCTAGGAATCTTAAGGCATGGCAAGCAAACTGCAGAAGCTGTGAAGGGAGCATCTTGTGTGCAAATGGAATGATGGATCTGACCCAGCTTTTGCTGACTGCTCTTTCTCAGCATTCCTACTGCTGTGGCATACTGTAGGACTTCACATCACTGGCAAATTTTCTTAGCTCCAAATCTGCACTGCATTTAATATTTTTCTTTTTTTGTTTGGTTGGGGTTTTTTTTTCGTAAAGAATGCCTACCCTATGATATACACTAGCACTCTCCTCACCCTCAATTTACAGTTAAAATATTAGGGCTCAGTCACGCCAGTACAGGTTTTCTTGCTTCACTGAGTAAAATGACACAAACTTAAATTCAGTGGTAACTTCAAAAATTTCATAGTATGAGGAAATAGTTTCAGCCAATAGAGCAGTTATAAGGCTTTTGATTACTTCTGATAAATCTAAATGTTATCTAGGGTAATTTGCTTCCTGAGTGACATTTGTAGTTCCAGTTTTGACATGTTGATAAAATTTAAAACAAAAATTTTCATGATTCTAACAGAAATCATGTTTGTAGTAAGACACAGCCAATTGACCCATGTGATCAAAGTAGGTTGGAGCCCTGAAGGAATTCCTGACCACCTGAGATAAAATACTAAAGCACTATGACAAAACAATGAGATTGTGTCTCACTATGCAGCAAGACAAACAGACCAATAGGAAATGTTTCATCTTAGTAAGATAGAGAAATTATATTTACTTAATGTAATGCTGATTGGGATTCATAACTCCAGTGAGACACTTCTGGGTGTGTACTGTTAGAGTAAATACACACATTCCACTGAAGAGATTAAAGCTCTTGGCACTAATAAAGAAAGTGATCAAGGTAGCATTTGTTGCTTAATGACGTGTGTTTGCTGCATCTGTTCAGAGGTACTACCTTGCCCTTCAGTAAAACTTGCAACAGACACTCCAGAGATAAGTGTGGGTGGGTACAGGGAGTGAGTCTCTCTCCAGTCTTGCTTCAGGACTCGCACAAGGACATGTTGCAAAGCGAAGTATGGGACTGAAGAACATTTTTTGCCAGTGAACAAATAATAAAGTACTCCAGACAGACTAGGGCTTGTCAAATGCAACTACCCTAGCTTCCCTCACCTTAGGGGACAAGATGAAAAGTAAAGGCTAATTTCAGAGTCTTGAAAAGACTATGCAACTGATGGTGTGGTGACAGCTGCTTGATAAAATCCACTAAAGTCACACCCTCAACACAGGCCTCTATGTAAATTGTACAGTCTAGCCCAAAATGCCTGGCTGCAGTTTGATAACTTAGGTTCCTTTTAGATTTTATTTCCTGGTGTTTTGTTTGTCATGCACCTCTCTCAGCATGTCTTTGCCTCTCTTTCTTCAGAATAATGTGTTTTGTTGCTTGCTTTGGCACTGATCTCCATAGTTAGTGGTATAATTTTTCTCTGTATTGTTATTTATTTTTTCTTGTACGTGTTCCAATTGCTGTAGCTGGTCATGTGTGTACCCTTCCCCAGAATGATTTTTCCACTGGGATGAGGGTAGAAGCAGGAGATACAGCTATATTGTGACTTAAAAAGCCTCTCTTTTAATTGGTTTTCTTATACATAGTCTATAGTATTGGTAACTCAGATTAACAGTAGATACTATTTAGTTAGCTTCATTGTGGTATGTAAACATAAGCAGTCACACCTGCTTATACGCCAAATAATCAAATAACAAGTAAAAAAAAAAAGTAGTATCTAAGTATCTCACCTCTCCTTGAAGTACCTGAGAGGGCCTGATAAAGAGTTAAAGAGGAAACCAATGAATCTGATGACTGCTGAAGCACTGGAATTACAACTAAGGCTGGTAAAAAGGAGTTAAATGGAACTTGTCCTGAAATAGGCTTTCTGTCAGCAATTCAAAACTTGACTAGACTAATTGTAACAAGAAAGGACTTAATATAATCCTGCTGTTGATTTGATTCCTAATGTTGCCTTTGTCTGCAGTACTTCATCAATTACCTTTCACCTTCAAGTATTCAAGTATTCCCTATTCTTCAGCATAGCCTAATTGGGATCGTAGACACATAAGTTTATTAATGGCAACACTTTAAAGGCACATATTGGAAATCTAACAAATGAGATTTTGTTATAACACCACTTTTCCCTTGATTTATAATATAATTTTAATCCTGCGTATATTTTTCCTAAAAGCTATTACAAAAGGCAGCAGTAAGTATACTTGCTATGACTGTGAACTCCTGATGAATATGCTGTTATACAGTGTTAGTATGTTGGGATGTATATCAAAGAAAATTTGGAACACAGAGATGTGGGAATTTGAGACTATTGCAGATACCAAATCATGTAATCTTTCATAAAATGCTTAATTATTTGAGGAGCGTTTAGTTTGGAATTTTTTTTCTCACTCTAGGACTTTTCTAAAGTGTGACTAATAGTTAATTCCTTTGAGAATCAGCCTAAGAATACTGGTAGTCACCTTGTGCTCATTGGCTCTTGTACTCAAACTTGGTTTTAACCTGAATAGCTTTTTTTAAGCTTGTGTTTGTTTTGTGTCTGTGCACGTGGCACAGAGATCATAGTTTGGGAGTTTCCACGTGTTACTTTTAAACAAGGTGAGCTCTCTGAGGTTTTGCTGTCAGCTGGGATCTCTGATCCCTGGTCAAACTATTAACTCTGTTTAGCACTTGTGGAGCCTTCAGCTCTCCTGTCATTAATGTGGGTGATGACTTGCACAAGGCCACTAATAATTCTCTCTTGGAAATAACTCTTCTCATACATCACAGCATCACACATGTCTCATTCAGAGTGGAACAGTCTGAGAGCCTTAGAGTCTGCTTGCCATTCTGGGATCAGTGAATATCCTAGGGCTTTTTCATCCTACAGTTTATTTCCAATGAGGCCCTCTTTTGTGCTAAAAGACTGGGCATTTGGTGGGGCAGGATTAATTTTTTTTAAATATTGACATTAGGAATTTCACCTCATCTCCATTTGAAACTAAAAGAGACTAGTTCTTTGTCTTAGAATTTGAAGTTAGCAATCTGCTATCACTAGGAAAATTACATTACTTCTGAAATGAGGGAAAGAGAACAACTGCAAGAAGATTCAGGAAGTTTGCACGGAAAGCAGCTCTTGCTTTGCTTGTGATGTCGAGACACTGTGAGTGTGGCCCTTCTGCAGGGAAATTGGTTTAACTCTGAAGTTTTTCATTTCAGGCAGTGAGGAACACACACTAGAAGATTTCTTTACTAATGCTGTGAACTGATTATAGTTACTGCTATGAAAAGCACTGTGGAAATACTGAAATTGTTTTCCAAGCATCTTAGGTAGACTTGCTGCAAGATGCAGTCTGCTGTAAGGGCACTGGTTGTAGACAGAATTCTCTATTGTAAGTGGTGAATGCTATACTGTAACTGGTATGCTTCATTGTCTAATGATAAGGAGAGACACAGAAGACAAAGTTTCACTGACTCCTCAGTCTTGGAATATAGTAAGAAAGAGGGCTAGTACTCAAAAGTGAAGTGAAATAGAAATGGGGCTGTGGATGTGACTACATGTGCTGAGTGGACTGGGGTTAAGCATGGCAAGTCACATGCAGCTGCTGTCTAGTGAGCACAGTGGGCTCGGAGTAGAGAAACAAAACCAGGGGATTTAGCAACTGCACAAAAACTTCCTCAGCTACTGAACCTGTGACCCTGCAGCTCCCACTTGACAACTTTATTTTGGTGACTTAACTGGCAAAGAGAGAAAGCTGTTCAAATATTTAAAAATGTCAAGATATCTTTTTTTGAAAAGATCTACTTTTGAAAATATCTACTGACACTGGGAGAAGGAGTGAGAGAGTATTACAGGCATACTAATCTCTCTCTTGTTTAGAGAGATTAGTATGCCTATAATACTGATCAATTTTTCCTCTAAAAAATCTGAGGCCTCACTAGTCATTTTCTAAACAAATAGATATGTGAACTTTTTGATTTTTCCACTTGAAAATAGTAATATTGCTGAAGAAATATGCTGATCTTCAGATTCCTTTGTTTAGAATTAGAAAATAGATTCTTACATGAAATGAAACTGAGCAACTGCATACATTATACAAAGGCAATCATACAAAGGCAGTGCCTGTGAGCACTGACAGTGCTTCTTCTGGGCTTAGCTTTCCAAGACCAAACTGAAGAGACTAATATGCTTTCCTGAAAATGATGTCATAGGGATGGCCAGATCAGTGAAGTTACATGTCCAAAGAGAAGAACTGTCAGTTTGACACATAGATCTCTAAATGGGGAAGATTGCACCATTTCTTCAGAAATATGCAAACATGTCTCCATTCAAATAACGTCTTTTACTTGCAGTATTCTGTCACATAAAAGCAAAGTATGCAAAAATATTTCAAGATTTTGAAATTTCAATTTGTTTTTTTTAAAATTTCCCCAATTTCAAAACATCACCAGAGTCAAAAAATTACAAAAAATCTAAATTGGTTATTTTCCCATATCATTATCATTTTGATCCTCAGATGAAATAAATTCATGGTAGTTCCATTGTATTCTACAGTTATACAACTTCACATGAGCTGAAAATTTAATTCAATATTTTAAATTTAAAATGTCTCGAGAATTTTAAAATGGATCTATAGTTGTATAGTCCTTTGAAGTTTTTATTATAAAAACAAGAACTTCAATGTTATTAAAACATTGGCCACGATTTCTCTTTAAACCTTCCAACTGTCTCAAACATTTGTAATTACTGCTGCTAATACATAAGGTATTATGTATTAACATAATGCATAATATAAATGTATAAGGAAAAACACTAAAAAATGGTTAAATTAAAACACTGATAATTTTAGTAAAAGAGATAGGTCTATTTACCTATGAGTGAACAGATGCATATTAAATGGAACAGATAGAAACTAATTGTGTTAAGCACTTGTAGCCTTCCACTACTTTGATCTGCTCCATAAATGTTCTAGATTAAGGGATGTGTGATGTACAAACACTGTGTAGCGAGTATTTTGTTTAGTTTGGCTCAAAGTCCAGTCTGACATGACATACAAATTCTGTGCAGAAAGATTTTATGATATTTTCTTTAGTGGATAGTTTGGGCAGAAATCCAAACTGGGTCAGTAAAAAGCCAATGCCAGCCAAGCTTAGTTTTGGATTTCTCTGTTTTTCTGTAATTTGTGTTGAGGCTATAATCTCTCTGTGAAACTTAGAAAGGCTCTTTTGTGGCGCAAGAATTCCCCTGGCTTGGGCACTCAGAGCTTTTAGAAACTAGAACAGAATGCTGTAAACAAAAGAGCACTAAACCAAATTGCCCCAGGTCTGTTTTCTGTCCCTGGGTCTTTCCCTGGGCTGAGCAGCTGTTGACATGTGGCATGTGAGGACAGGAGGCCTCTGAAAGGGAGCAGGAGAGCCCGATCCGGGGTTTTGGGCAGGCACAAGAGGGACCCCAGGGCCTGTGCTGTGCCTCCTGCTCTCCTGCTGGAGTTGTATGACCCCTCTCCGAGCTGGTTGCACTGTACATTGCATACAGAGCCATTTTTAATATAATCCCATGCTTTAATGTTGCTGGAAGGGTTCTTTGCTTCCCTTGGTGTCTCATGTACTGTTAGTGGTGGAAGGAGCCAGAGGAGGAAAAGCAGCAGAGCTGAGCCAGGCATGGGGCACCAAGGAGTGAGGTACTACAGGGCCAAAATGGGGGGAGGATAAGACAGCAGGCTGGGCAGGGGGATAGTCCTGAATTGAGATCTGGAGAGGAGGAAGAGGATGAGGAAAATGCTGGGAGGCAGCAAGGTAGGGTGAGAATCCCTGTCCAGTCACAAGACCACAGCCTGTGTGACCTCCACAGTTACACAGTTCATTGTAAGTCTAAGGCAGCATCTGAGCCTCCTTCTCCTGGAGAAACTTTGTCAACCTTTGTCACCCCTGTGACAACCCCTAGCATGCCCCAAAGACCCCATTTACTGCACCAAGACTGTTCAGACTTGGCTAGCCCCTCACTGATTCATTCTTGGAATCTTCTTTTCTGCCATTGCAAAGCTGAATGTTGCTTTTCACCCCCGAGGCCGTAAGAGTAATTTTGAGCTAGCCTTATTTCTAAAGTTTTGAACTTTCCCAATATGCTATGTTTCTTTAGTTTCTGTAACATCATTGCTACAAGTACACCAAGAAGCAAGGTTAGAGTTAACTCACACATCTCTAGCAGTTTGGTGGCTTTGTCTTGCTGGAAAGAACCTAGACCGTAAATCATTGTCATCTGCAAGGGCATTCTTGTTGCACAGAGTAAATAGATTCATAAGAGATGCTTTCATTTGCAGATGTTAGACTCAGATCAACCCTACAGTGAAACTGCAGCTCCAGAATTACTTCAGCCAAGTTAATTTCATTTTGCCACAGCCCTATTTACTTACAGGTTTTGACATAAACACTTGGTGTAACAATTTTGACAGATAAACTGCCAGAAAACTGATAACATAAAATAGTCATTTTCTACTAGCTTAGCTCCTAGAGTTGACTCACCATAGATCAGAGCATGGTACCACCATACATTTAAAACATTTTGGTACTGCACTAGAGGCACAATTAATGCAAATGATTATGAGAGAAATAATTGTAGTCCTTCCTTCCAGCCAAAGAGTAAAAGAAAAAAGAACATAGCATTATCTTTTGTAATACCTTCTGTCTCTTTCCTGGCTAGACAGATGAATTTATTTGAGTCATAGAATCAGAAGAATTATGATCTCTTCCAATTGTTTTACTTTCTCTAATTACTCAATTATCCCAATTGTTTTTAGTCACTATCCAGTGTCACTTTTAGAAACAATGAGCAATAAATGGAGAGATAAACTGTTTCCTTTTAGTGTAATAACAAAAATAACTAGTATAATAACAGAAAAACTTGGAGTAGAAATCTATGCCTTCCTTTGATAGTAACTTTAAGTGATAATAACTTCTACCTGTTTGCTTGTTGATATGAAGAACAAGAAAGAGCTGCTTCTAACCTAAAAGAAACTGCCTGCAGAAGAGGTGACTCTTTTAAGACACAGACGCACTCATGATGCCAGATAGTGCTTGAAAATTAAAGCTAGACAATCTAGAGATCAGTAATAAGATGCAATTTTTCAATGGCCATTGCAAAACAGAACATCAAATATAACTATGGGATTTTTAATGTTTGAGATTATTCAAAATGGCAAAATATCTTTATGATGCAGATGCTATTACTCAGACACTTCCTTAAGCTGCAAGTTTAAAACCTCTAGGACTGGTCTGGGCTGCTTCCTTCACAGAAATGGCTTTAGGGACACCTCTCATATAAGTTAATCTCAGATAAATGAAAAAAAAATCTGATCATGCATCTTTGCATCTTCTCTATGCACCTAATGAATCCTGTGTTGTTTGGGCAAAGGTGTCATATACAAATAACAAAGCCTCACAGTTTATGGGAAAATGACTCAAAATGTTGTAGAAAGGCAGATTGTAAAAACAACTTGTGTGGTTGAAAGCTTCATGACAAATAATGAGATCTTGGAAATGTAATTTAGTAGTTAGTCTATTTTAATCAGGAAGACTAAGTGTGAAAGGCTTAGTCCTGTGCTAAGATGGCTCAACAAGTTAGTGAATTAAGAGTTGTAATGCCCTGTGGCATCCCAGCTGTTTCCTGTGGTAAAGCCCATTAAGCTATAGGCTCTCATCAGTACCTCTTTTTCCTCAGAGTTTCACCCTTCTCTAAATGGGAGTCACTTGTTCAATCTTGGGCCTGAATCCCACCAACCAAGAGGAAGAACAAGTAATTGGAAATCTTTTTTTGCACCATCCTTAAGAGAGAGCTTAAGACCTGATTATGCTTTGCTGCCTTCTTTCTGCTCATTTTTCCTCTACACTTTGGGAAATGTCCCCGTGCATGTTCTGTGTTTCTGTGCCTTCTCAAGGTGGGTACAGTTTGTTCCTTTTGCATAAGTGCTTCTGTGGAATGCTCCTTGACCTCTGATGGGTTTAGTTTACCCATACAGATGAGCTCACATCAGTTCATTTTTCAAGGGATTACACAGTCCAGCTGCATTTGAAGTTGTTTGCTGTATCAGGTTCCTGTACTGATGACTGATGTATGTATTGACATAGTAAATGCCAATCCTCTTGGCATGATCAAGTTTCTTGTCCTTGGCCACATTAAACCTTTGTGCAACTCCACTGTTGAATATCTCTGGAGTGAATGTATCACAATGTGTCCTGTTCACAAGGAGCTTTTCCAATTACTTAATTTCTGCTGAAATTACTCATTGTGGCTTTAGTTGTTATTTTTGCTCCTACATCTCTCCTAAGATCAAGTGTGCTTCATTAGAGTAAGCAGAAATAGATGGAATTAATTTTTTATTCCTGTAACCTGGGCAATGACAAGGTGGAAAAAAGAGAAAAGAACCAACTATAACAAAACCCCCAAATGATCAATTTTTGTATTCTTGTGATCAAATTGGCTGTGCAAGGGCAACAAGGCTCAGAGCTGACACAGTGTTAGGAGGAGAACAAATCTGGGTGTTAGCAGTCCAGCTGATGAAGTTTTGTATTACTGATGACAAAGGCTTTCACACTGAAATACAGTTTGTTTCTCCTTTCTTCAAAAGTGATCAAGATCTAAAAGAAAGCCATAGTAAAGGAGCCAAAGTTGCTTCACTGTAAAAATGAAATCAGATAAACACATGCCAATTTCAAAACTTTTCTAAAATGCATTTGCATTTTTCTGGTTAAATAAATTAGTTCACATCTTGTGCTATTACAAAGAATATAAGCTGAAAACTCTCTTATCCTCAGATATGAATTCATGGAGAAGATTTTTGACACTGCTTTCCCCTAATACACCTCTTCAATGATCAGTATGTAGAGATACTTCCTTTTCATTCTGCTGTGAGCTTGTCTTTTACTGCCAGAATTTCCATTTCTCACTTCCTTCTTTTATCATTGCACCACAGAATGAATGGTGAGAGGCTGACTGCACAAAAAAAGGTCTGGAATTTATTATTAATACTAAAAACAATTTATTCATGTTTGTGAGTTTAGTAATGCAATGGAATTATCTTGAATATTGTTACACATGCTGCAGCTCAGAATTCCTGGGGTACTAGTTCATTAAGGGAAGGACAAAATGGCTCTTCTTCAGGTGATTGACAAATCCACTTTGACTGATACAGTCTGAAGTCTTATCTTTTCAGTAAGCCACAGAATATCCTCCTGGGTATAGAAAATAGGAAAACACAATATTGAGCTGTGCCAGTCAGAAATGTGAGGAGGACCGGAATCCTTTCCATGCCACATCTGCCTTTTCCTTTAAGATAGCTTGGATTCTGTACAATTCACTACATCAATAGAATTATATATCACTGGCTATACAAATAACAAACCAGAAGAGTGTAAATCTGTAATAATAGAAAGCACTGTTCTGCTGTGTTTTGCTCCTAGACACTCTGTATCTGCCCAACTATAGCTGGTCTTTTTGGTCACAGGACTACTCAAGAGCTTGTCTGTAAAACCACTGTAGATATCTGGTCTGCAGGACCAACTGAACAGGTCCGCTCCTACCTTGCATTATTAAAGCTGCTTTCTACCCTTCCTTCACGGGTCATAGTGGCTCTAGAGCTGCTCCCTGCAGCAGGTGAATCCCTTTCCCACAGCAGGCTCCTCCTGGTCTACACGGTTTCTCACTTACTGTCTCCCTCTCGCTGCCCCAGGCTGTACCACAGCAGCTTTTCCACTCTGAGCGTGCCCAATTGCCATCAGGATGCTCCCATTTCCCAGGAAAACAGGCAGCTGTTCTTCATCTGGTCACAGGACTTGTTTAACAGAATGCTTGAAATGCCTCTCCCTAAGTGAACCCGGAATTCAGATGTTGCTGCCCTGGATGCACTGGTAGCTTTTTGGCATTGAATGTAGTTCATAAGCATGGCCAGCAGATACCCCAGTGTTAACGGGAAAAGTGTGATTTTGCATGCACCTGTGTCTAGGCATGGCTGGAATGGGAATAATGGAGCCTTCTTTGCAAAAAACATTATGGTGTGAAGGGGGATTTGGGACCTATACAGTTGTCTTCCAAAATATGGCATTACTATAAACTAGCTTGGCAGCACCCCTGAACAGAACAGTGGGGAGCAATGACTAACACCTCTGCCTATAAAGAAATGCACTGGAAATCAGTCAGCCTGAAAGGTTAGAAGCTGCTGGCTTTTCTCACACAAGCTTCCAAAAAATAACATTATATCAGAGGATTATTGGGCAACTTGGATATTTCATTGTATCTGGGGAAATGAGCGAGCAGCTGAGAAAAGCACATCTGAACAAACAGAGGATTGCACAGTTGGATCCTTTAACACAAGGATCCAAACTGTAGCTTTAAGTTACATGACTCTTCTGTGAAGTTCAGCTTTGATGCTGGTGGGAAGTGACTGATCAAAAGTAGAACTTTTGATATATATAGGGGATATAATTTGCAGCAACAGCAAGGAAATAAATAAATTCAGGAGATGTTACGGCTGACCCCACTGATGTCGCTGGCATCCTCAATCCTAAGTGACTTTCTGTCTCAGATGCTATAATAACATTCTCATTATCTTGTTTACTGAAACAAATGGAATTGTTGATGAAGATACAGTTTTCCTTTCTAATTCAGCGTTTAAAATTTCAGGATTAAAATGCTTTGAAGCAAACAGTAGAGAACAAGAAGTGTCCTGGCAACATAGAAAACATGCTGGCAATGGCAAAGTGCTGAACTATTATAACTGTCACAGGTACAGGGCTTTTTTTCACACTAAGGTGTTGTCACATGAAGGGTAATTTCCTGCTTTTCAAATTCCTAGTCAGGACTGTCGCATTTACCAGAGGGTGTGCCTGCTAGCTCTTTTCTGGAAATGATAGTTGTGTGCAACTACACTGAAAAGTGATCCTGAAAGCAGTGTGGCCCACAGACATTTCCTGTTCCCCATTGTCTGGCTGCCAGTACCCGTGAAGGACTCCAGTGAACATTACAAGTGTAGCAGCTTTTGCTGACTGTGGGACCAGGGTAGAAAAATATATTGGTGTTTCTTTTTTTTTTTTT
>VZRH01004833.1:37852-63164 GCA_013397555.1 Urocynchramus pylzowi
AAAAAAAAAAAAAAAAAAAAGTAGGAATTAGACTATTTATAGCTCTAGTGACTAAGCATATAGACTGCAATAGTCATATGTGAAAGGAATCTCATGATGTGAGACCATCGGTGCTCTGTGAGGGAGCCCAAAGGCAGCTTTCAGAACACATCTGTAGGCCACCAGCTCATGTCTATCCCTTCCAGAAAGAAGATCTGTTTTCCTAAAAATTGCAAAAGGCTTTGTTTCAGAAATGAAAGTTATGTTATTTGGTTGCTATCCACATAGGATGTTTTGTCTATCTGGCAGCACAGAGTTTAAGGACGAGGCTTACTTCTTTTAAAAAAGTTTTAGAACAGAGTGAATTTGTATATGCTTTTAAATTAGACCACAAATTAATATTAGAGGTACATTCCTTGCATTTGTAGCATAAAGTCAATAGATGTTGCAGCTCTTGATGTGTGCCTCTTAGAGACAATCTATTAGAGATTAATAGAGTCTAAAAAATTGATGATTTTGGTTTCATAACACTGCAGGAAGACATGGAATGTGAGATTTCCATTCCTTTCCATTGATCTGACAAGGTTTTTACTGCTTTAGCTTTTTAGTTTTAATTGATCTTATTTTGAAAGGCCAAGTGGAACAAATAATGTAAGAAATAATGTTTTTTCCAACTCTGAATGAAGGCCTTACAAAAAAGCAATAGTAGGAATGGTCATCAATTTTCTATCAGATAGGTTTTCACAAGTAAACTGATTTATTTAATTGTGTAATTGGCAAAGAATACATACATATATGAGTATATATGTATATATATATTATTTTTTTTAAAGGCTTGTGACACCATGCAGTACCTTGTTAGAGAACCTTGTCTGCTTTCTTTTCTTACTCTTTTCAGTTTGCTGCTGTGGAGCCTTGGCTTTCACAACTTGACATCTGGGGAATATCTGCAATCTGTTTCGGGACTGAAGATTGCTAAACTGCCAAGCATATCTTACTGGCTTTGGTTCCCAAGCATGAACTTCCTCCTACAGGTATGGTTCTAAGTATGTCCTGGTCCCTGGGACTCAACTTCTCAGCTGATCATGCTTTTATAGGGGTGAAAAACCATAGCCAGCCCTGCACTCTAGTTTGCTCCATCATAAAAGCAGCATGCACTCCCCAGTATTTCTTCTGGGTATTCTGTTTTCCTTTGGTTCTTTTAGGAGTACAATAGAAATGGCAGGAATATCCATCAAGTCACAATGCTTAGCCCTCAAAATTAGGAGGGAAAGAAAGTTATCTTTCCACTTAATTACTTTTTTCTTGCTTTTGAATTCTAGATAGTGTAGATGGTGTTCAAATTCTACTTAGACAAAAAAGTAAAGCTTGTAGACAAAAGATGCAGTTTTATTTTACTCCTTTTAAACAGTTCCATTTAAACTGCTAGACAGATTTTATAGCAAAATTCCTGTATTTTTGTATTGTGAAATAGATTAGAACAATAAGCTGGAATTTGTGTTTTAGCATGGGTATAACTCTGTGTCTCAAAGGGGAAGAAAAAAGGGCAGAAATTAAAAAAAATTTAAAAGTTTGCATTCAGGTTCTTCCTTTGAAAGGCTGAAATGTATTATTTTATGAAATATGTTTTGCAACGAAGATGTTACACTCTTTTGCTCTAAGCCCTCTGGAAACTCTAAGCAGCTCTGTTAGATGAAGTTAATGTCTCCTGTATGTGCATTTCTGTTGCACAGATATTTTATACAAACCTGTATTACTTTCCTTATCACGTGAAATGGTGAAGATTTTATTACTCTAATCATCGTCATCTGCAAGCAATATGCTGAAGGAAAAGAATGCCAGGGTTGCATTCCATTGCTGTTTCTGGCCTCTGAACACTATTCCAACCAAAATACTGTCAGAGAACCCAGTTCTATTATGTATGTATTCGTTGGAATAAGGAATAAGTTCACATTGTGCCACTGAACTCCACAGTCTATTCAAAACTGTTTAGTAATAAATTAAAAAGCAATAGAATGGCAAGAAATACAAAAAAAAATCCAGCAAATTTTACCTGTGGAAAAGAAAGTACAAGCATCACTTGGAAGTATTATGTACAAGTTTTTCTCAGTGAGTTTATACTGACTGCATTACACACATGTAGTAAAGGAGGACTTAATTATGTCAGCCACCAAGTAGCAACCAGGAGTAAGAACACCATTTAGAAGCACCTACCTACAGAGTAAACTCTGAAGTGCTCCATAATTGGCTTTGTGTCTTGCAAGTGCATCTATACAGGTCTTCTCTACACTTCAGTGTTACTCTGCTTTCACATTGTGGGCAAATCACACCATGGTTTCATGTTCAATGGAACCAGCCCAAAAATTTCCTTTGTTGCTTAATAGAACAGGAGATTCCAGTGAAAATCTTACCTGACCTGAAGAGGGCTTATCTTAATTCTTGATGAAATGTAGTTTAATTCTTCAGGCTTTGCCTCATGTGTTTTGTCTATTCATGCCTGACTCAACATTTAGCCAAGTTGATGTGGAGGCTCCTGGGCAGTTTGCACATTCTGCAAAAGCTCTGCTCTGCCCATGAAATTGTTGTTAGAGAGTGTCAAGGTGTATCACCTGCTTGGATATTACTGTGGCTCTCTCTAAACAGGAGAATGAACCTGTCAGGGCCTAGAACATGCAGTGAGTAGCTCTGAATTCTGGCATCCATGCTGTTTGCCAGTGTCATTGTGGTTATATAATGTCATGTCTTCCTGGGCCCCTCTAGTGTTTCATCCATCCAGGAAGTTGAGTAAACATTAGATCTGGATGCTGCATTTACTACCAAAGACAAAAGAACAAACAGACCTTCTGATCATATTCCCAGAAGGACTCCAGTATTTTGCTGGGCTGCCTTCCACACAGTCATTCAAATGGTGAAAAGCGCAAAGAACATATTGTTTCTTTTTAGGTGCTTTCAATTCCCTGTCCACTGTGTTGGGGATTTTAATCCCCAGGAAACCTCAAAATAAAGGAATCCAATCAACCATCTGCTGAACAGCATGTGCAAAACATAAGGTTTTCTGACCTTGGACAAAATCTGTCTTGATTCCAGAGAGTCTCACACAGTCACAGAAGGTTTGCAGAAGTGCTTGCTTCCCAAGATATTTCCCCAGGGCTTTGGTATTACACTGCACTCCAAAGCTTTTATTCCCCCCCACTCAGGTTCTTTTGGGCTACAGACATCTCCCTGCTGTCTCTCCCTCCTGTTTTCAGCAGGATACTGGCTAAAGATCAACAAGTGAGAGTCAGAAGGACAGTATTTTTCCATTGAATGTTCCAAGACTCTTTTCAGGAGCCAGGCCCATGCAGCCCAGACTTAGGTCTTACTGGGTACCAGAGTTGCTTAGTCACAGTTAATGCCTTACTTGTCTTCCTATGCATAGGTTAGAAATGTACATCACAGGGGCAGCCAACATACACACACAGCATTATCTGGTGGATCTTCCCTAGGCTCTGAAATATGGAATGAAGTGCTGCACAAAGAGGCAGCCTCTGCTTTTGTCATCTCCTCATAACAAAGCCAAAAAATACCTCTCTTTTCATCCATGTTCCTCTTGAAACTGGTAAGTCTTCATGTTGTCTGACAACACTTAGTATAACTTAAGCCAGACTGTCCTTAAAAACATTAACATTTGGGTTTGCACTCTACAAGATGCTTTGCACTCTACAAGATGCTTTGCTCTCCCAACTCTCAGTTCATACCCCAGTACCATTTTCAAGTAATTTTTCGTCAGATGTTTTGCCTTTTGTAGCTTAAATGCAAACCTCTAGTGGGTCCAAGTTCTGTCTCAAAGATACATTGCTTCCCCTTTACCACCTCTTCAGGATCCATATGTTCCCACAGCTGTGTTGTTCATATTTTCCATTGCAGTCAGGTAACCCAGCCCAAGCAATGTTTGTCACAGCTCCAACAGAAAGCCTTTCTGCCCTTATTGCTAGTCAGATCAGAAAGAATGAAGTGATTCACCTGGCTGCATGAAAAAAAATAAATAATCTTCTTAGGCCAGTCTAGGGTTTAATAAGGAGGGAATAAGCCTCAGTGCCTGCCCCTGTATCCAGCACCTCTTGCACTGCTACTGCTGTAGGTGACAGAGGCCACCCCTGAGGACCAGGACCTTAGCCAGCACTTGGCAGTGCCTCTGTGCAGCTCCTGTCCCATCAGCCTCTCCACTCCATCACATTTGGAGAGGTCCCATATGCCCTGCTGAAATTCTCACAGTTACAGCTCTCTGGTTACCTAACTTATCATGTCTGAAGGAAATGTTTTGAAATCTCATGTGTTAACACATTTAATAGTGAACATCACTGTATAAACTTTTGCTTGTTAAAGACAGTCTCCCATATATACTGTATAAGCAAATAAGCAATAAAAACTATCTAGTAATGAAAAAAATGATGATAGATGGCTCGAGTCACATGCATAACTACAGTCTACTGTAACAGTTCCAAATATCAAAAAGGGGTTCCTTCTTTTCCAAAATAGAGTTGTCTTTGAGTACAAACTTTAAATTAAACAACTGATTGCATAATTTTGAGCATAAAAATGGATTTTTAGTCAAAAGAAAAATTCTATTTTGCTTATTTAATTGTCAGTCTTATTAATATTTACATACATACACATAATTTAATATGTCAATATCCAATCTGTTGTTTCAAAAGCAGGCCTTAGTAAATGTGCATTTATTTTAAATTATTTAATTAATTCAGTTGTTGCTTGTGTTAATTTCTAGTGTGTGTAGGTGAGTACATGTTTAGAGCAGTACACCAAATACAGAGATTCACACAGACCCCTTGAACGCAGTTGGCGTTTCTTGTTTCCAAAAAATAGTTTTCAATTTTCCCAGGACATTCTACCTCCTCCTTGCAGAATGGTTTGGCCATGATTTCTAATTGTGTGAGTCAGATGTTCTTCCTTTTCCATAGCCTCCCACTTTTGTATCAATCTTTTCCAGATTCATGGAGCAGAGAAATAAAAAGCATTTGAGAACTGAGTGATGTAATGAAAGATTCTGAACTTTAAAAAATAATAGTTTTTTAATCTCTGAAAATAAACTGGCTAGTTTGTGGATTGAAAGTGTACAACTACCAGAAAGCAAGCACCAGATATTTTTTGATACAAAGAGATTTTCTTTCTGTAAATATGATTTTTAGTTTAATTTTCCAGTCATTTTCTTGGCATAGATTTTAAGCCACGAATGAAACATTCAATTAATTTTTTTTCTATTCCCTAGCACACAGAATTCCAGTTAAAAAAAAAAAAAACTCATGGGGAGTAATGACTCCCTTGCATCAGACTTGAGGGGCCAGCACTGAAGCCAGATGAAAGTTTCTTTTCCCACACTGGTGAAACCAAAAGCTTAATTACAGACAAATTATTATGGCAGGATGTGTTTCCCCTAATATTCCCCTAATGCAGTAAGTGTTTGGCTAAAAGAAAGCTGAACAAAGCAATTTGGTCCCTTCTTCTGCTGGCTATAGGGCAGGCACTTGAGGTTGTTGGTTCCTTAGAAACCCAGCTAGTCCAACCACAGTTAGGTAGACCCAGCTGGTGCCAGGAATGTACTGATCTACTGCAGCTTTATTGCAAAAAGGAACCTGATAAGTAAAGAGGAGAAAGTGCACCAGCAGAAACTTTTGAAAAAGGAGGGGTTTGGCATGCAGTGACATTTTTTTCCATTTCTTAAAAATGTCATCCAAATAGAGACTTGTAAATAGGTAAGTGGACTGATAAACTCTACTGCAGAAAAACAAGAGTGTGGCTTCTGACTTGTCTGTTCTATTGAGGAACTCTGAAAGCTCTTCTTTCAGAAACTCAAAAAGCAACAGCGAGCAGTGGAGAGCACGACACTGCCTCAGGGAGCCAAGCCCCACCAACAGGCTAATGAGAGACATCTGTCTCAAATTAAATAAACATGCTGGAAATGAATGAAGGCAGATGTTTTTAAAAGTCAAATATATGCCTGAAAATCTTTCCAAACTCATAGGAACTTTGCTCTTAATGTGTGATTCCTGTGTACTCAGAGCTCTGCCAGAGGCCTCCCACTCCAACAGTCTGTTCCAAGACCCTACAGGAAGACATTAAATACTGAATTTCTGATTCTTCCAGAGTATTTGGAAATAACAAATTTCAAAACAAAGTCTATTGTAAAAGTTGCGACGTATTTATACAGAAAGATCTCTTATTTATTTATTTGGGAGCATGTATGAAACAGCCCTCTAACCTTGCTTTGGTATATAGCCTACTTTCATTATGCCAAAGGAAATACAAGTCCCAAGTCCAGGCGGGCCAGAGCCTGTCACCGCTGTGACACAAAATAACACGACTCATGCACGGTGTTCCAGCATCCGAACAGGAACAGGAAAAGAGCACTTTATTTTTCAGACCTCAACATTTATAGAATTCTAAAAGTGACAGTGGATTGGAGGATGACATTGCCACCTTTCCAACCACACTGGTCAGACTAACAGTCCATCAAAATTCTCCTCCTACAGAGAAGAATGTAAACAATCATTATTTACATGAAAGTACGTGAGAAACTCCATTACAAGAATGTAAATATCAGAAGGCTTAGAAAATCTTAAAAGATCAGGGCAACAGGGGCCTGATGTGCTCTAGGTACCTGCATTGCTTACAACAGATTTGGTAATGTTTCCTTCTGGTAAGGCCCTTGTTTGTGAAGGATTAACTTGTGGAACAGCATGGCACCATGGCTGGCAGCTGACACTGCTGCAAGCTGTGAGGGGGTGTGCAGTGGGCATGGGCTGAGCAGGCATAGCTGGGCTTGTGTTCAGGGAGTCTGGATACACAGTTTAGTTATAAAGACTCACTCATGTTTAAAGCACTACATAAGCAAAGCTGTCAAAGTGTAGTCTGAATATGTCATACCTAACAGGTGC
The DNA here is from genome assembly GCA_013397555.1 of Urocynchramus pylzowi. Lineage (NCBI taxonomy): Eukaryota > Metazoa > Chordata > Aves > Passeriformes > Fringillidae > Urocynchramus > Urocynchramus pylzowi. The sequence goes on from VZRH01004833.1 coordinate 44,764, forward strand.
CACTTCAGGAGAAGTCAACATAATTCCCACCAACAAACCCTGTGCAAAAAGCCCACAAAAACAGATGCATGCCTTCAAAGTCAACAAGACTAGACCTTCTCAAAAGAAACCTCCAAGCTGAGAGTTCTCTGTATCTATGACATTTTCATTGGCAAAAATGTGCTGGATGATTCCGGTTATCACAATACAGCATAAAGACAGAGATCCTGTGAGTAGTCAGGCTCCAGAATGTCTAGCGTGTAGATAGTCCCAAGCACTACCTGAAATAATGCTCAGGAATGAGCAAAGAGAATAAATGCCATGCATTCTTTACGGTTTGCATTATCAGGCAAACAGACATATCTTACACCATCATTTCTAAACCACATTGTTTAAAAATTCAGTAGCTTAGGAAAGAGTACTTGAAATATTGCAATCTCAATTTTAAGAGGCCATTACTGTGAAAAACTAATTCATATTAGTATTGTGTTATTTGTATTATCTCATACCATACTTGCATATGCTACAAAATTATTTAACAGCCTAAATCAGAGACTTAGGACTTCTGACCAGCATCAAAACCTAAGGCATTGAAATTCTTTGAGAAATATTGTGCCTGTGTTATTTCTATCGCAAGTAAAAGCAAATATGGCTGTCAGAAATGCTTTGGGGACAATAATCACTTTTTACAAAGTTATCATCAGGATTTCAAAATCTTGGTAGGTTCCAAGAGTTTAAAGATCCTGTTTTATATCTACTCTGCATTTAAAACCATCCCCAAGTTTAAAGCTTTTAGCTGTCCCTGCCTCTGAACCCAAACTAATGATCTTCAAGTAGTTCACCACTGTAGTGATTACTGACAATATTCCATAAAGGACTTCCTCCCTGTTGTAGTGTACAGTATGAAATGATAGATTTAAGGGTATTCAGTATTCTTTCCCTACTACCAGACCACTAATAAGGAGCATGTTTTTATACTTGCTTTTAGATTTCAAGGTATTTTGGAGAAAGCAAACCAAAGTAATTATACTAACACTATCTTTTTTTCAACTGAAAAACACTATCAAAGGCAAGTAGAAGTCTAGGTGGTACTATCATTCTCAGATAAGGAAACTGGGTCATGGGGAGCTAAGTGCCTTGGTCAAAGACACCTGCAAACTTTATCTGTCAGCTCTGCTGACAGCTATGATGCTTTTGTTTATATGTACAAACACATATATCTTTATATTGCTGTAAGGATAAGTCATATTCATTTCCATATCAGCTCAGCTCAAAAGTAGCTGTGAGAGACATGATCTTTTCTCACAGTCGTGTAAAATGTCCCATGAAATGGAAATACTATTTGATTGAATGTAGTGACACATCAAAGCAAGTGCATAAAGTCATGTGCATAATAAGCAAAACTTCTGGGTCAGTGGAGAAAAGCCTTTGGCAAAGGGATTGAAATCAACAAATATATGTTGATGGGGAGATTAGAGAGAGTTTCTCTTGCACAAGAGACAATGACTAAACCTTATATGACTTCAAAAGTTCCTCTATTAAAATACAAAACTGTGTTCCCTTATTTTCACAGCTGATGATATCCCAGATTTAGCTGTTGTTTCATATTCTAATACTTGAGATTTTACTAAATTTTTTTTGATAAATGTTAGAAAATTAGGTTCATATTTTTATAAACCGATTCCAGTGTGTTTAGAGGTTATGTAATTGATAGTATACAATCAACAGCTTCCATATCTTACTGTGTTTCTGGACATCTTCAGTCATGAAATTGTTTAACCAACACAAGAAATAACACCTGGAAGATCACTGATAGTACAAATTCCTTTTGTTACAGTAAGATCTGTTTCTGAGGTAAACATGCTATCATCTCTCTGTTCTAGTGTCCTAAAATAAAAGCTGTGGTCATGTCAATATTCATTCACAAATCTGTATGAATGGATTTTTAAAATCCTAACTTTCACTTTACTGTGCTTTATCAACTTGGATAGGAATATAAGGTTCACAAGGAATGCAGAACTAAGATATGGTATGTTTTTAGTAAGGTAGATAGAGAGCAGCTTCTCCCTTTTGATTTCATTGTTATTTTTCTGCATAAAGTTTTATTTTCCATGACACAAAATTAACTCTTTTGGTGTTTATTTCTGTCTTCTTACCTGTAGGCATTAAAATCTAAAATGTGTCTTTAATACTGTTTGGTTGTACGGTCCTTTCTGTGTAAGATGTTATATGCAGGTTATAGGACATACGAACTGTAACATTCAGAAATACCATAATTTGGGTCATATATAGAGCAGTGTGTACATGTATTGAGATTTATGCATATCTATATCTATATAATCTTTATCTATGTATACATATACTTGCCACATACATATGGTTATGTGTAAAGATGCACGCACCACACAAGGGAAAAAGCTCAGTTAGGAATTACCTCTTCTTTCTAAAGAAGGATTACTGCTCAGTGCTAAGGAATGTGACAATCCTATTCATAGCAACTTCTGACACAGCGTTTAGTATAACCATACACAGACATAACAAGCAAAAGATCTGGAAAATATTTGTGTAGTTATTAAGTGCTAATAAAGCTGATAACGAGCACAACTGCCACAGACATTATGCAACATGGAGTAGTGAGGTCTGTTTATAAAGGATGTGGTTTGCATGAGCTGGAGTAGAATTTTTTAAGGGATAGCATTACTCAGCAAATTTCATATGTTGGAGTCAACTCTTTCATTTCTCTGGGGGTTTTAGATGCTAAATTTTAGCTTGTCATAGGGAGTATATAATTCATGTTTGTTTTTTAAATTAGGGAAAGGACATCTTTTGGAGAAAGAAAAGGCATAATAGTAATAAAAGCAACAATAATGATGCCGTGAACTCTTTCATTTCTGTAGTTGAAAATAATTTAGAAATGTAATTTGTCCCATGGCAGAGCTATTAAAAGCAGTAGATGGAAAGTAGATGGAAATGGGGAAAAGGAAAGAATGACAAGTAGCTCAATCAACTTTGCCACAAAAAAAAATATTATCAGGCTGCAGTCTCCTGCCTTGCTCCGTGGTGCGCTGAACAGAGTTTTTGGACCCGCAGACATGCTGTTGCCACTTGACACAAATCTCTGTAGACAGCAACCCATGTTTTGCCAAGTGTTTCCAGGAAGGATCATGGGACAGAGCATGTTACCGCTTGCTGTGTGAGTTCTGGCTTTCTCCTTCCTCTTTATCATAGTGTGGGCACTCAACCAAGGCCTGGGCATTTCGACATTCTGGAGCCTCTGGGCTGTGCCGTTCATTCCGCACTCTCAGCGCGCCCTGGCCGCCATGCCTGTGCGGCCTGGCCCCGGCCATGGGCCTTGCTGGGCCTGGAGCCGTCCCTCGCGCTCAGCCCGGCCCGTGCTGCAGGAGCGCTGCTGGGGAAGGGCTTCTCTGTAGCCCTGACAGGGACTCACTGGAATTCTGGCCCATCCTGGTGGCTCTCCTCAGCCCCAAGCCCCACACCTCCATGCCTGCCCCACACTGAGGTGGTGCAATGAGCTGCACCTCCTCATTATGCTCAAGGTTCATTCCCATGTTCCTCCCTTGCCCAAGGTCTCACTCCTTCATCCCTGCCTGGCCCCTGGAACCCTGCCATGCCAGCTGCCTTCTTAGCAGACCTGGTTCAAATCATCCTCCCAGCCCCTAAGCTGTACCCCACCATGTTCACTCTGCTTCCAAAACAGCACGAGGCCACAGCTCTCCTGTCCCACTGCCCCTCTCAGCCCAGGGCCCTGAAGCTCTGTGCTGCACTCACGCTTGCAGCACAAACCAGCTACCGTGTCTCCCCTCTGCCTTTGCACAAACTGTGAGCTCAGTCCCACTGACCTGTTTCACTACTGCTTGGTGGCACATTAAAAACTCAACACAGATACTGTCCAAACCTCACTAATTTGTGTTTTTTTCTCTTAAGATGAACACTTGAGTTTATGCTTTACTGAGTGTAGAAATCTATTTGTTAATCTGTCAGGCATGAAATGAAAAGCAGGAAAAGATTTCAAGTATTACAACGCTCAGATGGTTCCTGGGAAGGCGGGTCTCTGAACTGACCTGCTGTGACTCACTGTCTCTAGCTTCTGTAGCTAACTTCACATGATTAAGTGTTTTCCAAATTTTACTTTTTATAGCCTGATCTTCTTAGACTTAGACCGAGTCCACTGAGAATTTTGGTTATCATTATTCCTAAGCTACAAAAACTCTTAAGCTACAAGAGATTTGTCTTTCTGAAGTTCTTCTTATCATTATGTCACTAAGTAAATTTGACATATTTTTCCTAATTTTTCTTTCCTTTTCCCCCGTCTGCTTAAGTAAGTGAAAGTGTGAAGAATTAAGTCCTTTTTAGTTTCAGATTTACCATCATAACCAAGAGAGTTCTCATATACTATCTAAGCACATACGTTCTTGATTATCAGAAGAAAACAAAAACATCTTTATTTCTGGCAATATGATCTCGTCTTGTTTTGACATGTCCCTATTTACTTTAAATTATTTATTTAAAATTAGCATTGCCAAATCAATTATTAGGGTCTGAAGTGCAGGTCCAATGGTGTCTGGATCCTTCTTAATAAATAGCTACAGTTAGAGTTTTAAAACTCAGATGGAAATCCACATCTCCTTCCAACTCTGATACTCAGTTGGCAGAGGAGAGTTTCAGTTAAAACTATAAGACTTTGGGACTATACAGACTTTGAGAGATAGTAAATAATATATTTTTACAAAAACATACCTGGAGTGAACATTTCAATTTTACTTCTAGTGTTTTATTAGTGCATTGAGAATATTTTCTTATTAACAGAATTATTTAATGAATATTTAACTCTTATAATACTTGGGCTTCAGACATACTAAAACAATGTAGATCCATGTCAACTCACCCAGTAATGCAAGAATCAGAATGGAGAACATTGAAATGTATTTTCATCACAGTGAAATACTGACATTTTCAAAGAGTTCTGAAAAAAATAAGAACTAGAATGCCAAAGCACTGTGTTTTGACATCATCAGAAAAAATCCCCAAATTGAAATAGTCATGTTTCTAAAACATTAATATCCATTTGCTTGCATTTCAAATTGATTCACTATGATCAGTGTTTCTTTCAATGTGTTCAGGGAGATGGAGTTTGAGGAGTTTTCATGTCCCCATTTCCTGCATTGTCGAGTAAAACATTTCAGTAAAAAAAACTTTTTAAAATGCAGCATGAAGATTTCAAAGGGCATCATCCTTTGCAAGTTCCATCAGTTGCATCCTGCAGAAAACAGGACTGGCTCTGATGCCAAGGATGGATCTGCAGCATCTGCAGTGAACTGAGTGCCATCAGTACTGGTTATAAACATGTGCTATTAATTTGGAAAGACATTTTTGCCTTTGAAAGATAAATACAACATCTCAGAAGCCAGCATTACTTACATATGGTTCCTCAAGCCTCGCTTTTCATACTGTGTTCAGATAGCAATGTCCTGCAAATGGCAAAGCAGATAATGGTTGTGATCATCCTTAGTGTGTGTCTGAAAAGAGGACCCATCTTGTGTTAGCACCACCTCCCCATCTGAGACATCTTCTAGGTCTGGTTGAGTTAGTCTGAGTCAATGACTCAATATTGCTACGACTTTTTCAGGGCTCCATACATAATGTGATAGAAACATTTTGTATTTACTGATACTAATCATTCATCAAATTGTTATTTTTGGCAGTCATGGTCTCCTCAGAGGAATAAACACTTTCATTAAATTGAAAAAGGCTGGACCCTGTAGTATAAATGAAGGAGACTTAATGATGTCTCTTGTTTCTACTTTTATGGGTTTACTTTATGTAAATTTTAAGCCATCGTCAGGGAAGACTGTGTGGAACAGCTGCTCCCTAAAGTATACACTTTAGAGATGATTGTTAAGTAAATATTTTGTATTGCAAAGATAGAGCATAGCTCCTTCCTGCCTTGTTTACAGAATTTCAGCCCCATTAACTTCAGAAATTTTTACACTGTTTTCTGCATCAGTCAACAGCTAACTGACAGAGAAAGATGCTAACTGACAATTCTGGGAATGGAATAGCACTGTAACAGTAAATAGTAGAATAGGAAAGAAAAAGATCAGTAGGCCAATTCTATGGACCATAAATAATCTGCAGTATAATGACAGAATAACATTTTTAATACCAAAGAGATATTTTGGAAAAGTGCCAAATCCTTGATCAGATCACCTTGGTTCAACACTGACCCACATTCAACTTTTCATGTCTGGCATCCTCTTAAAGCCTTAGAACAGAACAATTAGCACAGCAAATACATTTTATACAGTTTGAGAAGTGTATGCTCAGTTAGATTACCCAGAGTCCCTAGATTTTGGACCAGATGCTACATTTTCAAATCACAATGGCTTGGAGGAGCCGGAGCACAGTGAATCCTTCTGTTCCCTTCCAGAGGAAAAGTCAGGTCCTGGAATATATTCTGGGGCTCCTTCTCTGTTTCATAAGGACTCTTGCAGCACAGCAAACATTGGTCTTGTGCTGTGTCCCATCACTGCAGGGATGAACACACTATTTAGTCTAGATTGGTGTTGGCTGCCTTTTCTGGTAAGGTGGCTGCTTGACTGCAATGGGGAAAAGCCATTATGCAACCCACTACTATTTGGTATTTCAAGGGAAGATAAATAAGTTCTAATTGTTTGGGTAAGCACACTGTTATTTATTGCTTTACCGTACTACAGCTTAGCTGTTCTACACATATTAATGAAAAATACAAGGAATAGAGACATAATGAGGCTTTTGAGCCTGTAGGAGCCTGTGGGCAGTCTGTGTCTGCTAGGAAGCACTGACATAACTCTGCTAACTGCACATGCTGCTGTGTATGTGTGAGATGGGCAGAGGAATAACCTTTTTGCAGTAATTTTGCATTTTGCATTCTGTTGTCTTGTTGACCTGCAGTGGTGCCTCTCAGGCTGATTACTGCCTGCCTAGGGTTCAACTGGAAGTACAGGCGTACACACAAGATTTATTTTTAATACTTTCCTCATTATATTTGTCCACTTCAACTCTTATTACAACAGGCTTCAGTCAATTTTAATTTTTATAAAAATTCCAGCCTGACAATTCCAGAGACATTTTCTGTCTGTCCAATAGGTTGTAACTACAGGGCTACTCCAACTTAGACCACCTGAACTTTGCAAGCCCCATTTGATGGGGCTGTAAAGCAGATGGGGCTGTGAATCAGACTGAGTCAGTCTCTATCACTCATTTTTCCTTTATCTACTTCTAATTTGCTTTCTCTTTTTCAATATTGGTGTAATGGGCTAAAAAAAATTAAATAAACAACATAAGGAGTATATTAGAGTATATTATTTTAACAAAAAAAAAAAGGTGTTGCATGTTCTATTTTCTGTCTTCCTTATATTGCTCCCTTTCAGAATGAAACCAAGTAATGACTTTGTCCATCTTTCATTGTGCCTGGGCCACTCATTTCTATGAATCAGAGCACAGATGGATAATTTTGCATTGTCTGCCCATCTGTCCATTGTCTACTCATATATCCACCCCTCCTTACTGCTCTTTAGCTGTTCACATTCATGCTGAAGGTTCACAATACTGTGACCTAACAATTCACATTTCAGTTTAGAGAGCTGTACAAGGTACATGTGGCCATGTAGCCAGCTGGTAACCAACTGATTTGTCATGTTTGCTTTCAGGAATGCCCTGTAACACTAAATATCTGGCCACCTCTATCCTCACAGAGCCATTACTTTCATGTGAAATGTATGGTCCCGGCATGCCTGTAAACAGGCTTATATATCCCTGGAAAAGAGGTTTTCAAGTGGGTAGGCCTGAGTCAAAATAAATCTAGGCATCAGTTATTAGGTTTAATATAGTTTTTAACTATCAGTTATTCAACTATTTTTAGCTATTAGACCTGGTCATCAGTGAAGGGGAAAAAAGATTAAAAGAATTTATTAGTTGAAAAAGACAACATAAAAATTAAAGTAGAAATTAGCCAGTGTCATTTCATAAACAGAAGAAATAGCTGAATTGGTCATAGGAATCATTATTCAATTAGTTTCATTTTAGGAGGAAAATGTACATGCAGTGACTATTCTAACAGAGGGTGAGTGTCTCAGCAGCTGTTACCATGTGGTCTGTGCTCAGAGAACATCAAAGCCCAGATGGCATCAGTAACTAACAGCATGGCTGATTCAAAATCCATGAATAAATAGGCACAAACCACAGAAAACAGGGACACTCTGACTCTGTCCTTCCATCCCTGGAGAGGTCCAGGCATGAGGTGTGTCAGCTGCAGAATTAATTTGTTGAGACATCAGGAAGGGCAGCAAATATTAGCAACTAGAATACGTTCTTCTACATCTGCCTTTCTCCTTTATCACAATGAGAAATGGCAGATGAGAATCATATTGAATACCTGCTTTTGGTTTTGTCCCCAAACCTTCCTGTTCCATTGTTTAATATTTCCTAATCCTTCTGAATGTTTTTTAATAGACAGGGAGGATTTAGTCCATTTCTATATTTTGCCACTGGAATAATAACTAGGAGTGAGACTCATGAGATTTCTGAATTCATTGTGTCTATAATATTCATTCTTACTTGTAAGTGAGAACAAAGAAAAATTACAGGAGATTGTCTGAGAAACTTTGCTGTCTGCACTTCTAAAGTCTGTTTTCTCCCTGATGACTCAAGCACTTTATATCGTTGTCCTGAGGCACATCTCTCCTCTCTCTCCCTTCTTAACTTTTCTGTTCAAGGAGCTTTTGCTTCTGACCATGGAACTTTTGAGACATCAGTTGTTTTGTTTTCTCTGTCTCCCTAAATTTTCTGTACTACACCTAGCACTCTTTGCCACATGATATATGAAGATGGAATCTAAAGAAAAAATGGACGACTGCAGAAAAAATTAGCCTCTTTAGCCACTATTAAAAGGCTACTTCGCTGATCATTAGTAGACAGGAAGTGAGATGTACACATGGGGATTTCTAAATTTTAATAGCTTGCAACAAACTTGAGTATGAGCAAGGAGGAACTTCCTTCCAGTTTCCAAAGTTACAGATACTTACAAAAATCCAAATTGTTGTAGAATAATGAAATACCAACATTGGGTTCTCATGGAAAAGCCTGGAAAGCAAGTTGTGACATGAAAGATGTGACGAGTGGCTTGATTTACAAACATATTTGCAGAAGAGTTTTTGAAATAAGATATAAAAGAACACAACGCCATGTTTGGAAATTAAATATCCTTACACTTGCAGTTTTAATTAAAGGTTTTACAGCATTCCACAGCAACACAAACTGAAACATGGAATACAGCTTGTTAATGTGGATAAGAAAACTTACAGCTGCTTCCAAGAGATCTGATCAGATCTGTTTAACAGGCTGCCTCCATGGCATGTGCTGTTATATGATGGCTGAAACCCTATTTACTTTGGCCCCCAGTATTTGTTTCATAACCCTCTTGGAAGAAGAGTTATAAGAAATGCAGACCACACATGCTAAAATTCTGTGGGTTATACCTTTTTTCTCTTTTTAAGTATCACTTAAAAGTATTACTTTTTTAAAGTATCAGATACACATTGAATATATACTTCTCTGGGACCAGTGAGAATGGAAATTGCATTGTTCTATGGAAAGATGGCATAAAAAACTATTGTGTTTATTGCTGATTTTCAAAATAATTTAAGGAAATCTGGATCTAGCTGTGACTCCTGATGATGTGGATGTTGAAACTTCTTTGCAGATAGCTGGTTCCTGAGGGAAACATATCACAGTTGAATGTTTTTATTAAGATTACATTATCAAAAATAAAAATACTTTGGTTTTGGTGACTACTACCCCAGTAAAAATGGAATGTTTGAATTTTTTTTAAATAAATCAGGTGGAAATATACACTGGCCACTAGTTTCAATAGTCTTGTTATACAAGTACTATCAAAATTACAACTTATATGCAACATATGTATTTTTCTCCTTATGCTGGGTATTGTGCACAGCAGACCCCAATCAGATTAATTCAATAAACAAAGTCATTCGTGGCAAAGCCAGCATGCTTTTATACATAGGTTGGAGGGTGCTTTAGGAGATTAGATAAACACAGCTGCTGCCAGTCTACCAAGCAAGAGGCAGGACTGAGGCAGGGAGGGCTGAAAATACTTGCTGGACAGCAGAAAGTCAGGCACAGATGAAAGGGAGAACTATCTAAAGAACATATCCCTACATTTAACCCAAACCTTATGTAAATTCTGCCTGAAAGAATGAACAAAAAAATTTCTACAAATGAGTAATCATATGGGGCCTAGTGTGAGTGCAGGTCCGTGGTGTGTCCTGGTGAGCTTTCAAATAATCCATTTTGAGCCATGCCAGTCAGATCACTACAATCCATGGGTTTCTATAGGTTCAAAGAGAAGCAAAAAAGAGACCAGGATCACCTTTTGCCTCTAACTCTCCTGGAACAGTTACATATCCAAAGCAATCCGTTTCTAAATGGTTTTTTATATGACAGTTATTTCCTGAGCCAAGTGTTGACAGAAAGCTGGATTACTTTTAATTGACTTTAGACAGGGAAACTGAAGCGTAAAGTTCACGTCAACAAGGTGAAGAGGAGCAAACTCTATGAATAAGAGTTTGCAAGATTAGCTCATAGATGTTTGTTTTGTCTTATTCCTTTACTGGTACACAGGAAGGACCATGGGAATTCCCAGATACATCCACATCCTTTGGGTTATGCACTTTCCCAGTTAGTGTTATCAGCAACATTATGTTGTGCAAATATAATACGTGGACAGGAAATAGTTATACTGCCATTGCTCATGTCAGTTTGACAATTTCAAATTTTAGTCACTAGAAAGAGGGTCAACATCCTTTTTTCAAAATATCTTTCCATTTTAAACACGCAATGATTGCTGCAAAATGTTGCTTCCTGCTGCAAAATGTTGCTTCCTCAAATAGCTGCTCAAAGAAGAAATTTTTACCTTCCATTGAGTGTAATTGTATCAAACATTGCCTAATAGTCTTCTCCACTGTAATGATACACAGTGGCTAGGACAAATGTTGGGAACAGCTAGTAGAATGCTAACTCTTTTTTACTGCATGAATGCTATCAAAGCACAGTAGCTATCCCATGACTTTACCCATAATGTGACAGACTAGGAATAGTGTTTTTCTGTGGTTGAATCACAACAGATGAGTAACAGCCTCAGTTTATGTGCAAAGATTAAAACAAATCAAAACTGCAACCAAATCTAGACATTTATGTACATTTTGCTTTACACAGGTCTGAGTGTAGGACTGTATCTCATTTTACCTAGCATTCATGAAAACACTTTACACAATAAGATTGCTTATAACAAGCATTGTGAACAGAGTGATGAGTGTTATTGCAGAAGCAGAATTGTAACTTGAAAAGAAGTCTCAAAAGAATGCAGCTCTTTAATCTTAGTAATGGGAAAAAGTTAACTCAGGTGACAATGCTACAAGATTAGTTAATATTGATCTTCCTACTATTAAATGAAAACTGTTTCTTCTTTCACTTCAAATGATTGATGGAAACATTGACACAAAGTGATTACATGTTGTATGAAACTATATATTGATACTGGAAGTACCAGCAGGCAATGGATGAAAGCAGAGTAGGGCTGGCCAATGACATGAAGCTCCATGCTTCTGATTTTAGAATCCAGCTGCTCTGCCTAGCTGAACTTCATCCACGTGTGCAGGATAAAATTTTGTAAGAAAGTTTGATATTTAACATGTAAAAATATTCTATATCTTTTCAGATAATGAGAAAAATGTAAATATCATGGAAAGGACTTTAGATTTTAGGATTAGTCTCTCTGAAAAAGTTGTTTATAATATTAGATTCCAAGAATTCTTAATAGAGTAGGAATTATTTCTCTAGCTATTTCACATTTAATTAGGTTTTGCAGATCTGGACCACAATTCCTAGCAAATATTTCAGCTATTCACTCTTACCCTATAAATAGGTGTGCTTCTAAGAATGACTGCAGAATTTCTGAGTTAGAGCTACTCATCTGAGAGAGTGCTGACTCAATGTAACTTCAATGAAGATGAATAAACTGTGTACATAAGTCATGCCATCTCATAGTCTGTAACACCACCAGGGGCTGCTGGGTCCATGACTGCATTCCACACACTGTTGACTTTTCTTCTCATGACTAATTAAGACAAAACATAAATTGAGGAGGAAATTTATGAGAAGTCTCTGTAAAAAAAATGAAGGTAAACCAAAGGTAGTATAAAGAGTAGGTCAGATGAATAACAGACATCTGTGGGCCATTATCTGACTCAATATGACTGGCCACATACTGATTTTGTAGACGTGCTGTTCAAACATCAGTGTTGGGAGAGCAGATTGATGATTCTTTGACAGGGGAGCCTATTGGCACTAAATGAATAGATAATCACCTTTCCTAGTGCTCTCAACAGGCTGAGCAAAGCAGGGTGTTCAGTATTCCCTTTTCAGGCAATAAAAATATTTAAGTCTTTTAAACGTGAGTCGCAGTGGAACTTCGGATCCTATCTAGTTGTAGAAAATTTATGCAGAAACACATTATTGCCCATGAAGACCCTTTCCCTGGAACTCCTGACTAAAATAACGATTATTCTCATGTAAAATAATTGCAGTAGTTGGCCACACTGTGCAGTGAATGCAATGAAATCTACAAATGGACTACTAACTCGAGTAGATTCCATGCTGGCTGCCTGTGCTGTTGTTGGGAGCATTACTTTTGAATAAACTAAATGGTCTAATGCCTTCTCTAAATAAAACCTGTGTTATTTTGAGAAAGAAAAAGCAGACTAATATATGCTGCTGCCCAAGCTTGACTTGACATTGGCAAGCTTTGTTTTAAACAGACCACTAATTAACACGGAGAGAATTGTACATGCTGTCAAACCTCAGTACAATAAACATCTAGACGCAATAAATCCATGATATTAGGCTGTTTCCACTAGAGGAACCGGTGAAAAGCAGCGCTCGGAAAGTCCAAAACTAAAAGCAACAACAAACGGCACTGAAGCCTCTGAGCAGACACTGCGGCGAAGCAAAGCGGCGAAGCAAAGCGGCGAAGCTGTGCCTGCGCTCGCCGTGCGGAGCTGCGAGGCGCTGCTGCGGCTGCCCGCGCTGCCCCAGAGCGGCATCCCGCGGGAGAGGCGCGGGCCAGCCGCCGCACCCGCACAGCCCTGCGGCCCGAGCTGGCTCGCTGCATCCAACACCGTTCTTTTTCGCCGGCAAGAGCTCAGTAGCTGATTCCATAAATGTAAATTGCCCTTACAAGAGCTAAAATATCAGTGAAGCATCTTGCGCGCTTTCAGAAAAGACTTCCCTCTAGTCGTTGTAATGATTCTGCTGCTTATCTTAGTGTTGATAAAAACCACATTTCCCTGGTCTCCACCCAGCTAATGAAAACATCTCATTGTTTTCATTCAGAACTAGACCTGACTCTGCAGGTCACAGATATTTCTGCAGGCTCCATGTGGTCCAGATTGAAGCCTTTTGCAATCCTGTCTGATTTGGGTTTATCCTAGGTTATTTCACCTGTTTGATTTGGGTTTATCCTAGGTTATTTCACCTGTTTGATTTGGGTTTATCCTAGGTTATTTCATTCTCTTTGCTGCTCTCAAATATCTCTTCCATCCTTCCTTCCATTTACATAATTTACAGAACAAGCCATCCTTTCCTAACCTTACAAATCCACAGCTTTCACTTCTCAATTCTTCTGAAACTAGCTTTTTCTCAATTTTTCTTCAACTTTTTCTTCTCATTTCCTCTGAAACAAGCAATTCTCTTCCCTGGCTTTTTGAGGGATGTTTTGTAGAGCAGTGTTACTTGTCTGTTCTTTGTATGGAGACACTCAGATGTACACTCTCTGTCTTTGGACCAGAGAGGGACATTAACATCCCTGAAACACAGAAGTTGTTCCAGTTCAAGCTCTTTCATTTTATGCTACCCACACCATTTACCTGTCAGAACCCTGGGCACATCCTAATTCTGATTTCCCACAAACGTACAGCTCCTGCCTTGTCTGGATTGGTAGGTAATGTACCTACATTGATTCTCCTGCTTTGTTCTCAAACCTTGAAATAAGTCACCTCTAAAGTTTATTATCAAGTTCAACTCAGCAAACACTTTTCTAGGGTCAGGCTGTGCTCTAGCTTGTGTATTGACGGGAATGAAAGGGCTCTTTGTGCAGATCTCTGAATGCTTGTGTGGCAAGTGGAACAAATTAACTTTGTGGTATTATACTCATTCCTTGAATGATTCATATGTTTGGTAAATCACAGGAGGGATGGTGGTTTGCAGAAGTAATCTAAAACTATAGAGGCAGTAAGATGTGTACACTCTATTGTTCTAGATCCCTGGCTAATCTACTCAGTAATCATCATCCTGAAATAAAAATAGACCTTCTCAATGCATTGGAAATATCCAGAAGAAACTGGTTATTAATTTGATCATTAATTTGTCAAATTCAAGTGAGAAGGCTGAGAAATGAAACACCTCAAAAATAATCAAATTACTAGAAAAAAAATTGCATATTTTATCTTTGGTGCATTTTCATCATTATATTTATAACAGAGTATTTAGAAAGTCCAGCTGTAAATATATGATCATGTGGGGTTTTCTAGATGAGCAAACAGAAAAGCAAACATGGGGCATCATAAAGAAACTAACTGAAGTCATCAGAAGGATTGGACTCTTTAGATGCACAGGACAGAAGTCTGCCAGTGGATCCAGTGGAGCAGTGGCAGAACTGATCAGTAATCTGGCTGGGAGCTTTGGCTTGATAGCCAAGCCTGAGTCTGCCAGGGCACTCTGGCACTCTCAGGCCAACACTGAGGACATTTGCTGACAGGAGAGGAAAGGTGATACTCTGCTCGTGGTGTGGAAGAGTGGCAGACCCAGATTCTTCTGATCATTCCCCACAGTCTTAATCTTTTAAGTACCCTCAGGACTTGTGCTATGGCTTATTTATGCCCACACAGCTTTCACTATCTAGCCTCTTCTTCCCTGGCCAGTTTTATGCCTCCCTATAGCAGTTCTAGCCTCCCTTACCTCTCAGGTTCCTACTTTTTTCAGTCTTGGCCTCCTTTTTTCAGCCATTTCCTCCTGTCTCTCAGTCTCATTCACATCCAGCCCCACCCTTCCCTCAAATCCTGCATGCTGTCCCCTGCATGCCAGTCCTCCCTCCACCTCCTCTCTCTGGCAGCCATTCCCCTACTGTCCCAGACTTCCATTTTACCTCAGTTTCTGGTGTCTTTGCTGAGCCAGTCCTGGCTCTCAGTCTGTTACTGTGGCTCAACAGAGGCATAATGGCCCACTGTCTACAGCCTTAGGTTAAATGCTTTCATGACACTGACCTTTTGAATCCCTAATCCTTCTCAGAGAGCTGCTAGGTCCTGCTTTCCTTATCAACAAGGTATTCCTTATCAACTCCAGGAACCTGTTTAGCAGCAATCCCCAGTTCTCCTTTTTCTTTACATTCGTCTCAGGACCAGTCTTTGTCCATTGTGCCTGCTGTCCACCAGGACAATGTGAAGGCAAAACAGTGAAAGTACATGACAGGTCAGAAGCACATTTCAGGGCTGCCCAGACTGCCTCAGCCAGGCCCTGGTGCACCATGCAGGCACAGCCTACAGATCCTTCAGCTATGGAGCTCTTCAAGTTGACTGAGCATACACCATGATTTATCAAAGTGTTTTGGGTAAATACGGATGAATTTTCTCAACTATGAGAAAAAGCTAGAAGCATTTCTTTCTCCTTGTCTATTAAAAATCTCTGATCCAAATAATGTGTAAGAATTTCTTTACTACTATCCAAGAAGGGATACCATATTGTCTGGTTCTTTAATTTCATTCTTAAAAGTGAGTGAATAATATGTGCTGATGTTTTCCAAAAATCTTCAGCACCTGCCATGAGAAATTTCATACAGGATGGTTCAAGAAAGATGAGGTCATAAACACCTGCTCTTAGAATGCAAACCTGACCAGCAGCTTGAGCATAATAGGAGGCATTATGTTCAGTTTCTGGGTGTTACAGTTCAGGATTTTCCTAGCATAGCTACCTACAGAGAACAGTGTCTGCCTGCTGAGCTATTGTACATGAGCAAGATCATTTGAGAGCAATGGAAATTATGCTCAGCTGCACCTTCTCTAATTAGGCAGAAAATGTTTGCTTTTAAGCTGAGTTTCTCAGTTGCTGTGTCCTGTTATTAAAGTAGTTGGTCTCTGTTCCTTGTCTGACCCAGAAGGGCATACAGATAGGGATAGTCATCTCACTTAACCAGTCTGGCAAGGAACTGTCATGTTTTCATTTAGCACCTTCCTCTCCCAGTCCACATTCCTGCTCCAGTTTTAATCAGGTAAGTTTCTTGGTAAGAAAGTTGAGCCCTAAGTGCAGACAGCGCCAGGACTCATTCTCAGTGAATAAACTACAGTCATAAGAAATAATTAGAACTTTGTTATTAAAGCTTGGAGTCAGGAAGCTTGATTTCATGTTTGGTTTTTTCTGTATATTTTATGTGATTTCACGAAAAACAGTTGAAAAATACCTATGAATTTATGCTGCTGCTCATCTCTGTTGCTGATGCTGATAATCATGTCTGAAGATGGCTAACTTGTAAAACATCCTTTAAAAACTACAAGTAGCCTCAGAAGTGTAAATGTTAATCTCCCTTGTTGTGGTTCCCCCACTGCAACACATCAAGCAGGTTGAATGATCAAAAAATTAAAAAATGTCTTAAAACTCAGATAAATCATTGTGAGTTCCTGGGTATTCAAAGAATGTAAATAGTTTATTTTCTTTTACAAGAAATGTTACATTCTTGAGAGATCAGTGCAGACTTAGAGTGAATGTGGATCTTCATGATACCAATCTCCCATGGAAGTGGCTGTAGTTGGATACAAGATTGAAATGAAGATATTTATTTTATAAAGTCAGCATTTTGTCCATGTAGACCAGGGGACTGAGACCAAAGGCTCCAACATGGGCTTCTCAGCAGAGAGAGAGCACAAGCCAGTGGCCAGACAGCTCTCTGGCCAGGTCATTAGTGCTCACAAAGAAGGACCAGTTCTCTAGTCCAATACTCTTTCTCCAGAATTAATTTTAACCTCATTTCTATTTCAACACTACAAAATATCACTTATTAAGCTCTCTGCTCCTCACTGAGTGCTTAAATGACTCAGCTGAAGAGCCAGGCTCTATCCTGTGAAAGCGGTAAGACAGAAAATCCAAAATCGATTTTTTTGGCAATTTTTGGCAGTATTGGACAAATAACAAGCAAGAGTTTTTGGTACTACACTTTGGATGTGGCTGTTTAAATCTGTTATCCAAGCTGAGCGTTGCTTCCTGGAATTTTCTTCAACTGTAGCATGAAGATCCTCGTTTGTGAATATTGGCTCACCGTGGTGCGAGGCTCTGCACCCATCTCAAATGCTGGGCTGGAGCTCGAAACTGGGAGCCGAGCCCCACCTAGTGACACACGAGAAAAGCACTCAGCTGCTACTAAGTAGAATAAAGATTTTGTGTGATCATGTTTGAAATTCAGCAAAAAAACTCGTAGTACAATTAAAATATTTAATTTACAATTTAAAAAAATCCTATTCTAATTGTGAGTTATTTTCTAGTATTTCTAAGGTAATTGCTCCTAGGTTAGCTGAAGAAATAAAAGAATTTTGATTGATATTGCTCAGTAAAATTGGGCCTCTACTGCTTATTCCAATTTTTTTACATGAACTTAAGTTACCTGGATTCTGGAGTTTATTAAAAAAGATATTTGTTCCATTTGCTGTTTTCCTCTATTCACAGTAAGAATGGAACACAAAACTTAGAGAGGATCCTTCAAAAAGTGCCAGACCAACAGCAAAATATTAGCATGTGATGACAGCAATCATCAGATTCTAATAGAGGCCTTCATCACTGGTATTGTTCTTGGAGATGATTTTTCTTAATCAGATAACGATTCTGCCTTAGAATGCTTTTTGTCTAGGTTAAAGGTTATTAATCACTTTGGTTAGTTTTCTTGACATAATAAAAAATTGAACTTCTCTTATAAAAAAGGTTAAGTTTCATGTGAATTTTCACATTTTTATTTCAAGTGAAAATGACTGTTCCCACATATTTTTAAAGTGTAACAGCACAAAGTGCAGGAAAAACTATTTTCTCTATTTAGGTTTTATAAGCACAAAACTACTCTTTCAGTTTTAGAATTTTGTTTTAATTTTCACCCAAATTCTGAAAACCCCCAAAATTGATGGATAATGAGCATTAAAAGATAGACTGCTGCTAAAGACAACAATGAGCTGGCTGGAAACAAAATGGTTTAATAAATCCTTTGTAAAACAGTTTTTAGAAATCTTCCCTGCTGTGTTTCTTCAGAACCAATTCTT
>VZRH01004833.1:65102-77308 GCA_013397555.1 Urocynchramus pylzowi
TCAGTCCAGGCTCTGACTGGCTCTTTATTCTACTTATTCATTGTAGCCTTGATATCTTGCAACATGTGTCCGTCTGATGCTACATTAAGTCACTGTCTTAGAACAGCCCTCAAGCTTTTGGGAGAAGGCTTCTTTCTG
Organism: Urocynchramus pylzowi; assembly: GCA_013397555.1. NCBI lineage: Eukaryota > Metazoa > Chordata > Aves > Passeriformes > Fringillidae > Urocynchramus > Urocynchramus pylzowi. The sequence goes on from VZRH01004833.1 coordinate 65,241, forward strand.
AAGCATGAATGGGGTTTTTAATGGTATGATATAATGATACTCAGGATTCTCATAAATACACTTTTTAATTCCATGCATAGTAACTTTATAAATGGAAACTAATGCAGAATATTACCTATACATTTTGGATACTGCATAAAAGGATGGTGAACTTTGTGAGAAGGATAGGGGTTTTTTAACCTGCTGTTTAATGCTCACTGCTTTGATCACTGGAGGGGATGCCACAAATGAAACCTGTCAAGTGGTAAGGATTTTTGTTTGGTTTCTCTAACTGCTTTTATTGCTCAATTTCTATGAAATAACTTATTGTATGCTTGTATTTGTTTGATCTCATTTTTAAAATATTTAAGAAAATGAAATGACACTAATCTGTTCACATAGTGAAAAAAAAAATGAAATCACATTAATAGCTCTGTGGAAATGGGTATCATGGCCATGTGCCCCTGCAGCTATTATTCTGTTACTTAACAATATTTATTACTTTTATCCAGCATACTGCACTAAAAAAAAAAAAAAAATCAGTCACCTACACAGTGGACCTGTAATGCTCATATTTAGAGGGCATTTTCACCTTGAACCAGAATTTTTCTAAAAGCCTGTTTCAGTTGAGTTGCAGTGCCAGCTTATTTTCTGAGAACATTTTAATTATTAAAAAATACTTGCTCAGTAAACAAGCTGGATCTGGATATATTTTGTTACTGTAACAAATCACGTCCACAAGTGTCCACTAACATCACATGTTAGCTTGAATTGAGGAATCTCTACAAAGATGTCCATACTGAGACAGCATTAGCACACCATCATAATTTAAAAAAAATTTCTGAACTAATTAAGGCTGCAAAATAAGAGGTTCCTATAAGCAAAAATGAGATTGCTCTCAGAACTAAAGAAGCACATTCGTACATGTTTGCGTATGAGACATGTTTTTGCCCAGATCCAATCTTTAGTCACAAGTACTAAAAGTAGAAGCACAGATAAAGGCTCTAAAGCTGAAGTTAGAAGGCTGTTGTGCTGGTCTGTGCAATCTGCCTCGAGCACAGCTGATATTCAGCTGTATTCATTCAAAGCAGCAGTGGTTAATGTGGCTCTGGGAGCTCTTGCTGCAGGCAGCACTTGGCACACAGCCACGGAGCTCAGTGGTTGTCCTTGGTGTGTGTGACATGTGGCTTGCACCCCATGGGACAGAGGAGAAGCTTGCATCACTGAGTTCTTCAGTAGCTGGAGTGATGGGGAGATAAGCCTTGGGTAAAGCAGTACTCAGGACTTCACCAGTCTCACAGAAGAATTGTTGCTTCTTGGCACTTGCAAAGGTTCTTTCCAAGGGTTGTTTTGGCCCTCACGATGTCCAGGAGGCTTTAAGCTGCATTCCTAGACAAGGTGTTTCATTTTGACTGAGGATTGCTGCTACTTGGCCAGCAGAATTATTTAGCTGTCTCTGGGGCTTACAGGAAGATGATCTACTGGAACTTTGATCCAGCAGCAGAACAACTAAAAGGTCAGGGCAGTGTCACTTAAGTGCAGAGTGTGGCTTTCTCCAGGTTTTTCACATGTGTTAAAGAGCGCTCCTTACTCAAATTTCAGGTAATCTCTATTTTAAATGTATTTTGTGTTGAAAAAGACCTCTGATTAAATTCACTAGCAGCTTCAAGGGCCCATCATGGCAGCAGTTCTATTGTCCAAGTGTGTCTTGGAGGTCACCCTGTAACATGAGACACAGTGAGCACATGAAAAATCACCATTTGAGTGATCTTGCCTAGTGGCACACATGAACATCACTAGGAACAGTGTTCAGCACCATAGTAATGCTTTCCTCTTATTTTAATCAGGACCTCCATCTTTCTTCTCCTGTGTTATATACTTAATTTATATACTTTCAACAATAGATGAAGGAAAGCTCTAAGGAAGCAATAGGACTAAAGTTGCCCATGTGACTTGCTCTGGCCTTGTGCAGAGGGGTGAATTTTAGATTTAACTGTTTGCAACAAAAAAGCAAAAATGTATGGCTTAAAAGAAATATTTATTGAATGGGAAGGAAAAACTATGGTAACACGCTTTCACATTTTAAAAAATATTTTAACAGATGTTTATAAGTGGCTATGCTGTGGTGGCTGGTGCTGCAGAAAGACTTGTGCTTGGATATGACAGCTTTGGGAACATATGTGGTCGGAAGAACACTCCCGTAGAAGGGGCAAATCTTTCTGGATTGGACATGACTAATAAAAAGTAAGTGCATCAGATAATGTATAAATAAATCAAATGTTTGAAAACTTAGTAAAATACACATCTTAGAGTTGTCAGTCATATACATCTGTGTATCTATACACTGTTGTACTGAAAGGCAAAAAAGGTGGGAATAGTGCAGAAGAGTGAGTGAAATTAAAAAGTTAAGATAGAATTCAAAAATGTGCTGCATTGTTATGCTTTATGCAGTTGTCTTCTTGAAGAGGATCTTAAATGGGACATCAGCCAAAAAGGCAGTCATTCTATATAGCAAATCTTTTTATTTAAGGATGATGCACATTGGAGTTCCCAGTCATTCCACGGACTCATTTGGAAAAAGTGTCACTTGCTTTGTACCACTTTAAAAAAAGGGTCAGAATTTAAACTTACGAAAAACAAAGAAAGCTGGTTTTTTTGAGAAGAAGATCTTTTTTTTTTCTTTCTAGGTATGTGTTCTTTCTGAATTCATGCAGCCTGGAAATACAAAGCCTCAAAATCAGTTCACTTTCCTTGTGCGTGTCAAGTTGTCCACAACAGCAACTCAACTCTTTGGAAGATCTGCAGAGTTTTGCAAGGAATAATGGTGTGCCACAGGGAATATGAGTACCTCAGTGTATCTGTAGAACAGTTGAGCAGCTCCCACTTTGTTTTTGTTATGGCTCTTGCACCAGGGAATCGTATCTTACCATTAATTTCCTGAGCAGTTCATGGTAACAGAAAATAAAATGTCTTGTTTCTGCTTTATTTCAAAACCGTAGTTTCTAGAAATGTTACAGCTCTCTCATGTAAATTAGAAAGCTGTTCATTAATTCCTGCACAGTGCTGAGATTATGTAGCAGAAAACTGACTGTTGATAATGAACTAGTGAAATTTGGTGGGGGTGCCAGCAGGTGACCAGAGTTCATATGTTGTTTGTGACTCTTGTCCAACTGGTTCCTTTAAATGTAATTAAAATTATGGTGCAATAATTAATTCTGTGAAGACACGAGGGAATTTATCTCTCTAGACATCAGATCCCAATGTTTGCTATTCCATTTTGCTGTAGTTTAACCCCTACTGGCAACTAAGTACCACACAGCCACTCACTTCCCACCAAAATGAGGACACACCTTGAAATTTTATTTGATTCTGGTGTCCAAGATGAAAATGCTGCCAGAAGTAGCTGTTGTGTAAAAGAAGCTCCTGTTTATTCATGTCCAACATGTAAATAAAATAATCTGTAGCCTAAGCCTTATTTCATGGGGTATATAGAAACTTCAGACCATATGTATATTAATGGCTATTATTGTTGAAGGTCAGTATCCCATTCTTTTTTTTTTTTTTTTTTTTCTCTTTTATTTAGCATGGATTGCTATTTAAATTGACAATAATTGTTTTAATTTAATTTTGGGGTAGTTTGACATGATTTTATGTCTGCAGAAAGCTGTAAACACCTGTGAGATTATATAAGTATTTTCAGTCTAACTAAACATAATTGCATCCAATTCCAGCTAAAAGTGCTTGCATGTTTATGTCAAGGCAGGGAGAAGTCTTGCATTTTGAATGGCTTGGATGTACCCAGCCTTTCTTTCCCAGAAGTGCTGTCTAATGGAGCAGAGTGTTGTTAGCAGAGTACCTGGAAATATTTCACCTAGATCCCAGCACCTGTTAGGTTTCTGAATACAGATATATTCTATTCTATCTCAGAAGGGCCTAGTTCTATTGTAGCTTCCATCATTTCAGGTTTTTCTCTAGTGCTAGTGAGCCAGGTATGGCACTGTGGAGCAAACAGTGTGCCTGCCCTCCAGGAACATAAGTGGTAACTGTAATTAAGTTGAGAAGACAAAATATTCTTCAGAGATTGGTTTAGATTTACTCAACTACCTAATTTGCTATTCACATTCCCACTGGAATATCAGGGATGAAAATGGCCTGCTAAGGGATTAAACCAGAAGTGCAAACAAAACTTAGCTGTTAATGTGTTTTTTCTCTCAATTTTTTACTAATCTTAAGTTACTTTCCCCTCTCTCCTTTTTTTTTTTTTTTTTTCTCTCCTTTTTAAGGTTCTTTTCTTTGCATTTACAACCTGAATGTTTCCAGTTACACACTAAATCCAAAGGCAGCTCAGCTGTGTCCCACACTGCCAGTTCCACCAAGGTAAGAATGACTGAGTACTTCACAACCTCCTTCAGCCAAACAGCTTCTTTTGGATTGTTACTTTCTCACATTTTGTGTTTGGCTTGATGCTTCACAGTCAGGATGGTTTTGCTTTGTTTATTTACTTTTGTCCATGTAACCTTACGAGTTCTTTTATGTGCCTGTGAACATGCCAGTGTCCTGTCCCACAGAATAAACAAGGACTGCATTCCTTCCATTCCTCTACCCTTTATTCCTCTACCCTTTCATTCCTCTTCCTTTTCCAAATTAGGAAAAAGCACTCCATATGAAGAACAACTCAGCTCCTGCACAGATTTTGCTTCCTCCCTCAATGCCAAGGATGTGGTCTTTGGCCTTGCTTCTTCTTCTGAGCCCAGAAATTTCCATCAGAATAATTTTATAGCCAGGTGGCTTGAAGCACGGATCCGTGGATGTTGATGTCTTTGTCAAATCTGGCATTTGTGAGTCCAAATTCTTAAACCCATGATTTTAAGTTCCACTGTGTCATGAAAATACAGCAGAGAATTGGAATATCTGTGTTTGCAGAGCTAATTCATCTGCTCTGAAGCAGAAAATAGAAATACAAAGAAGAGAGCAGGAGACATGAAAAAACATTACATACAGCGGATCAAAGGACAGCATGTAAATTGATGAAAAATCTGGCATGTTTCACTTATTTCCTCAACCTCCTAGGCCTTTTTCAGTTTGTCAAGGAACTCAGCAAAGTTATTCATCTTGCATAGTAATATTACACGGTAGAAGCAAAGCTAGTTAGTGAAATTTTTTGCTGTTGATAACAAAACCTCTCCTTTTCAGGTATGAATTTGCCATTGGCTGTTGTAGGGCAACACTGCCAAAGTGGGACAATAAATGTATGCAAGAAGCTTGGCTGGGAGTGCCAAATAATTTTGTATAAATATTTGGTGCCATTAATTGTACCTTGCAAACATTGTTTTGGTGGGGCTTTGAGAGTGCTTAAATATCAGAAAAACAATACAAAGTGTTTGTGATCTAGAATTATCTACAACAGCACAGGTTACAGCTATGTTAGAATGAACTTTGTTTTTACATAAACACATGGGAGCAAAGCAGGTGAAGCCAGACTAGAATGGGAATAGGAGCTGTGTGCTGATGATGATAATTAATGAGAGAGTTAATTTCTTTCCCCAAGCTGATTTTGAGTGGATCTGTTCTGGTATAGTGATATAGGCTTGACACTATTAGGAATTTATTTTGCAGATTATACATAAATATACTCTTTGTAACAGAATGCTCTCTGTGGAGCATGGCAGGATGGATGTCTGTGGATTTTAAACTGTTTGTCCAGTAATTAATATTTTTTATCTCTTTTGTTTTCAACCTTTCAGTAAATCCTTTCCATTATTTAATCGCTGTGTTCCACAAAATCCTGAATGCTATTCCAAATATGCATCTGTCCTAATAAGAATGGTTAATGAAATGGATGTTTTTCATCGAATTCTGAGTGGAATATTGGCAGGAAGAGATACTGTGATAGGACTGAGTGTCCTTGCACTAGGTAAGGATATTAGCACTAAGTGAATAATGATATTCAATTAAAAGGCTAAAAAGTTTTTTATAAGTCTATATGTTTAATTCAAAAGTGGACTTTTAAAATATTTTCTGGGCACAGTTATTTTTTAAGGGAGAGTGATCAGATTTTATCAGGAGGCATTTAATAGACTGCTGAAATGCAGATCTTTATCAGATTCTGTGTTCCATAACATGGTTATATACCTCATTTTGGGGGACTGTAAGAAATTGTTGATGAAAAAGATGACATCAGCATGAATTCTTGAACTTAACTCGTACATAAAATGTTACTTAAAAGGTAGTATTTCCCATGGTGAAATATATCAGCTGTAAGTTTCTTGTTATTTAAGTTAGAGGTGACTGTGTGCTTTGTTAAAATGTTAAAAATGTTAAAATGTTAAAAAGGTTGCCAGCTTTACTAAGTGCTGTTGCTTTTAAGATTACTGTTTAAAAATAAAAGCCAAAATTCTACAGGAACCTTAAATTTATATTTAAAATAAAAAGGGTTGTAACACTCAAACTTACTTTATATATTTTTCAGCCTTCTCTTTGATACTGGTTTTAGCCTTCAGATTCATTCAGACCCTCCTCATCCATACTCTGATTGCACTGGTTGTATTTGGGTTGTTGTGTAAGTATATTCACTGTTTCACTGTACTGAAGGATTAGCAGCTGAACAAACAGCTATCCTTTATTTCCATGGCCATCCTCAGGAACCTTCAGCTTACCACAGTCATTTCCAAGCTGAGGCCTCCTTGCCTGTTGGTGCCAAGGTCTGGCTGTGCTGTTCCAGCTGCTGAGTGTTAGGATGGTGGTGTTGTTTATTGTTTTTATAGATGCCTAGAAACAACATTTCTTTTGGCAGATGAATGCAGTTTTGGAAATGCTACTGTTTCAAAGAATGCTTAGTGAACTCTTACACTGCCTGCTTCAGGAAGGGAGAACCATAGGAATGTGTCTGGCTAAAGCTTGTCATTCCATGAAAGTTAGCTTTGTATCTCCACAATGAAATTACATGCCTGAGCTTTAGGATAACTGCAAGAAATCCAAATGTTCTGCTGCGGTTTTATCTCAGACTGACAAGCTATTATTGGAAGCTTCTCTGTGCTCCCTGGTCCTGTGCCTCACTTTGCTAACTGGCAGTATTCCCGAGCCCTGGGGGATGGTGGGGAGGGCAGGGGACTGGGAAGGGAGGCCAGGCAGGCATCAGCCTGCCAGCAGCAGCGTGCCCTGCCCGCCCTCACGCTGCTCTGCTCTGCTCAGTTGTCTCAGGTGTTCTCTGGTGGCTCCATTACGACTACAGGAATGACCCCAGCACTGAACTGGAAACAGAAAAGGAAAATGTGAAGTTCCTGCTTGGATATGCCATCTTCTCAACAATCGTCACTGTAAGTAGCATTTTGCCCTAAGCAATAGCAGAGGCTGTAACTTGAAAACTTGAACACTTGAACCACAGTGGTTCTGCAACAATAAAAATAATTCCTAATTCTTTTCAAAAGGGAAAATGTGAATAAATTCTAAGATCTTACATTCATTCCCATATAATCATAAAATAATATAATGGTTTGGGTTGGAGGGGACTTTAAAGGTCCCTAGTTCCAACTAGATTTTTAGACCCCCATCAAAACCACAAAAATAATTTTATATATTCATTGTGGAACTTGTTTGTCAGCCTTGCCATAGTTCAAACCTGTACAAACTGTGTTAGTGTTGTTGGTGTAAAAATGCAAGAATTGTGTTCCATCCCCATTTTGTTCTGCATCAGCTCACTGGAGAATCATGTTGAATAAACACAGGGGCACTGGCTGAGTATGGACATGAGATCTGTGGATTCATCCCACCCCATCAGCAGTAGAAAGGGTGGCAGCTCTTTGAGGCCATGAAAGGGACAGTGAAATGCAGGCAGCAGTGTCTAGACCTCAAGTTACAGGGTTAAATTCTGTTTTTTTCTCACTGACCTTGTTTTACAACAGAAAATCTGAGTGTGGCTGACAACTTCTGAAGTGATTTTTTCACTCTGATGTTGCAATGTTAAAAGGAGCCATAGCTCAATTTGAGGGTACAGTCAATTTGTACTTCATGAGACATTTGTCAAAGCAGTTGTCCTGTTGTCTTAGAGATGAGTAAGATCCATATGGAATTTGCCAGATATGAACAGTCTGACAGTGTAGAGTGACAAATATAAATGTGTCACAGATCAGGGGTTTTTTTTTATATCCTCTATAAGTTATGACCTTTTTACATCTGCTGATACTAAAAAGGAAAGAAAAAGTTTTTTTGAATGCTTGTGTGTTCCAGTACAACTGACTGTTGTTTGCAGAACTGTGGGAGCACCCACTGCTGCAGGTTATGCTTCTCTTCAGAGCTGGTGGCTTCTTTCCAGAGCAGGCAAGAAAACTAGTGAAGGAACTGCCACTGGTTGTATTTATTTTAAAGATTCCAACCTCTCTTAATTGCTGTTCATAGTTCCTTGTCACATACAAAGAATTGGGGATATTGTTGGATTTTTGACTCAGGGTTTTGTTATTGCTGGGTTGGGGTTTTTACTTTGGGAAGACAATAATGTATTTAAATAAGTTTTCATTTTATGTCTGCTTTGCTCCTATACATACATAGCTCAGAAACTAGGTTGGTTGTGGACTGCAGGAAAGGACTGGTTCTCCTACCATTGTGAAATTGAACAGTGGCAAGCTGGCCTGAGTAGAAAGAAAGTTTAGAAGTTCATGACATGCAGGGTATGTGAAAGCAATGTGTAGTGTGTAATGTATGTTTATGTTTGCTATAAAGCAAAACAGACCGTTTCCATTAGATGAATTAAAGTCTTACGAATCCTATTTTGTTCAAAAAAACCAGCAACAACTATTGTAGGAAAATAGATTTTAATCCACAGGCTCTTTGAGAACATAGGCAGTGTCTTGGGAAGACTTAATAATGTGTAGTAAGATGTATAAATTGCTTTGTTGTCATGTCTTTGTGAAATCTGTATCCTCTGATCCCATATCTGACAACTCTGATAATTTTCTTGAGGTAAAACCCCCAACAATTTGTCTTTTTCTTTCCTGAAACAGGTTGTTCTGCTCTCCCTTATATTTGTACTAAGAAAGAGACTTCCATTCGCTGTACAGCTCTTTCAAATTGTTGGTAAAATCATTGGCAGAATTCCTTTCCTCCTGTTCCAACCACTCTGGACCTTTCTGATTCTCATTGTGTTCTGGGTATTTTGGGTTGCTGTACTGCTTAGCTTAGGAACTGCAGGTAAGTATATGCTTTTAATTTTTTGTTTTTGACTGAGTGCTAGGCACTTCCTAAGTTCTCTTCTTAAATGTGGGACCTCTTGGTGTTGGTGTACAAAATGTGGGCTACCATTGTTACACAGCTGAGTTACTTGTTTTTGTTTTGTTTTGTTTTGTTTTATTTTATTTTCCACTTGTTGGAGTCTTCTACATTGGCCTTTTGTTTCCATATGTGGACTTGAGTTTTGTTCTTTCTCATGTATTTGTTGATAGATGGTTGTAGGTACAATATATGTTTGGTGTGCTTGAATGAAGAAAGTAACAGGAAGGAGGAGACAGCTTTTAGTGAAAATGTTACAAAATGAGGATGTTCATCTCCTCTGACTATAAACAATGTTGAATTGTCACAGAGGCAGAACATTGCTTTGGAGCAGTAGTTCAGTGACAATTGCTATCCTTTGGACTAGTGCAACAGTATTTGGATTAATCCAGTGGTCCTTGCAGTTGCAGAGGAGGTGCTCTGTGGAAAGAGTGAAGCACTATGAAAGATCTGGCAGGACAGGTTTTTAGTATGGAAATGGTGTTACTGAGGGATATATCACTGTAAGATCTGTCACTGAACCAGGGTAATATGGATGCTGTTCCTTGGCCCAGCACCATGCCAACCAAGTGAAAGAGAATTTGTTCTTCTGTGGAATATCACTCAAAAGACTGAAGCTAAATTCTGTGTAGCTCTGGGGGTAACTCCTCATGTATACATCTGCCCCTGTCCATGAAAAGAATTAGGACTTGGGGGCTGGTATTTTTTCATTTTAAATTTCTAGGGCCACTGTTAGGAGCCAATTGCTATCCTTTGGGTCAAGACTGATGTAGAATTAATGTGGACAGAGACCATTGTTTATGGGTTTTCTCTTTTCACAGACTTGGCAGTGATTTCTGTGTGGGAAACCAAATGCAGTCTAATTCTTCAAATGCTTGGGTGTTACTGCTTTACTTTGTGTTTCCACCACTGCTTGAGACTGTGGCTGTAGTAATTCCTTAGGACAGGCTTACAGATCCCTGCTAGGCCAGGAAAGCCTCCAGCCTTTCCATTTGGCAAAGCTGGCTGTATTCCCTACCTCTGTGGATCAGATAGCTCATTCCTCTTCCATCACAACTGCTTCCATCTCAGTTGATTCTGGCTCTTTACAAGACCCACTTCACTTCTAACACAAGAAACTGTCTGAGTCCATGCTGGCATTGCAAATCACACCCATTGCTTAGGTAGCCTGGGATCTGTTTCCCTCCAGCTTTCATTGGAGAGTTATGCAGAGTTGCCAGTCCCTGTTTCTGCTGCCTTGAGTAGCTCGTGTCTGTCAGGAATGGCTGCTTGAAGCAGCTGCTAATCCGCTTCTCCTGCAGAAGGGTCAGATCTAGCACGGCCAAATGTCTGAGCTGTATTCTCTTTGTGAATTGTTCCTCCTCACTAAACAGTCAAGCTGATGCCCTCTGCTTTAGATGTCATGCATATTCCTTCTCCACACTCCTTCTCCTCCTCCTTTCTCTTCACATTCCACTCCTTCTCTTTGAGTTAGATTTTCCCAATATAGAAGTAGCATCATGTGCTGGACACAGTTCTGTGTTGTTCATTTTTCTGCAAAATCTTCATGCCATTTATGTACAGATCAGCCAGGCAGCAGTAATTTTGAAACTGGCCTTGTGGGATTCCTTATCCCTGCTTCAGACCAGGCTTTATAGAAAGGAGCATCTCCTCAACCAACTGTTCATTTCATGCACCTGCTTGGATCAGATATAATTTAAAATAAACAGTAACTGTAGTAAATTTAGTAATAGAACAATAGAATTAATTATAACATATAGATTTTCTAAATATATAATTAACAAGAACTATGAGGGCAAATATTACATCCTTGGTGTTAAATCAAGCTGACTTGATCTTAATATGCACATATAAGGATGTAAAGCTTGCCCTTATTATATCTACATTTAGAAAATTCCAGCTGAGTCTGTTGTATTCAAAAGCTTTTGGAAATGCAGCAGTCATTAGAAAAGTAGAATTATTTTATAATTCTCACGTGACAGAAAAAACTTGATTATAAGAGCAGGATGGGAAACTATTAGGTATTTTCTGGATGCTTTTACAGACTTTGCAGGAAAATAGTGACTTGACCATTATATGCAAAAGCAAATTCCACATATAGTCACAGGGGAGTAAAACCCAATGAAAACTGCTTTTGAGAGGCTTTTTATGCTTTTTCCATGTTGTGCCATTTTCTTTCATTGGTTATATTCTGTGTTTCCTGCTAGGGATTTTCATTCAACTTTGTTTCTTTTTCCTCTGCCTCCTTGGAGAGTAGGATTCAAACAGTTTCTGATCAGCTGTTACATTCACAGTGCAGCACACAACTCTTGACTCAAAGGTATTTTATGTTTTGTCTTCTCTCCAGCTTAACAGGAATGCTGATATTTCCAGCAAGTGATGCAAACAGTACAGAGGAGCATAAACTTACTGCACAGCAGAGTGGGGATAAAGTTTCAGTTTTGAAAGAATTGACTTTTCTCAGACTTAGCATAAGAAAGGAAGGTCAATATATTGCTTTTATGAGCAACCTAGAAAAACATAGATTTTGACAGAGCTATTCTGGCAGGGTATTTTTAGTGCAGATGTCAGTCCTTATAAGAACTTCCTGTTAGACGCATGTTAATGTTTAGAAGAGCACGTGTGCATTTGATAAATAGCCCAAATCACCATTCTCAGTAAAACCTGAGCATGGGTGCAGGCGGGAAGACGCCGCGGTGTGCTGGCAGTCTCTGGGTGTGTTGGGCGCCGTGTCCCGGCCGTGCCCGCGGTGCCGCTTCGGCAGCTCGCGGTCCGCCGCTGTCCCCGCGGCGCCAGGGGGCGCCGCAGCCCGCGGGGAGTGCCTCAGG
>VZRH01004833.1:77383-90773 GCA_013397555.1 Urocynchramus pylzowi
CCCGGGCACGGCCCGCCGAGCTCCGGGGCACGGCCGGCTCCGCGCCTCAGCCCGCCGAGCTCCCGGGAACGGAGAACGGGGATCGTTCCCCGCTCCCGGGAACGCCTGAGCCGGCCCGCGGGCTGAGCGCAAGGACAGCTCCGTGTCAGCAGATTTGCTGTTTGGACTTCCAGTCCCTTACTCTACCTCGGGTGTGCTTTGTGGTTCAAATATTGGACGACGAGCACTAAACGAGATTTGCTATTGAGAATATTCCATTAGGCTGTCGCTCAAATTTTCAACACAAATATGAGTCCTCTGAAATGTTGTTTGTTAAAGCAGCGCACATCAGATAAGCTGGGGGTGGTTCTGCTGTTCTGGGGTGACATACACACATCCTCTAATGGCAAATGCATACAGTACCGTACGGTTAATAATGCACTGACAGGACACCTTTGTATTACTTATTAGTCTTCTACAATTTTCCTGTAAGTGGAAGATGTTTCTTTTTATTTTGAGCTTTGGGGACTTTTTGCACCACTTGAGAATACTTCTCTGCAGATCTCCAAAGATATGCTTTCTCTTGCAGAGCAATTTGTTTTCTTCATTGACAAATAGTTGCCTGTCTAGGATTCAGCTTGTAAAATACAGGTGGTGATTTTCTTGGGTTTGACACTTTGACGTTTTCTTCTCACAAATATGTTTTCTGGGGCTGTGCAGGCTGTATTTTAAATGCAAATATACCAAGAAAGCTGAAAAAATGAAATGTTTTCAAAGACACTAGTCTTTTGTCTAATACAGAGAGATGGGTAAATGAAATTGGCTTGCTGCTGTGCTGCACCTGTTCTTAACATTTTCTTTGAATCTGCACTAGTTATATAATATTTATGGTGTCTCTGCATCTTAACAGTTATGGAGCACTTCATCCTCTCTTCAGCTGTGGCACACCTGATCATTATGCTACAGTGCAAGCACCTTATTTACATATCCTCCAAAAGTTAGTGTTACTGTGAGAAAAAACCCTAACTTCTTGGGAGCTATAGAAAGCTATAGCCTGCACGTGAAAGGTACTTACGCACATGACTAAGTTTAAACACATGGATAATCCTATTAAAATCAGTGGGACTACTTATGCATTTTAGGGTAGGCACCTGCCTAAGTACCATGGTAATTCAGAATCTGTAAGAGCAGCAGAGACTGAGTGGATTCCAGACCTAGAAAACTAGGAGAAATGCCAAGACTTCATGAGACTAGGTAGCACAAGCAGTGGCACCAGTTAGAACCATTAGCTGGCTAGGAATGGAATTCAGCTGTTCTTTGGAAAAGCTGATATGTCTTAGGGTTATTGAGTTTTACTGTTTGCTAATTTGTGGGTATTTCACTGCAGAACTGGAGTGGCCATGTGGCACAGCAGAGAGAATGTGTTTCAACTTTCCAGAGTGCAGGAGCTGTGAAGTCCACATGGTGTAAACACTGTGAATGTAGGATGAGAAGGTGGTGTGACTTTTTTTTGTGTAATGAAGGTGCATCTTACAGGCAAGTGAGCAGCAGAACTGCCACATAAAGCTGTGCAACAGCAATATGAGCAATAAAAATGTATTTCCTGCAGGGGCCTTGACATTCCAATTACAGTCAGGCAGCTTACCTGTAAATACCTTTACATGAAAAAGCACAAAATAAGATAACACAATAGATTGTGTTGCAGGAAGCACTAAGATTCAGTGTATGATTCCAGAACCTTTCCTCCCAGTGGGAGGGGCACAGCATATTTTCATGTTAACAGGAACTGATAAACAGGCTCTCAGTATTTTCTTGTCAGTGGCTCTTTGTTTGTGATAAGGAAATTGCTGGACTAGACTTCCCATGAATTTTTGTCTCTTACAACAGCCTGTTGCTGCAGGCATCAGCAAAAGCTCAGAGCAGCAGCTGCCGAGTAAGGACATCTGACCTAAGTCTGGCAGTCCCAAAATGTGGCTGAAGGTGCCACACAGAGCCACCACTGACTGGTGTCCCATTGCACTGCTGTGCTGGCTGCCAGAGCCGCACTGGGCTGCCAGTCCCACGGGGAAATTCTCCGGGGTTCTGCTGCAAACACTTGGCCTGTTTGCATTGTTAACATCCCTTCTTTTGAAGTATTGGCAGCAGATCAGCACTTGTACTGATCAAAGGCTTCCAGATTCACATGTAGGGACCTCAGTTCTTTACTGAGCTGTTAATGTCATCGCTAAGAGTGTATGGTACCCTGGGAAGATTCATGATTGAGTCGTTGGAGAAAAATATTTTGTTGACAGATTTAACTGTATTTCAGGGCTTTGTTGAAAAAGTTTAGTTTGTAGGAACAGATAGATCATAGTACAACGATGAGGAAAATGGCATATACTTTTCTTGGTAGGTTATCTAGGACAGCTTTAAAGTTTATCTGAGATAGTGATACAGAAAAATAGCCTTTCATGTAGTTCTGTTGACAAAATCATGCATGTCTGATTGGCCCAGAAGACAGGAAATCAGACAGAGATGTTTATATCATTAAACAGATTCTTGTGAAATAACAAAACTAATTTACCATACCTGACCAGCAAAGTGATCAAAGGTGAAGTCACAGGTGGCTCTGCCTGATTTCTGTGCAGCTGGGCACAGCCCTGTGCACATGTACAAGTACAAGGTTGTCCAGGAAGGACAAAACCATTACTGTTATTACTGCAGGTGGCTATTTCAGTAGGCTGGTAAAAAGCAAACAGGATTAGCTTGCCATATGCACATTTATCAGTCTTCATGACAACAGTATGGAAACAAAGCCTGAAAAGGTCTATTTTGTAAAAAAAAATGTTCAGGTGGATTGTGTGGTGGAAAATGTCCTTAATTCTGCTACCAAATGGTGTTATGTCTTTTTCTTTGCATGAAAATAGAGAGGTAGGACACCTTGTGTCTCACTGACATCTTGTTTGCCTACGTTCCTTTAGTGAAGGCTGTAGGCTATGGATCATGAGTGTATTTGGCTAGTTGTGTGTGATGCAGGAAAAGGCAGTCTAGAGCCTCTGGAAGAAATATGGGGAATGAAAAATCCCTTGAATTCAGAATTATATGTTGCCTCACTTAGTTTAATGACTTAAGTAAATTATTATATCCTCAAAAACTCACCTTAAAAAACCCTCACTTTTGCAAACTTAAAACCAGTGAGGCACAGGATGGGGAGGAATGAGGGAGAGCTTGTGAGAAGAGATCTGAGTAGTAGCTTTTTCAAACCATCAAATATCTTGCACTTCACAGACTTAAAATTTATTTGAATATATTGGAAACACTACAGTATTTCTATGAATGACCAACTGTACAGCACGGGAGAGAACTTGCCTGTTCAGCCAATATTGTTAACTTCTCAGAAAAAAAAATATCTAGAACATATGTCTGTATTTATGTAGCCATGTAGCATATTTTTATCTTTCAAAGACCTTTAAAATAATGTTGCAGTGCTACTCTGGGGTAGATGGATATGTTTCTTAATTTACAGACTAAAAGACCTTGCTTCTGAAAACTTTAAAAAAACTTGTCTAAACCTGATGGTATTGCTGAAACAAATCTTTACTGTTTCTACTTTTAGTTATTCTTTAGTAAGAAGTCTGTGGCTGTAGAAAAACAGGCCAGAAAGGAACCATTTCCTAGATAGCTTTGTATATGTGGTGGTTTTGAACTTGAATGTGGTGTGTTGTCCTGCAGGAGAACACAGAGTTGGAGAATCATTTAGCTTGGAAAAAACCTTTAAGATCATCAAGTCCAGCTGTAAACCTAACACTGCCAAGTCCACAAAATGAATACATGAAGTATTGAAGCTTAAGTAATATTGCTGTTTGAGCAGTAATAGCCAATTCTGTCTCACTTTGGTTTTTCTTTCATGGAGTTGGAATAAGAAACTACTCACCTCCAGAGATTGTTTTATTTGGTGAACATGTTTCTCTTTAAGGTTAGTAGACTTAAGGCTTGGTGAAATAAAATATTACAAAAAATAGCATATTAGGAACCTAGAGACCTTTCACTAGGACCAAATTGTCCTAATGCCATTATCCCCTGATTACCCTTCAGAGTCAAGTGCCACAAACAGGATTGCACAGAAAAAAGGTCTGATTGTTAAGGAATCTGAGTTGCCCCCACCTTTTGTGAAAAGCCATCTATGAATATGGAATACATTCTTTGTTGGTAACAGAAGTGGAAGGAATGTTTTTAGCTTGGATAAGTTAATTTATCTGTGCTCCTAGATACAGTAGTAGCATTGGAGCATGTACTACCATAGGAATGTTTGCTTTCCCCCCCCCCGCCCAGAGAGCCTACATTTATCTGCCTGTATTTTGCACAAAGATTGCAAAGTATAGAGAACAGAAAACTAATGGCCATGGCTGATTAGTAATAGCAATTAAAATATTTGTTTTGTTTTGCTACAACAGTATATTATGTATCCTTAGTATTTTTTTCTGCAGTCTTTCTCTTCTGCTTCTTACAAAAAAAAACCCCTGAAGCATTTCATAACTATGCACTTATTTCAAATTTGAATAATGAAAATCAAGATTTCATTTACTTCTGAACTATTTGATTACTCAAGTCTAGAGTAAGGTCTTCTCAGATATCTTTATTAATATATAGCTTTCATTTTTCCTTTATTGGTAGCTGTGTCTCAATCCCAATTTAAACACAATCTTTTGCTTTTCATGAGATTTTAGTTTTCAAAATCCAAGTAGAATTATAAAATGTTGTTTCTCTAACTTTGTTAGAATGGACAGAAATAAATATTATCGAATTTATTTTTTTTGTAACTTTATTGAAGAGAAGTCAGGAGAACATGCACAGAAGCACTTCCATGTCCTTCTTTGTCCCTGTCCCACTTTCTCCTTTCCCTCCTTGTCAGGCATGTTATAATAACACAATGGTGTAATCCCAACTTCAGGTACTGCACAGTCCACTTCGGGAGGACAAGTAGAATACAGAGCTCTGTCTGGAATTTGCTACATGGCATGGTATCATTTCGTTGGCCTTATCTGGACTAGTGAATTCATTCTTGCCTGTCAGCAAATGGTGATTGCTGGGGCAGTGGTCACTTGTTATTTCAACAGGTGAGTGCAGAATTGCCCCTGATAGCTTTGGGGATGTTCCAGCATTTACTTTCAATCATTTTCTAGGAAAAACAGTCTCAATTATTGCAATTTATGTCAGTATCGGGAATCCAATGTACTATAAAACAATGTTGCTTGTTGCAAGATCTTGAGTAAGATTTTACAATTTGCATGATATTGATGTGACTCACCCCTGCTGCTGGAGATGCTGGGCCAAACTGGGTCTTGATATTGGAACTCTGTTGGCTCTGGGGGAAGTTACCATTTGGAAGGCACAGGCTGCATTGCACCCTTTGCCAGGAGGCTGCGTTAGCTCCAAATGAGAAGCAATATATTGTTCCTTGGTAATTTCATGTATTCATGGGCAGTTTGACCTCTTTGTAAGTGTTCATCCCTGCTTTGGGTTTCCATTTGTTCTGCCTGCATAACTGCTGGTCTAATAATTTCTTTTTCATTCTGTGCAGATATTTTCAGTTAACTATAAATGCTTTAACACTGTAAAGTGTTTAAACATGAGAACAAGCTTCCTTGTATATTATATACCCTGGAATGTAAATGTGGATGAAACAAGGAAAAGTAAAATTAAATAAAATTGGGTTTATGCACTTATTGCAGGGGAAAATTTAAATCTCACAATATATTGTTGAGTTTTTGAACAATGAAGAGAGCATTTTCCTGATAAGATTTTTCCTCGTGAGTATTTTATGAGCTCTCTCATCCTCTGTGCTCTGTTCTCCTATGGCCAGTGATGAGATTTTCTGATCTGTGAAAAACTATGGCATTTTAAGGCATTTCTTCATTTTGCATTAGAGGAATATAATGATAACCTCAATTTGTTGAAAAATTAACCCTTGAGGAAGTTGATGTGAGATTGAGGCAGGGAGCCTGGCCAGAGAGAGCCTGGGGCCCTTGGAGTGGAGGTGCTGCTGCCTGGGGCCATATGGCTGGGGCAGCTGGGAAGGGTGGCTTTGGCCTGCTCTGAAAACTAGGAAGCAGTGTTCTGTGGATGGTATCCAGAATGTGTCCTTGGGTGTTTCAATCACTGATCAAGAGGCTGCTGCTGGAAGGTCTCCAAATGGTGTGTTCCCCGTGCCCAGCAGAGACACCAGTGCAGGCTCTGCTTGCAGGACTGGCTCCATAGGGTTTTCCTGCAGCACCCAATGCAGCTGTGCTGTTCCAGCCAAAGCAGCAAGGCTGGAAGATCTAGGAACAGCAAGTTTCCACCCCTGGTTTAAGCAATCTTTTATCATCCCATCCAAAAAGTCAAGGTAGGACAAGGTTTAACATGTGTATCAGGAGCCTGTCCCTGAGAGGATTAAGAACACAACAGCTGTGCCACTAAACTGGTGCTTAGGTGAGAGCAAATAAAACCTAAAATGTTGGTTTTTTTAAGGGCTGAAATATTTTTGAAAGAGTGACATAGTCTTACCCTTCTATTTTACATGCTACAATGGGACCTGGAAAGGGAGGAACTCTCATTTCTGATGTCATCGGTTTTTTTCCTACTGAAAAAACTGAAGCTCTGGAACTCCCATGGCTGTGCTGCTGTGGATAGTGAGCTGCTCTTCTCTTGTAAGCACATTGATGTACCTCAGTTTTGGCAGCTGAATGCTGAGGCACTAAAGGTTCATATAAATTGGCTTGAGAAAGCACAGGAAAGTAAAGTAGTTCTGAGGAGTTTCTGAGAAGCAAAGTGGTTCCGCTGAGTTCCTGGGCTGTGTGCTACAGTGCAATACACCACATGAATATCCAAGGCAAAGGCACTGTCCATATCTTGCTCATGCAGAGCAGGGAAGCACCTGTAGAAACTGCTGTGATGACATTTACTGCTCTGCTAGGGGCTTCCGCTTCCCAGCTATTTTTTACTGCTGCAGGAACTGGCTGCCAAGCACAGAAGGTTCCTGCTCCCAGTTGTATTGGTATCATTTTGTACAATACCATTAAGCTCTCCTCTTGCTTGCCAGGTGACCTGTACTGTGTTGAGAGAGTTGTGTTTGCAAGGGGAAATGCAGCTTTTCTCTGGTGGTAATCCCTTGTCCTGGCCTTTAGGCTGTCAGCACAGACCCACAGAGATGCAGAGCAGTGCAGGAGTGGGGAGAGGGTGGTTAGCTGCAGGAGCAGCCACACCAGCAAGGGCAGGTTCCAGCTACTCTGAGCTTGTCTGCTGTGTGTTTTTAGTGTATTCCCTGGGGCTGCATCATAAAGGCATGTCACAAGAGTTTGTTTATGGGATCTTACAGACAGGCTTTCTTCTTGTCCTGTGAGTGCTCCGAGGAAATGGCACGGCCTTCCCATGCGGAAATCTCCTTCCACAGCGCACTCAGCAACGCGCTGCACGGCCAGCAACCACGGCTGAGTTGCAAATTCATTTTACCTGGATTAGCTTTACAGGATTCGTATATTTGGCCTGTAATACCATGGCTGAAAATGGATTTGGCCTTCTTTTATTTTAGATGAAATACGAATACACAAAACATTTCATTAATTTAATAAAAATAAGTAGATTTTCTTGCTTAATGATCACATTTTACAACTTGTGGAAAGGCCTTGGTCTTTTAAAAAGCCTTCTTTGTTACAATTGGTGTTTTACATGAGGGTTTATTCTCATCTTGATGTGCTTAGGTGTTATGTATCTATTTACCTTTGCAAGGGGATGAGCCTTTCCCCCTCTCTGGGAGTAAAGGACGGTGATATGGTAACTCGATCCGTCACAGGCATCACAGTTCTGTCCACGTCTGAGCTTCTGTGGTGGCTCCAGTGCACATATATCACTGCACAGATTTGACATTAAGCTTTGGGGTTATCTGCCTGATTACTGTGGTACCTGTTCAGTACCACAGTTTCCAAGAGAAGGGAAATACATATCTCTCCCAGTAAGTCAAAAATGAAGGTTTATGGATGTGCACCAAAGTCATTGAGAGATTAACTAGAACAAACTTTTAAAGGCTTCCTCTTCAAATGTATCTGCAATATTTATGGACATCCTTTGCCCTGCTTACGTACTTGACCTAAAAGAGCCACCAGCATTTATGTAGTCAGACCTGTTCCATGTGGCTTTGAGATAAGGTAAAAGGGCAGTACAGTCTGTGTGGTCTCTGTTAGTCTCATAATGTCTATTTTGCTACAAAACTTGTAATTTATTGTGTTTGTTTAAACATTGAGATTCATATTTACTTAAGAAATTAATTCCTTAACATTTCTGAAGTATTTTATACTAAAGTTATTTTTAGACAGTCTTTGGAATTGGTGAGACATAAGGGAAGAAAACTTAAGCATAGCATAGCTCTTAAGAGAGGAGAATTTTAAAGAAATTAAGTAATACCCTTTTCTCCCATTCACATGCCTATGTATGTTGGGTGTGTCAAGATGAAATTTTTTTCTTCTCACAAAAAATGTTTTTCAAATGAAAGCAAAGATGCATGTGTGATCATTTGATTCAAGGAACTTAGTGTTAGAAAAAGATACTGAGTATCACAGAGCTCACAAGCAAATGAAGGCAATTGACAGTAGTGAAGAAATAAAATTATTAAAAGATAGTGTGGTATTGAATACAGATCCACAGGAGTTTGGAATAGTAGTGTTGTATGTAAATCAATCTCATGATAACATAAAACAAAATACCAAAGAGGAAAAGCAAGCTGTGGCTCTATTCAGTCTTGTAACCAATCAGGCAGATTCCCAGATTTCCCTGATACCCTGTGCACATGCAGTGGGGTTCACATGCACAGAATCCACTGCATAATGATTGTGTGCTTGAGCCAAAGCCACTTCAGCATTGCAGCCTTGGAGCAATGGGAGTAGGCTTGAGCCAGTCTTGAGCTTGTTTACAGTCATAACCATCACCTGTTGCTGTGTTTAGCCTCCTTCTTTTTTCCTACTCTGAACCAGAATTACAAAGAAAATCTATTCTTTTCCTAATCTGTTTGGAGGCAAAGCAAATCCTTGTCAGATCCTGTTCTTGTGCTAATTCCTTTGCTAGGAAAAGGAGGTGTGGAAAAACATCCAAATATGTAAAAATTTATCTAAACTAAGCTTCAAATTTTTAAATTTTTTTTACATTCCTGTTCATTATTTAGTCATGTTAAAATTATCAAAACCCTTCTTCATTTTTCTGTTCAGTAACAAGTACATTATTAACACAGGAATAAACTTTTTCCTTTCTGTGTTTCTTATCAGTAGTTAACCTTTAACTTGAAGAAACTTAATAATTTGTATTCTGAGATCAAATGGACACTGTCATATGTAAGGAAGTGTTTTGGGGAGAAAAAACCAATGGCTCAATATGAATAGAATAATTCATCCACACTACAATTCATGTGTTTCTAACACAGAAACCTGATGACTCTAAAAAAACCCCAAACTGCCTTATTCAGTATAAAATTCCACTATCCCCTAAGCTGTTCCCCTGGTTATAAGACAAAAATAATAAATGTAGCAACTGCTTTGCTGGAATTTCCTATTTCAAATAATGTGGTATATTCACATATTTAAATACAACCACTGCAAAGTTTTTTGTGTTTTGAATGAACTGCAGTGATACCTTCAGGATTCTTGCAGAACTGTAATTCCACTCCTGAATATAGTGTGTATGATTTAAAGCCTTGCTGAAGTGAGGATTTAATAAAATTATATTTTTAGAACTTCTTAGCCCAAACCAGCCACTCTCTTATTGGTGTCTTTTTATTTTTTAATTTCTTGTGCAAGCTACTGATTTTTCAAGATAACAGAGGTTTTGAAGAAATCAATTCTGAAAACAGGGCTTCTTATTTTTGACATTATGTCTGATCTTTGTGTAGCTACTTAATCAAACTGCTGCTGGTTCTGTTGCCTAACTAAATATTTCAGGGTTGGGCCAGTTGCTTAAGAGTTACTTTATGGAAGGTCTAATTATGACAATTGATCTGTATGGGGGTTTTTTTTTATCCTATGAAACATTTTAAAATGTACTTAGAGTGTTAATCTAGTTGATTTTTTTCAGCATTTGACAAGGGGTGAGGGAGTGTCTTTAAGTTGATTTCCTGGGGTTCTTGAGAGCTGTGTCATATTACTGTCTGTAAATGACTGACATTAACCTGACCTTTATAAAGGAAGCAAAGTAATAAAACTTGTATTTAGGCCAGTTTTTTGTCTTTGCTTTCTGATTTTGGCAGACATTATTTTTCCAAACCAAAAGGTTAGTGTGCACTAGAACTACAAGTTTTTTAGCTCAGATTATAATCCTAAACATATAGTATGATCTTCCTTTTAGCTGTATTCCATTTTCAAAGAAAGCCTGTTCTGTGAGGGGGAAAAAAAAAATTTTAACAAAGTTTAAAACCAAATTTGGCCAAATTGCAATGATAAAAGTAGATAGTGGCTCTCAGTTTTATATGTGAGAGCATGTGATTTTATTTTCTAGTTTTAATTTTGCCACTAAAGAAGAAATAATGGATTCATTCCCTCAGACTAAAATCTTGCAGAACCAAGAGTTAAATAAAAGATTGCAGAGAATAAGAGAAGTGACAGAAACTGGAAAAAGGTGTTTAAGGAATATTCTCAGATATTGTTCACTTCTCCTATTTTCCATTGTAGTTTTTTCCCTAAATATTTTTCCATTCCAGAAAACAGTAATTTCTTAAGAATTAAACTAACCCAGCAGTTATAAATTTGGCTCCTTTCTTGGACTAAGGTGAATATTCAGATTAAGTCAGTAGACAAACCGGAGTAGTTCAATTAGGAAAGGAGATAACAGCTTAATTCTTAAAATTTCCAAATACTGATAAGACACAATGCTTATCTTCTTAAATAAGTTGCTAAACCATTTTAAAAATTGTTTGTTTCTCTTTCTAGAAATAAAAATAACCCACCACCTCACCCAGTCCTGTCTTCCATATCAGTTCTTTTCTGCTACCATCTAGGAACTGCTGTAAAAGGCTCATTTCTAATCACAATACTGAGAATACCAAGCATTGTTCTTTTGTACCTTTACAAGATCCTAAACCAAAAGGTAGGTAAATACTTTTCTAACACTGTAAAAATAGTAGTTTAAAGATGAGATCCTGGGGCAAAGAAGTGAAGAATATATTTCTTGCTTAAAAGTAAATGGTATTGCTATTACTATTTATTATTAATAGATGGATTTTATATTTTATCATGTTTTCTTCATTAGAAAAGCTTTTTTTTTTCTCCCAACTCAGATATCAGTGCTTCCTTTTTATTCTCAAGTTTGATAATTTTAAAAGCAGAAAATATTAAACTTGCCTTTATTTAGTGGTTTTATAGAAAGGTTTTTCTGAAGGATAAAGAAAAAAATTGCAGACTGCTCTATTAAAATTTTTTGCATCACAAATATTTAAGAAGCAGAAGTAAGAATACTATTGTTAGATTTAAAATCTGTTAAAATCATCTGCCTTGTAATATGCTTCTATAGAAAGAATATATGGAATAATAACTGTTCCTGGGAGTTGTGTCATATCCAACATCTTCTAAGACACATAAACCCTATATCTGGGCTGCTTTGAATACTTTTTGCCTTTTTTTTTTCCTTTCATGCATCTCCACATATTATCTTCTGCTGGAAGCACACCACTGTAGGTAATTCTGGCACTTTTGCAAGGAGGGAGGACTGTTAGGAATGCACAATTCTGATTTTAGGAGAAGATTTAAGAAAAGGTTTTAAATGTAGGTCTTTTCCTCTAGGGTTTGCATTGCTTGAAGCATGTTATGTACAGTTATGATGGGATATGTACATTTATATTGACAGGGTATTTACAATGAGGCATGTGTTGGGCATGAATGCTTAAAGGTTATGAATGCTTAAAGAAAAAAACCCCTTGTAATAAAACACTTGAAAGGTGTGGTCTGGATTTATGTTGCTTTCATATGAAAGTTTTGGTTATAAAACTTGGTGAGCTGTGTTAACTAAGAACATTGTATAAAGACAGTAGGTGGGATGACTTAGAATATTTCCTGCCTTCAGAGAAAGCAGGATAAGTGGGCTTGCTTGTTACATGGTCTTGTAATCTGAATGACTGTAGATTTAAATAGCAGAGAAAGATTATTGTGTCTGCAGCACTATGCTGCAGGCTCCTTTTGGTCCAGTTCCCAAGCATTCAGTGACATGAGCCACAGCTGTAACTGCTGCTAGGGAGACTGGAAAGGGCTCTGGCCATCTCCTGTACTCAGTCCTGGGAAGGATCCCCCCAAGAGTAACCTTGCTCCTTTGATGGCAGATAGGACAGGCTATGGCCCCTTTCACTGAGGGCCAGAGTAGTTGGACTAAAGGATGGAGAAGTGACCCTGCATTCTTGTAGAGTTCACACAGACTTCCCCACCCTTGCAAAAAATGTTGCTCTTCTCTATGAACAGAGAAGAAGTCAGGGATCTGCAAGCTTGCAGGTAAATTTACAGATGTTTTCTATACAGCTGTCTTCAAGCAGAATCAGAGAGGAGATTGTAGGTGAGTTCCCTTGCTCTAGGCTTTTAACAAACAGATCTTACTGAGATAACATAGCTTTAGTAAAATCATCTCTCCAGCAATGCATAGCAAGAGTAAATTATTCTTTGTCAGGAGTTTGCATGTACAGTCACCATTTTGAAGAAGTTATTCCTGGAATATTTTCATGAAGCTTTTTGGAAAAAGTTGGGAGGTTTGTGGTTTCTGCTTGAACAATAGTAGTTGTTGGGACTTGAGTTTTCTATAGTGACTGCAAGATCTCTGCTTTCCAAAACAAGATAAAAACATTCTGACCTCTGGAAAAAATAAAATAAAAAGACTGAGTGTCCCTGAATTGAATTTCCTTTTATTTAGAAAAACAGGCTCTTAATTTTGGAAGGCTACTGTGGATACCAAGATGTCTTGTTCTTATCTTGCATCATCTCCATGATGAGCTGTTCTGAGCTCACGATGTGATGGGGGGAGCGTGGAACAAATCTTAAGCTTTACTGCTCTGTTTTTGCTATGAAATTAATACAGCTCAGTGGTCTATGAACAGCCTGTTCTAATACAAGATTTTTCTTCCTGACCTGAAAAATGAGTGTAAGGCTCTGAGTCAAAACACATGCATGTTCATATAAGCCCTTCTACCCATTCTTTTATTTTTTGTTCAGTAGAGTACCAGTCATTTCAGAACTGTGAAAGGCTTTTGATAATCAGGTTAAAAATTTATCTCTGTACTCCCTGATCACTATGAAGTGCTTTAAGGATTACTGACTTGCCTGCCTGTTTTTCTCCCCAGGCAGCTATTAGCTCACAAAGCTACTTGCATATGCGCTACTAGCGCATATTTTCAAAAAAAAGAGAAGAATCTTCCATCCACAGGAAGGAAAAAAAAAAA
>VZRH01004833.1:90820-131705 GCA_013397555.1 Urocynchramus pylzowi
AAACAAACAAACAAAAAAAAAAAAACAAAAAAACCCCACCAAAAACACACAAACAAACAAAAAAAACCCAAAACAAAACAAAAAACCACACCTCTGCAGTCATTAATATTGAACAGTCTGAATTAAAAACTATTCCTAAAATCCTAATGGAAATATCTGCTGCCTAAGTGAAAATTTTATTAGAAGAGTCAGTCACCTGTAAAGCAAGTTTTTTAGAATGGTGGTTTTATTTGAGGCTAATTATGTGTCCAATAACCATTCATTTCATTTTATTGCAGAAGAATGCAAAGCACCTGTTCAACTGCTGTTTCTGCTGGGTTTGCTTCCAGAAAAGTTACTTAGGATACTTTAACCAGGTATGCTCTGTCATCTCTGTCCCTCAGCCTAGTCTGGATACCATGGTTGGTACTTGACCCTTAGCATGGCTAAAAATGGCTCAGCATGGCATGCAGGCCAAAGTTTCCAGCTGGCCACCTAAATTAAACAAACAAAAAAGCCTCCAAGTGCTTGGTGCAAAGAAACAGGGAATTGACAAATATGCAAGGTGCTAGATTTTAGAAAACTTGTTAATACAGCTTGAGATAGTTCTGTAGGTAAGAAGACTTAACATTTTGTTGAGTTGTTTTTTGAGGGCAGACAGACTCCTGAAACACAGAGTCCAGGTAGGAGGAAGCAATGAAGAATTAGGACACATACCTGGAGATGTGACATTAACTAGTTACAGTGTTTTCCACCTGAAAATCCTGAATAAGGAATCTTAAATTCCTAATGATTGCCAGTATCAGTGGATCTGGAAATACAAACCATGATGATAGCAGTCTTGTTTAAAAGACATTTTAATTGGAAATGGATGATTTCTGACATACAGCAGTTTTGCAGATACTTGACACCTCTTTTTACCTTCACAATTCTTTTCTCCAAATGCATTCCAGATTTACATATATAATTGTAAATAGTTAGTTTTTGTCTTTGTCATTGTCTTGTTTTTCTCTCTGGGAACTGTGATATTCCTAATGTGAAAGGGAATCATATGTTCACGCTGATTCCACCCTCTGACTGCTGAGTTCTTTGTTCTCATTGCTGAGGGTAGTAGTGAAGTAAACAAGACAATTCTGATAAAGGGTCTGACTTCTCCTCTTAAGTAGGTGAATAAATTAGGTTTAGTCTCGGACAGTTATTAAGAGAAAATTTTCAATTTAGTTCACCATAGATTAAATACTTCTGCAGTGAAATTTCTGAAATTTCCAGGCTTACATTTTCAGGTAGGTCTTTTAGTCAGTGACTTGGTGAGGAATATCAGAGTTCATTTTTCCTCCAGGCTTTCCATTTGTAGTCACCCTTTCCCCTTGGCTTGGCTTCCTGCCTTTCAAAGAGATATCCAGCATCCTAGTGTTTACTTTCTCCAGCTGTTGTCTGCTCTGTGTTTGTTAAAAGAATTAATTATTATAATGTTGTTCCTTTTGTTTCAGAAGGCTGTATTGTAGTTCTTTTCCCCTTTAAAGATTACCTGTTTCCTATTCTATTGTTGGCAAATTTCTGGTTTTATATGAGTTGTGGTTTTTAAACTGATGATCGTAATAAAGTGTTCACTTTTGTTTTGTTTTTTTAATATATTTTTAGCAAAGGTGATAGTTGTCCACATGTTTCAAATCCAGGGCAATTTGGGCAATAATTAGAGAATCAAAATGCAAGAACTGGCTGCAAGATTTTAATAGAACTTCTGTCTGTACAAAATTTAAACATTAGTCTTGAGTAATTGCATCTCATTGAGTAATTTGAGGATCTAATTATTTTTTTTCCCCTATAACTAATCTGTTCAAGGCTATTTATTAAAAAAATAAATTACTATGATTGAAAGTCTTAGTCTTTGATTCTGTAAAATCTGTGGCCATATGTAGAAGAGAAAAGAAAAAAAGAAGGAAAAACTGTCTGCAGTTTTAAGCAGCTTTGACATATTTCTTGATTAACAGAAGTAGTGAGCTCTTAAGAGCTCCTGCTGAGACTGGTGGAAGCCACTGGGAGCAACGTAGACATTTCCCACATATGTTGAACACAGACCTGAGAGCAGGACTTGGGAGGGAGGGGTTAAAAAATTGTACCTGTGTTTCTAACATTTTCTTAAAGGAGTATTCTTTAAGTTCAGATTTTGATCTTTTTGGAACCTAAAATGTGGAACAGCTGTTGTAAAAGTTGGTCCAAAGATCATTGTGTACATTAGCATTCCTTACTATTTACTATTCTTTTGCTTTTTATTCTAGCATTTTCACTATAAAGAAAAGCATATAATTACCTGAAGCTCTTAAAAAAAAAAAAAAAAAAAGATCCAATAACTTCTGCACTATTTTCTTCAACCTGTTTTTAAACTGCTTAGGTAATTTGAATTCTTTCTGTTCCTTCATTCACAAGTTTAATCAGGATTAAACAGAGTACTTTGTTTTCCCTCTGAGAACTTGGCAGATGAGAAACAGGTGCTGGAGAAAGTAACCCTGGTGAAAGAATGCAAGCTTCTTTCTTCCCATGCAGAATCAACCAAGTGCTCTATTATGTTATCTAAGGGTACTTTTTGGGCTGCAGTACCACCCTGCATGTGATATTTAATACTGACTTTAATAGTTGCAAGCATCCCTGAAGTGACTCATTCTCTGCAGGCTTAGTTATGTTTTGCTCAGCTCTCCTGGAAGTTAACTGGAGCAAGCCAAAGAGTTACTCTGTCATCTTCCCATCATGACAGAGTGCTGTGCTGGATGCTAGCCATTGTCTTATTTGCAGGGGTGTTTGTTGGAGGAGGGGTAATGTAAGCCCAGTGTCCTGTGCAGATTGCAATATGGACAATTACATTCAGCCTTCCTAAATTTCTCTTGGATTTGCAACTGGATCCTGTGCTAAACTGTGGTGTAGTGTTGCTATGTGCTGTAAAACAGTTCACTCCTTAAGCTGTTCCACTTCAGTCATGGGCAAAGTGATTCATGTGTGTGTATAATCCATTAGCAACAATTGTGAAGCACTCAGGGCTCTGTGGCTGAAAAGTGCTTTCTGAATATAAAGTCACTATCCTTACTTGACAGTTCTGTTTGCCAACACTTGTCAGAATTACCACAGATTTTTCATCTGGCTCTGATGGTTTCAGTATGTTCCAGATAAACATAGCCAATCATCTCAAGTAAAATCTAGGAGATTGAAATTTTTCTTTTGTAAAAAGAATATACTGGCTTTTAATGTGATTTGGGAATTATGAGGTCTGTCTCTCTCTTGCTTTCTTAAGTTGTAATGGCAGTCTTAACTTTAGATACATCAGAGTGCTCACATGTTCTCCCTTTACAGCCTTGTTGTAGTGACTTTTTTTAAAACAATACAACTGGATAGTTTTGCTTTTCTGTGGTTGCTTTAGGTCATCTGCAGCCAGTTGGCAAAGTGACTCCTCCAAATCCAGTGCCTGGGTTTCTGAAGGGGTTGCAGGGTGTGGTTTCTGTGCTCATCAGCACGGTTGCTGCAGCGCAGTCCTCTGGACTGTCAGTGAATTCAGCAGGGTGTGAGCCCCATTTCCTGGGACAGAGACCCTTCCTGGGGACTGAAAGCCAGCAATTGTCCAGTGTCATAAACCAAAAGCAAGTCTGTCTAATGGCTGTATATCCAATGGCTGTAAATCCGTAGTTGGTTGTCTCTTAAACTTTGGATGGAAGCCTATCAGGAGGTTTCAGTTAAATGCCTTGTGCAGAATTCACCTAGATAAAACCAAAATTCATGCATGCTATTGTAAAGCACAGTTCTCTGCATGCCAAACACATTGTGCCTCACCCCATCAAGTACTTCTTTTTCCTCCCAAAAACAATAATGCATTTTAATGTTACTGGCAAAATTGCTTCTAGATATAGAGCTAATTTTCCAATCCTCTTGAAAATACAAGGATAAAATGTTCTTCTGCAGTGAAATAATATTTTAAGTAAGTTTATTTTCCCCCTACAGACTTTATGTATGTGATAATAGGAAACAAAAATCTTTAGGTCTTTAATCATTCTGTAGGATGAACCATGTAGGGAATAGAGTTGAACAAAGTTGACTGATTCTTACTTTGATATCTTTCTCTTCTTCCCTTCCTATCCCGTTAAGAAGAAACAAAAGGGAGGAAAAGGAGAGAAAGAAAATAAAAGGCAATTAAGCAAGCAACAGGTAATTCTGTGCTTTTAAATAGAGAAATTTATGAACAATTCTCTGGAAAGCTTCAGTTTGATGTATTTCAGAAATCTCAAATAAGAACATTTTCTCACTAAGTGCAGAAGCACTGAAAGCAACCCCAGTAATAATGTAAACATCATGCAACGGGCACATAAAGCAGGATCCTTTTGATCCAACCCTGTCATGGAAATGGAGCCCACATGTAACACTGTGATGCAGCAGGAAAGGACACCTAACTACCCTCTGAGAAGAAAGTTGTGTTGGTCCTACCCACTGGATGACAGCCATGGAGGGAGTAGATAACACAGAGAGTAGGAAGCAAGGAAACCTGAAAATTTTCTCTAGTAAGTCCAGACTGAAAATATAAGGTGAAATGGAAATAAATGAAAGTTGTGCTTTTTGGACTGCTTGGGAAAATTCAGGAAGTTATTGAAGGTTTCTTACAGATAGTAATTAGCCTAGGAACAAAAAAATAACCATTTCTGTATTAGCTGTGTGCTTATTGATTAGAAGTAGAGGAGAAAAATATTCTCCATGTGTTTGTCAGCCACAGGACAATAGCCTTTTTTTAACAAGGCTGCAGGAAGCACAGAGTCAGTCCTGGAAGCTATGAGATGCAACACTTGCACTGGAAAGAAGGGGATAAATGCCATTGTACAAGTTGTTGGCTTTGTGCTCAGGCTTATCTCACGGAGGGGACTGAAATATCCTGTGACAAATGAAGGGTAAGAGCAAGCCCATTAGCTATCTATGAGACAGCAGGGAGGGGTAAAAGCCAGACAAGATCAGCAGAAAAATGAGTAGATATAAATTGTTCATGAATAAATGTCGTCTGGAAGTTGGAAGAAGGTTCCTAAGGACCAGTGGGTCAACTGTCTGGAACAGCTCCAAATGTAAGGCCCGGGAGAGGGGAAGTCCTAAGTGATTTAAAGAAGGGGTTTTCCACTTCAAAGAAGTTTTGCATAATATGCTAATCTGAAATGGGCACTGGAGTGGCTGAAGGTCCCTTCCAGTCTTGCATGTCCTCATCTCTTCAGTGGGGCCTCACAAAGCCCATCTTGCTCTCATTTCCCACCATCTGAGAGTCATGATATAACTCTCACCAGACCACAAACTGCTGCACAGCAGCCACACTCATTGCTCCTTGCTACCACTGGATTTTGTTTTCTGAAGGGCTTCCACTGGCATCAGTGACACTTTAAGGTCCAGCCTGAGCTGCGCTGCACTGCCCTGCTCTGGGGGTAGCTGACCAGGGCAGCCCCCAAGAGAGTTGGCAGCAATAAAATCAGATTGGGATGAAAACACCAGCAGAGCAGAAAAAGCTGAACTGGGATGAGAGATCAGCATGTCTCCTTCTTCCTTTTTAAGAAGATTCTGTTGCTATGGCAATTTTCTCTTCCCCAAGCTCATTTTATGAAAGCAAGCCCTAGAATGGAGGACTGAATTCAGCTGTTACACAAAGTAGCAATTATTCTCAACAATCGGAGAACTTACAGCCTGGATCTGAGCCACAGCGCCTTTCTCATGAAACTACCAGGTCACTTTTTCCAAGACCTTTGACATTCTGTGTTGTGAGGCACAGAAGGATATATTCTTTAAATAGATTTTTTTTTTGCATACTGTGGTATTTAGAAATATGTAAACATTCACATTCCCTATTTATTCATCCTGACACTGGGAAATCAGTGTCTGGTTCCCAGGCCCCAAGCCAGAATAGGCTTGTGTTCTTCAGAGAGGTGGTGATATGAGATCAACTTGCTGGTGCAAGGATAAATGCTGATCCCAATCCACAATCCCCTGTGCTTTCTATGCTATCAATGCCATCATTACTTGCTTGTCACCAGAGCAGAGAATGATGGCGTAAAAGATCAATTCATTGTAAAAGATCAATTCATTAGGCAAAGATAAAAATATAAGAGTTATAATGTGTATATAAGGATCAGACTGAATCTCTTTCTAGCTCAGCATTCCATCTTCAGCAGTGACTATGAGTAAATGCTAAGGTAGAACAAAAGGATATTTCCCTGCCTCTGTGCTGTTTCTGAATCTGTTTTCAACCTAGGGACTTACTGAGCTGTGTGTTTTCTGTGTGTTTAATAAGTCTCAGCAGATTCCTTTTCCCTGAAATTCCCTGTCTCCGTTGAGCTCATGTGAACTTTTAGCAGTTAAAGCATCCTTTGCCCAGCAGTTCACAGTTTACAGATTTATGGTGAGAAGGAATACCATTTGTTTTCAAATTTGGCTCCTACTACTTCACACTGTCCTGCCCCTGCCTGGCCTTTGTTCTGGAAGAAGCAGTGAGCCACCCAAGCCTACCCAGCCTCTCTGCATTTCTCATGGGTCGGCAGCCCTCTTGCTGCATCCTCCTTCAGTCCTGTCTTTTCCAGACAGAAGAGCCTCACGTTCCCCAGACAGAAGACATTCCATGCCTTTTGGATCATTCCTGCTGCCCTTCTCTCAAACATTTTCAAGTCCTTTAAAGCTTTTGTGCATGGAAAAATATATTCTGTAGAAACATGTATTTAAATAACGTGTTTCTAAATGTTAGCAGGTTCTTAACTGGCCGTGGTCTACCATCTTAGCCTTCAAACAATCTTTAATTTGAAAGGCTTTGGATAATTGTACATATCCTGCAATTTTAAAGTTAATGGATATATAAGCTTTTTAGTTCAAAGTCCAAAATGATTTGCAAATATAGGTAATAACTTGTGTGTGCTAGGTGTTCCTTGATGAGTAAGAATGAGAAATCACTTGAGCTCATTCCCATGCATTGCTGAGTTTCATGGAAATGTAGGTTAGCTTAAATGTTTGATGTGTTTTATTAGTGAGAACATGTAGATTTCTATGTGGCTGGATGGGATCAGGGCATGGAGTCTGTATGAGAAACTTGAGAATTGTGAGGCAAGTGTAGGGAAAAAGATTCTAGGCTGAACAAGAAACCCTTCAAATATTTTTTTTCCTCAGAAATATATTTTTTGCTAAAAGGTAGAGATCACTTGGCTAAGTCTTCCAATTGTGCTGGTAATATTCTTGCTTCACATATGTCTGACTAGTTTTGTAGGCTTCAGCAGTTCATTAATTTCTGTCTCTCTCCTATTCATTCTAGAATGTTAGATTATTACCTGGCTGCCTTTATTTTTTGAGTATTATCATTAGGTAATACTTACATTATTTGTTTAAGTTGTAACTGCTATAAATGCCATTTTTTATCAGCTGGTTTGTAACACACCAAATGCCTGTTCAGGTAATGTACTGTCTCCAGCGTCATTTTCAGTCTTTCCAAGGTAACCATTCTAGTTAATAAATATCAGAAATTCTTTTCATTGCACATTCTTTGAATACCAAAGTGGCTATTTCAAGAGTGCAAGCAAATGGGTATTTATTTTAAGTTTGGAAACAATGTTTGTACAAGCTCACGTGCTTTTTCAACATTCTTTTTTATTTTTAAAACACATTTTTTGCAATTTATAATGAATACAGAATCTCTGTTTAATTTATTGGCAAGATTTATACTGACCTCACCAGATCAGGATCTGCTCTGTGAATTTAGTTCTTAAGGGACAAAAAGAAACTTAGAAAACACTTCTCTACTTTGTGTCTCAGTTCCCTGTTTAATGGGAGTGATGAAAGAGACTGAACTCGCAGCATGTTCTAAAGAGAACTCTGTCCATGTCTGAAACACGCCGTGGCAGCTATGGGTGGCAGACAGAGGAGTGTGAGGGGAGGCCATCTCTGCCTGCTCCTGGGCCAGCAGGGCTGGCACTGGCAGCTCTCCTGCTGCTGCATCCTGGGATCTTCTGGTGCGAGGCATCCTGCCAGGAAGGGAACACCCTCAGGATAAATGAAAGTTAGCACAGAAAGCATTTTTTCCTATTTAGGAATTAGGTGAACTTGCTTGTTTAAACATATTTTTATGCAGATTCTCTTTGAGTTTCTGTGGAGTTCATTGGTGTCTCTGATGTTTTCATAGAGTAGGCAATAAATCCACGGTCTTTATTTACACTTTTTCCATCTATGGTTGTATTATATTGCTTGGTGGAAACTTGCCTGGACAGTTGGGGAGGATAAAATATTTACTTTCATGGATTTGATTATTTTTGCACTTATGCATGAATTAACATGTATGTCCCATTTGTGGAACTCCTCAGCAAGGTTTTGAAACTATGTCCAAAATATCAGCTAAGAAAAGCAGCACTCATGATACATGAAACACATTCTGGGCTTTACCAGCAATTCTTATGAGTAGTTTCCCTTTACTCAAACTATTAGAAGACAGATTACACCACAAAAACTTTAGTCACATCTGATATGGTCAGTAAGAGCTGCAGTGGGCAAGGGATTACTCTTCCAAAGGAATTTTTATAAGCCCAAACATATACGTGGTGCTTACAATTGCTTTCTGCTTCACCTGGAACTGAAAAAAAAAACCAGCCCATAAGGGGTTTGCTGAAAGTGAATTATACTGGCCTACTGAAAACACTTCCTGTTCAAAAATCTGGTTTTTCTTGGTTACAATTGAAAATATAAAACAATTTCAGATATCTGAAGCAAAGAAAATTTATTTCTGTACTATTTTTTGCTAATATGTAAGTACAGTATTTACAGAACGTCACTGGTTTTTTCTTTACTATCAGATGAAAAATAACTATTTTTTATATAAATAATATCCACACTAAAGAGGCAAAAACTCTTTGACTGCATTTATCTTCCTTCCTTCCTTCCTTCCTTCCTTCCTTCCTTCCTTCCTTCCTTCCTTCCTTCCTTCCTTCCTTCCTTCCTTCCTTCCTTCCTTCCTTCCTTCCTTCCTTCCTTCCCTCCTTCCCTTCCTTCCCTTCCTTCCCTTCCTTCCCTCCTTCCCTTCCTTCCTTCCTTCCTTCCTTCCTTCCCTCCCTCATACAATGTCATACCTTTGCTATGCTACAGAAATTGCTCAGAAGTAAAACTGAACTCTACAGAAATAAATTTTCTTTGCTTCAGATATCTGAAATTGTTTTATATTTTCAATTGTAACCAAGAAAAACCAGATTTTTGAACAGGAAGTGTTTTCAGTAGGCCAGTATAATTCACTTTCAGCAAACCCCTTATGGGCTGGGGTTTTTTTTCAGTTCCAGGTGAAGCAGAAAGCAATTGTAAGCACCACGTATATGTTTGGGCTTATAAAAATTCCTTTGGAAGAGTAATCCCTTGCCCACTGCAGCTCTTACTGACCATATCAGATGTGACTAAAGTTTTTGTGGTGTAATCTGTCTTCTAATAGTTTGAGTAAAGGGAAACTACTCATAAGAATTGCTGGTAAAGCCCAGAATGTGTTTCATGTATCATGAGTGCTGCTTTTCTTAGCTGATATTTTGGACATAGTTTCAAAACCTTGCTGAGGAGTTCCACAAATGGGACATACATGTTAATTCATGCATAAGTGCAAAAATAATCAAATCCATGAAAGTAAATATTTTATCCTCCCCAACTGTCCAGGCAAGTTTCCACCAAGCAATATAATGTAAAATTCTCAATACATTGAAAAACTGGGAGTGTCCCAATTATCTATTGTTCCAAGTGGGGTAGGGCACGTGATACAGTCACTGGTCTAGTCCACAATCCTTCACAAAAAGGTTTGTTTAATAGCTATGACTATAAGCTTGAATTTCACTAAAGTGTTTAAAAGAGCCATGTATAAAAGCTTTTTAATAATCAACCTTTAATGACCCAGTAAATATATAAATTTATTTTTCCACTTACATAGTTGGCCAGCAGTGTTGGAGATAGATAGCCAGTAAGTTAGGACAGTGTGACTCCAGGTGTTCCCTGGTAATTGTGTCATATTCATTCACAAATTTTGGGGTAGAGAACTTCAGTGTTTTAAAATAAACTGGATAAATGTGGCTTCAGGAATTTATTTAGTCACTATTGTAACATTTGCTAATGGTGGAAATTATGTAGAAAAACTCTTTGAATTTAGAAGCATGACTATTATAGTAACTTAAATTAAAATTGCCATATTATGCAAAGTAACTCTTATATTAATAAAGTCAGTAATTTGAAATAGAGTTTAAGGCTTTGTATTTTGCTGAAGTAAAATGTAGATTATGAGTCTTTCCTCTCTCTCTGCATTATTATCTTATGTCATTTCAGCATGCATACACAACTACAGCCATAAATGGGACAAATTTTTGTACATCAGCAAAGGATGCAGTCAGTATTTTGGCAAGGAATTCTGCTAAACTTGCATCCATTAGCTGCTTTGGAGATTTTCTCCTGTTTTTAGGAAAGGTAAGAGTAAATAAAAATATTGTTTCTGTAAAAATGAAGTGAAAAATCAGGTTTGATTATCTTTTCATATACCTAAAGTAAATAAAGCTTATCTTTGTTAAATTCAGTGTTGTCAATGCTATAAAATAAGCTTGGGACAGAAGAATATCTGAGGAATTTACCTTTGCAGAGTTATTTTGTCATATGATAGCAGTGTCCTTGGACCCACTCTGGCAGTTCCAATTGCATCAAGTCTTTAGTAAATACATGGCAAAATGTTTCCTCTGCCCTATGGTATTTACACATGGAATTGAACACAAAGTGTCACAGCTATGTGATGGTGGAAATTGCTTAGCTATCTCCCAGATGAGATGTGCTCTTGAAATACTGGCTGTAATGTATTTGCCTCAGGGTTTGGGGGGATTGTTTTTTTTATGAGAAGCATTTCTGCATGACTGATGAGGCTGCTCTTCTCTCTCACTGCCCTTTGCAGGTGTTTGTTGTGTGCTTCACTGTTTTTGGGGGATTGATGGCCTTTAACTACCACCGGGAGTTGCAGGCTTGGGTAGTTCCTCTGTTGCTGGTTGGATTTTTTGCCTACCTGATGTCCCACAGCTTTCTGTCTGTGTTTGAAGTGACAGCAGATGCCATGTTCCTTTGCTTTGCTATTGATATGGAAACAAATGATGGAACTGCAGAGAAGCCATACTTTGTGGATCAGGAGCTGCTGGTAAATCCCACTGGTTACAGCAAAGATATTTGAGACATTCCAAGCTTTTAAGAACCTCTTCTTTCCCCAAGACCAAGTAATCTGAACCCACAACCCATGCTATTTCCTTTCCAACACCTTAGAACAGGATGGACTCAGGGATACAAGTACATTAATTTATAAACTGAAGTAAATGGCTCCCTCTGACTCCTGTCTCTTAGCTATGACCTGTTGCCTTCTTTTAGATCATGTTCTGTAAGTAATGGCTGACTATTTAGGCCTAATTAGATATATCTTTAATATATTGTTGGTAATTAAAAAATATAAATAAATAGATGAGCTAGCTGCAGAAATTGATCCATGGGGTGCCCTAAGATTAATGCTTATATTTCTTCTGACTCACTGTACACTGATGAGAAAAAATTAACAAGTAGCAGGTCAGGGATCCATTCCACATCCTACAGATGCTGTAGTTCTGAACATATTTCATGCAAATCTGAGTTGCTCTGCTTCATACCTTTACAGATTCTTTTGCCAAAACATTGTCTTCTGTCTCCTGATTAAACTCTTCTGCCTCTGGACATGTTGTTCTGTATCTTTACCCTTGTAATTACTGTATTGTATTACCTTCAGTACTTAGCTAATAGTGATGTAGTGCTGTAACTGGAACCTTTGAATATATATGTGTCACCCCTTTCTAATTAAGAGAATATCTGAAGATGCAGATTTTTTTCCTTTTGTGCTATTTTTGACCCTTCTGTCTTTTCCTTCATGAACTACACAACAAAAGAAAATCTTAGCAATCCATGAAAACAAATAACCAACAGCCAGAGTAGCTCATATGACACAAATGTTCTGGATGGATTTCTTCAGGACAATGTCAGAACTGTTTTGGAGTTTTGATTATTATTTATTTTTTTAATGCTGCTGTTAGAGTTTCTGTAATAGTCATAGAATTTTGTTGAGAACAACAACAGCACAACAAAAAGGCAGCCTAAAGATAGGCTTAACCCTTTGTACAGAAGAAAGCAGATCTGTATTCTTTGGCTTTGGTTCAGAATAATACTTAAGCACGTTGCCTGGCTAGGAATATAAAACCAAATGGAAAACTCTGAAGCCTTGACCTCTGTTCTTCCCTCTCTGTTTTGCCAAATTCTAAAATACTTCTTAAGCCAATTTTCCTTCATGAAACAGAGGCTCTCCTTTCTCCACTTCCAAACTTTGTGGTAGTTTCTCTTTAACTCTGCTCTTAATTCTGTGTAATTAGCCATGCCCTAGAGCTGTGGGTGAAGAGAGGATTTCCCACAGGGACATGGAGTCTTCCAAGCAGGACAGGCTCTGTACCCTTCTATGGAAAAACTGTGGGCAGCACATCCAAACTCCTCCTCATTGTATGATCAAGAGTAAGTTTGCTAACACAGACAAGAATTTGGAGTTTCCCAACACATGAAGGCATTGGACTTGTCTGTGCTACAATCAGGTTACAAACATCCCGGGGGTGGAAGGGCGGCTCTGTGGCCCTCAGGACAATATGCAGCAGTGGGCGGGGAGCCGGGGCAGGGATTTCATACAGCTGGAAACCTCATTCCTGCAGGAGGAACAGAGATTGGAACAGATTTTTAATTCATCTTTCTCAGTTGCATTCATCACTTTTGCTGCCTCTGCAGTCCCTTGCAGTATCACTCAGTGTCATCCAGCCAGGAACCAGCTACAGTTTCTTAGCCCTGGGCTAATTATCTTCCTTCACCAGGTATTTTTATTAGCATAATGGTTTCCTTTCACAAACGATCTCACCCTGGTTTTTGCTTGTAGACCTTTGTGAGTCAGAGTAACAAGTTAACAGAAGGGCGAAAACACAGAACCACAAGACCATTCCAGGATAATGAAGACGGGACAGAGCTCCAGCCTATGGTGAGACAGGAGCGTGGGATATGTACTTACCTGCCAGCCAATGTGTTTGCCTTTATGGTCCAAGAAAAAGGGATGGAGTTTATCATGTATCTCCTGACATCTCACAGCAACCAGCATGCTGTATCCAGTATCCTGTTCTTCTATTGCTTTCCCTCTTCAGGAAACCCTCTGCTAGTACAAAATGGATGGATCAAATAATTATTCTCTTTTTTCTTCACATTCCCCATTGTGCCCAGCAGAAGAGAAGGTTTGGACATTGGCAGAGGGGTGGGAGATAAATCATATTCAGATAATCTTTCACCTGCCTGCTGTATCAAAGTCAGAAGAGTGATAGGCTGCTTAGTTTCATGCTGAAGTTCCAGACCTCTGAGACCAGAGCTTAGAGTCCTTTCCTCTCCCCCTCTCACCCCCTTTTTCTCTCCTTCTCCCTCTCCCTCTCCCTCTCCCCTCTTCCTTTTTTATCAGTATGTATATTTATTTATTCTGTTTTATGATGGGGTAACAAAGCTGACATGCCAGAAGGGAGTGTTTCCCCACACCCAGGCTTGGGAAAGTCCTCAGAGTCAACACTCACTCACTGACATCTGAAAAAATACTGCAAATTGCCCAACCTGAGAAGCTGCCCCAGCAAGTTCAGAATCAGGACTGATTTTCCCCAAGCATTGTGGGGGCCAAGCTAGGGCTGCTAGAGGAAGATTCTGCAGTAACAGCTCTTCTGGCACCCACACTTGCTGGGTACTACTACAGGTCCTCTGCTGTCACAGCTACTTACACAGGTGTAACAGATGTTGGTGATTTTTCTTCATCTGCTTTCAAAAGGTACCAGGCTCTAGTGACCTCTCACACACTCCTGAGGACATTCTGCTACAGGCAGAGCACTCCTCCAGTTTATTACTACAGTGAGGGATAGTAATAAATATTTTCATTGTTTGGGTCTGTTATTGCATTCTTCAGTAATTTTTTGCCAAGCACAGAAACCAGAGGCTGGGTGGGTGTTATTCCCTGCAAGAAGATTGTGGATTTGAGATACAAAAGAACCTTAATAGTTTTCCCAGTTTACTCTTATGACATTTAAATGCAGAAACAGTGCTACACATTCTTTGACTCCTTTTTTCTCTCTTTGTAGACTTAAATGAGAAGTACACCAGGAAGTGTGGAAGCAGAGCAGCAATAGCAAAAACGGTCATATCAGTAAAGGTTACCAATAGCCCAGGACAAAGTATTAGATCTCCAAATCTGTTGTATCTTCTGCACTGGTAAAATGACAATCTGTTTGTATGAATAAAATATTTTGTGTGTCATCACGTCTGATTTTTATTACTACACTTGCTATGATGGTCTGAAAGTTGATAATAAACTCACTCTTTGTAAACTTCTATGTTGTCAGACTAAATTAGTAAGTCAGAAAGGTCATGGAGCTAACATGATTTTTTCAAGCTTCTCTGGGAATGCTGTGCCAGTCATCCCTAGAACAGTAAATGCAGAAACATTTGTAGAGGAGGTGCTCTGAGATGACTGTGTCCTGATCTATTCTGCATATCTGAACAGCCAATTAAGGAACAGACTAAGCTCACTGATGGAAATTACCCTTGATAGAAATTCTCTGTACTCAAGATAATTAGCATTTATGAGGTAGGTGTCTTTCTTTTAATTACACTCTTTTGGGAATGGTTTTTACAAGTTCATATAATAAACTGTCCAGCTCCTCTCAAAAGGGCAGATGAGGAATCTTCCTTCCTTCCTTCCTTCCTTCCTTCCTTCCTTCCTTCCATGAAGCAGAAAAATTTGCATCTTTATTTAGAGCTTGACAAAGTAGCAGATGA
Organism: Urocynchramus pylzowi; assembly: GCA_013397555.1. Lineage (NCBI taxonomy): Eukaryota > Metazoa > Chordata > Aves > Passeriformes > Fringillidae > Urocynchramus > Urocynchramus pylzowi. The sequence continues at coordinate 105,683 of VZRH01004833.1, forward strand.
CAGAGATAAAATAAAAGGACAAACAAGAGATAAAAATGTTATAAATAATACTTTATAGAAATGTTAGCTGTAACATGGGTGTGAAATACATCATGGAGGAAATGGAGCAACTATCTGGGCTCTAATCAGAAGAGGAACACAAATGTGGACACTTTAAAAAAAAAAAAACTTGGTAACAGTCTGCCAGCACTTTCTTGTGAGAAATTTTAAAGCCTGTTTAAACTTTCTACCTGGATCCTGACTGTAATACACTTTGTAGGCTACACCTTGTTCTGAGTCTGGAGTAGTTTCAGATTTTACTTGGTGGCCCATTTTATTCTCTTTGTTCAAATTTTATTTGAGGAGAGGTTTGCGGTGGGAAAATGATGCCAGACAGGGATTTCAGTAAAGTATCAATATAGGAAGTGAGACATCACTGCAGGTAAGTGACTCAGAACTGTCTTAATGAATGGATTGATAAACCCTTGATTAGTCACAGCTTGGAAATGATGTACAGAAAAGCTCATTGATGCCTGAATAAGAAATCTGTTTCATTTAAATAGTGTATCTGGTCTCCTGCTGTTGAAAGGAGACTAGTTATCTAGAAATACTACGAAATACTTGCTTTTTATCCATCATTTAATTAACCTCAGTCTACTTTAATATGAGCCACTTCAAGAAGTTGTGGAATATAGGATAAATGATGAAAAAAGGGAAAGAAATAGATTAATTACTTTCTGCCTGGCAGGTGAAGATGATAATGTACTGGCTGTGACTCACCATCTCTCCTTATTTAAATCTGTACCCTTGGATACTTTTTGTGCTCAGCTTGTGGATACTGTGGGAACTTCTGAGAAGTCCTGGATAAGCAATAGGTCTCTAACCCTGAGGAAGTGTGCAGATATGGTACTTACAAAGGGGCAAAACTTTTCCTCTGCCATGGGTTTGCCAAGATTGCTTCAAAGAAGCAGTGTCTTCACAATGTAAACATGATATTTACCAATTTACAAAGCATAAGAGGTTTGCTTTCAAGTTAAAAAACCCCCAGTTCTCATTACACGCTCAGAGTTTTTTTCCTGTTTGTATTTGGTACTCACACTGCAAGTTTTGGCCTTTGACTCAGGAACTCTGGTGGAAAAAAGGGAGGGAAATTTTTATCTAAGTATGTCCTTGTTTTCAGAAAATCCCTAGATGACCTTCAGAGGTCCCTTCCAATCTCAACTACTCTGTGGTTCTGCTCTTTGCAATTATGATACAGTGTCACTGCCTTCACTGCAGCTCCAGAGTGGAGAAAGGACTCATACACTTCCTACAAATTCTGGGTTAACTTTTAAAGAAGGGAGGTACTGAAAAATGCCAGTTAAGCTGTATTTGAGTGTATTCTGTTTAAGGAATACTGTATTGTCATTAGTCCAGAAATTACATGATAAAATAAACTTTTAAAAATAAGTATTTTTAGAGAACACTTCCAAATATATAGCTTTTAATTACATTTGTACAGAAAGCAAAGCTTTATAGCCTTCATTTACAACTTGAGACCTCCCAATCTTACATACATTGCAATTGTGTCAACAACCTCCAGCTGCAGCATTCCTGTGGGGCAGGAGCCTCCACCTGAGTTAGAGGGATAAGGCACTCCTACAGAAGCTGATGCTGTTTAGTGCTTGTCTCTCAGGGCTGCCTTCCCCTGCAGGGCTCTGCAGCCAGGCAGGTTTAAAGGAGGCTGTGTGGAGGCACAGCTCCTGGGAATACAGCTCCTGGGAATACAGCTCCTGCTGGTTCTGAGGGTGGGCTAAGCCACTTCCAATGATTTGATATCTGCCCTGCAATGCAGCCCAGTAAGTGTGGGCTCATCGTTCCTGCAGCTGTGTAAGATTAGACTCAGCAGAATGAAAGGTACTTCCATAACTATGCTCCTTAAAAATAAGAGACAGGGACTACTGGTGTCTGCTAACCAGAAAATGGCCAAGGATTGCAGCCTATTGTTTTAAGAAAAGCATCTTGATTTTGGTCTTGCTTGGTGTCTACTTCAAACTCTGAATTCAGTTGTAATTCCACTGGATCTGTGGATGAAACATGCATCCTGACAACAGCTTGTGTGTTGTTTGTTTCTTCTGTTTAAGAACATAATAAGGGGCAAGTAGTTTAAAGCCTAAGTTTTGGATTCAGATGGAAGGAGGGCATGGTCAGGCTTTCAAAAAAAGATTGCTTTCACCCAAACTATAAAACAAAAAAGCTTTTGTTGTTGATTGTAGAACTGCTTTTCAGCATTCAATATGACAGTTCTAAATAATTAAATACTATTATTTTGAAGGAGGAGAAACAGTATCATTCAGGAAGAGCAGGTCTTAACAGATCTGTTGCTAATAATTCTCTTGCCTCACATGCAAGGCTTGGACCAGTGACCTTGAGAGAGCCTTTCTAATTTAAATTCTGTAAAATAAATAAGCTTAAGACTTACACAACAAATAGGTCAGCTGAAAGTCAGATCACCACATCACATTCAAAGATGAGAGAAACTAATGGAGCACACACAATTTCCAGTCTTGAGGAAAAAATCCTTCATAAATCCAGAACTTTCAAATATAAAACATTTAATATGTGAATGTAGTAAGTTTAAACTGCAGTAAACACTTTTAAGATAACCTCATTTTACAGAAGTTAGAAACTGCAACATTGCCCCCATCAACACATGCTCTTTTTTCTCCTTTTAAAAACAGTGCAGGTAAATTAGTGTAGCTTCTCTGCACTCCATGCTGAGGAAGAAAGCATCCTCCATTAGGAATAAAGCTCTGCTATCAGTAACTGAGTACCTGGGATTGCAGGTACTCAGCAGGCACAGACTGTGTGTATCTTTACATAAGCTAAAGCAACAGTGTTTTGCATTCTCCAAGTGATGGTATAAAGGCAACAGGCTGAAGCAGAGGCAACAATAAATATGTGTGATCCTTGTCTGCCTTGAGAAAATGGCAGGGATTTAGTGAACAACTAAGGATCTCTGGTCATAACCTCAGAGTCATGAAGAGGGGAAGTGAACCCAGCTGTGAAGGACCTACATTCCTCTCCCATTAAGTCAGTGACACTCATTCCTGAGAGATTTTTACAAGATTGTTAGATTAAATCCCATGGAAAAAAAATGAACCTAAACTGCAACAGAACAGAGTTTTACATTACCCTTAAAACAGGCAAAGGTGATGCTTATGTGGGAATAATTCTTACGACATCTAATCTTTAAGACTGGTAGCATAACAAATGAGACAAGATCATCTCCGTACCTTTAAGAAAAAAATATTTATTTATAAAAATACAATGGGATCAGTTTCAGAAGTGTGGCAATAAATACAGTTCAAGGAAGAAAAAAGCATTTCTACATGGATATATTATGGCACAATAAAAGGCAAATGCACCATCAATCATGGAACTTCTGTTGGCTCAAGACTTTGTACAAGCTCCCTTTTTAGTAAGACAACTATTTCTAAGTTTGGTCAGTGTTGATAATGGAATGAATACACAATCACAAATGCACACTTATGTCTAATGCAGGACTTAACATTAGCAAACAATACCTTAAAAACATAGCAATGATATTAAATCACTAATGAGATATCTTAAATTTAATTGGCAAAGACCACATGTAACTTTAAGCATGAGATTTTTTTATCTCCTCCGGAGAAAAGCTGTAAATATGTAAAATGAAGGCTTAACTTGGTACGTAAAAACCTACTTAAGTAGAGATTGTGAGAATGCATAGCTCCTTACGAAACAACCTGGCTGTATGAGAGCACTCCCCCTTTCACAGTATTCCTTTTACTTCATATGCAGTTATTGTTTATGCTGTAGACTACAACTGTTACAGCACTAAAGGCAACTAGACAGGGAAAGGGCAGAGAAAGGAGAAAGGAATGTATGTAAGGCAGTATTTCTTTAGGTACATCAAGCGTAGTGTGTAGGAAAGACAGGTAACAATTCCACAAGGCTAGTTTCGTTCTTACTGAATAAAATAATCGACTAATACTGAACTTTTGATGCAAGGCTAGTAATCAATGCCCTGGTCACTGTACTGGCCATGGTAATCTCTTTGATAGTCATCTTGGTACTCTCCGTGGTATTCATCTGGGTACTCTGCCTGATAATCGCTGTCGCTGATTTCCGACCCGTTGGTTCCTGTTCCTTGGCTGCCGTTATGGATGACAGGTTCTGTGGGTGCAGCACAGTACTTGGGGTCATACACCTGCCGTCCAAGCCCATACACACTCATTCCCTTCTGTGAAGCCACTTTGTTGGTACCCATTTGTAAGGAAATAGTTGAGTTATCCACAGGCTGTAAAATGTGCTTCTGATCGTAGATGTCTCTCCTGGTACCTGGTGCCAGCATACCAGCCTAGTAAAACAGGATTGTAGAGCTTCAGTAAGGAGGTCAAGAGCTGTGATTACTGGATTTATGATTTCAACTAGTATGCCTCCCTGGAAGTGCTGAAAAGTAGGAATTAAAATATAACAAAACACAGCACAGTAATATCTGCTCACTAGTAGGTGAGTCACAGAAAGTCACAGTCCTTGCAGAAAGGTCCAGTTTATGTTCCTCTTTGGAAAGACTATACTAAGTTTCCTGACCACGGTAGTGCCAGTAAGCAACTTCTTTTCTGCCTCTGTCTAGTTAACACTTATAATGAAGTTACTGTTTTCTCCTGGTATAACACTGCCAGCAGGAAATTCTAGAAGCACCAGGACATTTTTATGCCTTAAGACACTGAGCACAGAACACACTGGTTAAGATAAGAGATTCAAGTTCCTCAATTACTGCCTAAGAGCACAGCTGAACTGTATCCACTCACTGCTGCCTGCTAGACTCTGCTACTGGGCAGCACTCCAGGCTCTCCTGTCCCGCTGGGCTGAGAGCTGTGTCCACCCTGCACACCACACACAGCCCTGCTTACCTGACTGGCTCCTTTGTTAGTGCCCATCTGCAGGCTAATCGTCGTCTGGTCAAACGGCTTATCAGTTTGCATTTTTGGATCATAGAGGTGTCTTCTAGTTCCATAAGCAGTCATGCCTGCCTGACTGGCACACTTGTTGGTGCCCATCTTTATTGGGGGAAAGAAGAAGTGGACAGAAGAAATAATTTTTATTTCTACATTAAGCATAGTCTAAGGAAAAAAATTATGGTTGGTAACTGTGATGGCCGACAAAAAAAAAAGTGATTTCAGTGCTTGTTTTCCTCATGTTTGACCTCTAATATATTACCCCTTCTCCTTTCAAAAGTTTCAAAGGGAAAAATAAAAGCAACTGTCATGCTAAGGCATTTCAGTGCCTTTCATTTGCCCAACTGCATTGCAGCTGGAATGGATGTATGCCTCAAAATGTAAAAAGTACCTTTTACCTTGGACAGTAATGATTCGTTTATACTGCCACAATTTCTCTACCACAGGAATTTTAAGATTTTACTTTGGCTTTTATGATAACTAAGGAAAGAGGAGAGAAAAAAAAGTTTCTACCATACAAAGAACTTTAACTATCCAAAGACTCCTACTTCAAAACCACCTTAAAAGACAGAGATGACGCTGCTAATATTAGCTGTTCCTCTCCTCCTTATCACTCTTACAGCAGATTTAAAACAAACAAACCAACCTTCCAGGCAGTGACTTGAGCTTATAAAGCCAATCAACTGCTTACAAGAATTAAAACCTCATTCCTCCTTCCAAGATAAGAATATATTGTTATTCTGCACCTCGTTTTGCATAAACAATGTCTCAGTTAATCAAAGCAAGAAAGTTGTTCTCAAATGAAAATTACTGCAAACTTGAATTTCATACTTACCTGCAGGCCAATTACACTTTGACCAGCTTTTAGTTTTCCTGCATCAAAACTTCGCGCTTGTTTCTCTGCATATTTGACACCAATATCAATTGTAGTATGAAAACCTTTAGTTTTTGCCTATTTTGGGAGAGGGAAAATAGAATATTCAGTGTTTGAAGTGTATTTTCTGTCTCCACTCTCTCAGCCTGGGCTACCACAAGCAGGACTGTCTCCATGAGACTGTGTCTCAGGGCTGAGAGAAGGCACCAGTTCCCCACACCAATTGAAGGTGGCACTCCAAAGCTACCCGAGTGAAAAGGATATTCTGCAGGGATTATTGTTCTCCTGTGAGCCTCCCCTGTTCTGTGTGTGCACATGGAAGCAGTCAGGAACCCCCACTGAGCTCTAAGCTCTCCATGGGGCATGTGGGAGCACACAGCTCTCAGGTGCAACCTCTGCACTTCAGACTCCCAGTGCTGTCTGTCCATTCCTGACAGGCTGGATGCTGTTTTCTGCATTTACATGGGTTGTAAGGGTGCATCTGAACTGCCATTTGGATTTGGGCCAACTCCAGGGGTAGCAATACTTACCAGACCTGCCAGTGCCACTAGAGTAGTCTGTACTTGGGTCATATTTCCATTTTCAAAAAGATCATTTGCTTCAAAAATGTCATGTGGCTTCATGCCGTAGATTTGGATGGCTTTGATAAAATTCCCAATGTTCTCCAGCTAAACAGAACAAAAAAGCCAGTTTTCTACAGTGTTTCAGATCAGAAATTAAGTAATTTTAAAACCTTCTGGTGTTGTTTGGTTGGTTGGTTTGTTTGTTTCTTTGACTCAAGTTCCTTGCCTCGTGCAAACTGGATGAAACAGTTGGTATGGTTAAGAGTGACTGGTGGGAAGTTTTTGTTAGTTTTAATACTGATTTCAGAAATCAGACTATGAGGTTATCCAGCCTGGCATCCCTCCATCAGTGACTACCATATACTTTGTTAGAGTGGGCTTTGATAAGACTTAACTGTCTGTCCCTTCCAAAAGAAATTCTAATCTAAAATCTGCTTCAAAATCAGAAAATCTGACATAGTATCCACACTATTTGACTTCAGCAACTGATCATTTTGAATAAAATAAAACCATAACTATGTGGATGGGATCCTTGTATGGACTGAAGGCATTATCTTGCTCACCTCCTGGGACAAATAAGCCTTGGGGTTTATTAGCACTTTTTAGCACTATGTGCTGCAGAAACTGGAAAGCAATACAGAATACAAAGAGTAAGGACTGAATCTCTTCTTTCCTTCTGAAGTCTTAAGAGGTATTAAAACTTTAAAACCAAAAATCAAGAAAACAGGGAGGCTGACATAACAGTATTAAGCTAGACCCAGCAACAGCAAAGGCAGTAACTCTAGGCAGCAACCCTTCCAATGCTTGCTGCATGCTCTCCAGACACCTTCTCAGGAGGATTCTCCATACAGAGATGTCCAGGTACAGGCAGGCTGTTAATCTAGTATCTTGCAGCACTGCCTGGATGGAAAACTCAGTTTTGATTCAATAAAAAGAAAACAACTTTTTTTTTTTTTTTTTTTTTTTTTATAAGAAAAAGACTTTTCTTAGGGCGTCTGNTTTAATAGGCAAAGGCCTTGCTATAGGGCTCTAGATTGTTCTTCCATCTGACACTTCCCTGAAAGCTAAAGCTTTCTGCTATTAAATACAGGTACTCAACTGCCATTGATGAACCACCTCAGCTGCAGCTGCATTCTGGTAAACACTGTTCATGTCTGCAGCATCCTCAACTCTAGGACATGTATCATATGCAAACTTGGTGCTACTAAGATTTAAGATGTACCATTTCCACAGCAAATTTGTTAATACAGAACAAAAGTATTGTCTGGGGGTTCAAGGGGTTAGAGGTGTAGTTCTGAGGTTGGTTTTTTTTGTTTTACCTGGTGCCAATTTAGTTTTGATTGATTAATTTTCTTCACTGATCCTGGCTGCAGCTTATTTATAAGCCTGGGGAGGTGAAAAAGAGGGAAATGCTTAAACAATAAATCTCATCCTTATACCATCCGTGCAGGCATTATATAATACTTTCACTCATGCTTTATTTGTTGCATTAGTTCCATCAAAATGGTTAATTTCTTGGTTCATACAGTGGACTAGCTCAGTTCTCAGGTCTCACAAGTCTAACAGACTGTAAGAATTTTTGTGTGCCATTTGATCACTACAGAAATGAGCTATGCCATTAAATTTAGAAACACTTAGAAATCTTAGCTGAAAGTGTTCCTTTTTCCAACAGTTTCCAAGAAGCTGTCTCCCACCCTACAGTCAGCTATCTTTGACTGTAACAGTTGACATCTTTTCAAGGGGAATCTTCAGAAAGTCCCTTCTTAGTTCCTTGAAAGTAGAAAACTCCTAAAAATAAGGTTACTTAATAAATGCTTACTCGCATAAGATTATGCCATCTTTTAATCCCAGTTGAAAGTTTGCACCAATACTCAGCCCTGTAACCTCTTCTATCCAGTTACGCAGATCTTCTTCTATCTGGGGGTCATATTTCAGGGCAATCTGTAACACAAGCAGTCATAAAGTTACTTCAGGAGAGGAATCTCCAACTCTCCCCCACCCCAATTCCGTATCAGAGTATGCTATAGCTGTCATCCAGTAATTTTAATGCTGGATTTTTAAACTGTATTTTATACATCAGAGTACAGATGTAAGTACTTTATCCCTTTAACTATAATCTTCATGGCTTTACTAGAGGTCTGTTTGGAAAAAGCACTTTTAAGCATGCTGCAGCTTTTCCTTGAGTAAGAATTCCTGGAGCTCCTGAAAAGTCTTTTGACAGCTGCAGAGGAATGATTTTTGAAAAAATATTTGACCCAAGTTATACTTTGGCAGGAAGGAAGGAAGGGAATAGTACATTATGAACACAAGAATTCTGAATTGCCATGCCATCAGTACTAGTGCTCACATGTAAATTTCTAGATGAGAAATTTTATATAATAGATTTGAAGTTATTCAGCTGAAGATTATAGTGGGTTTGCTTTTATAGCTAGTTTATGATTAATGGAGATGATCTAGTAAGTTTTTTCCTTGTTGCTACAACATTAAGAGTTATCTCGCTGGGGACTCTGGGGGCTGTGTCTGTGTCTTGGTTTATCGTTAACTTTTAGTATCCCTGCTATTTCTTTCCTCTTTGACCTTCCTGGAAGACTCTTTTGGAATCAACTGTGATCTCATATTTTAACTGCAAAGGAAGAAAACCTGCAATTATCTTTGAAGTTTAAGGCATCAAATAGAGGCCTAGAATTGTTAGCAAGATGACTTAAAAATTCATTTTCCAGATGTTCAGACTTCACTACTCTGTGTGTAAGTTTATGCTTCAGTCACTAGAAATCAATGCATGTGAAAGGAATGCTTCAAAGCAGTGAACTTCAACACCACCAGCTGTCAACAGCACCCGTGTTCTTTCACTCTGCCCTTTGTTCCCCTCCCCTGCATGCACCAAAAAGCAACTCCAACTTCCTTCAGGCTAAACCTGTCACCTTTGCAATCCTTTTCAATATTGGCAAGTTGGACAAAATGGATTCCATCACTGAAATCATCACTAGGTTTTCTGCAAACAAAATAAGTTATCTGAGCACAAGATTGTGTGGGATAAATAACCTGCACTGGTGCAGAGGCTGGCAACACTTCCACCTTCATTAGCTGTCCTGCATGGGTCAGTGAGCAAGGTGGGAAGTGAGGGAGCTACTGTGAGAAACCTGACAGGCCAGCACAGAATGTCCCAATGCACAGAAAGTCAGCTCAGCTACACCAGCTGCTTACAAACAAGAAACTCATGTACAGCCATTCACATTGGATCAAAATGTACATCTCAGACTTTTTACATATAGGTTTAAGACTTCAGCCAAGAAAGGCCAGCTATTAGCAGCTACATTTATACTGAAGGAGATTATAATTCCAACGTATCTGAATTACTTGGATAGAGGCAACTACTACATTTTGGCTAGCATTAGTAATCCCTGACTCCAAACTGACCAAACTACAATTTACTGTACTCTGTTCCCTATTTTTTTTTCTGAGGGGAATGGAAAATTCTTGTATCTCTGGCTTTACTTCAAAACCTTGTCTGAGTAATACTTATTTTCCTTAGACTATTTGTAATAGTAGTGCTATGGTGCCTTAGTTACAGATCAGGATAATGGACTAACCCATTCCTACATTTAGATCTCGACTAGTTGTAAAATTCTGTGCAGCATTCTGTACAAGATGACAAGGAAAATATCATGACTGTATTTTTTAATCACACCTTTTGGATATTAGCTAAGATTAGAAGCAGATTAGAAAAGCTAACAGAAGGTCACAGCTTCAAAGGACGTGGCTGTGGTCTCGTCTCGTGGGTGGCAGACAGCACCCCTTGCAATCCCTCAAGTTTAGCACAGCAGCAGCACAACCACATTCATTTCCAGTGATGGCAATAACAGCAAGGGATGGGTAACATCTTGAAAATGGTGTATGAAGAAGTCAGCTGTCATCTTTCTCCTTTCTAACCTGGTGATTAGCTTACAAATGACTTTTCATGGATATTTTTATTTCCTATAGAAGCGAAGCTTATGTGACCACAGCCTTAATTTGTCTCCCCAGTAACATCTGGCAGAACCCAACTAGCTCGCTCAAAATGACAGAAAAAAAGCAGAACTGAGCCAGTCTAATTTTGTGTGAAAATGAATATATGTGCAAGGAAGAAAGATACCAAAGCATCTTCACCAAAAGACTGAATTGTAGCATTGTACTCTTCTCACACCTTAGAGAACCTATTAAAATCTTGCAAAAGTGACCTCACCCACAAAACCTTAAATTAGGTGTACAGGCAAGACATACAGTGTGTAATTTATTTCTGTACCCCAATTCAAGTGAAGGAACAGGATTTACAGGAAGGCCAGAACTTTCTATTCTGATGCTCTAGTTAGAAGACAGCAGATAATTTGGGCTGGTCATTCATATGCTGACAGCTCATTCTGTGATAAAATCACCATTCAGCATGCATGTGGGTACAAAGCAGGGCTTGAGCTAATGTCCTCCACAATTCTTTAGTTACAGACATAATGAACATTGTGCTTTCTGAAAATTTAGGCAATTTCAGTGTAGCTTAAAGACAGTGTTAGCCATCCTGCAGTTGAAATCATCTGCAATAGAACTGGACTTGTGTTTCTACCACTTAACTTATTTTTAAACTCTGGCAAAAAAAAAAAAAAAACACCCANAAATAAAAAAAAAAAAAAAAAGTAAATATGGAAGCCAGTAAGAGTGAGAACCCTAAAGAATTCTGCAAGTGTGGCTATTTTAATCTTTCTTGGCAAGCAAATGAAAAGAAAGTCAGAAATTCTCCTCATTTAATAATAAGTGCATTCCATATGTGAGATTACAACTGAACTGAATATTAAATTGCTGACCCCACTGCTTGGGAACCTTAGAAGTAATCAGGTGGAATTTTATCACTTCTGAAGAATATTTAATTTATGTTGGAGTACTTTATCATGTTTCAAATCTTGAGCTTTTCAAGAAGTTTTAAATTGCCTTGGGGTATCACTACAGTGCTTATCTAGAGATAGGAAGTAAAAAAACCACTTACACACATGAGGAGAGTTCTTATTGCCACTAAAAGCATTATTTTTGTTCTGATTTTTGAGCTGGTGGGAAACTAAATTACAAAAAGTAAAAATTGGTGCTAGTTTCTCAGCAAATTATATTCAATCTACCTGAAAACCTAAAGATGTGGAATCTTTCAAATCAGGCTTTAAACCTGTGAGAAGAAGGGATTAAACAGGCAGAGTGACAGGTCAGATACTACCAGAAATAAGGCATTGTGCTTATTCTGAACTCTTAGCTCTTCTATTCCCAATGGCACAACCAGAAGTTATGTAACACTCTCACTGAATATTTCATATTTTCCACATGTGGATATCAGAGATGTTCCAGTTTTCCTTTGATTGCTATCTATGAGGTGAAGCCAGAGGCTTTGATATGAATGCAAAAAAAATTATGTCTTTTTCCATTACTACTAATAAAACTATGCCAGCATTTAATCCTTTAAAAATAGTAAACCTTCACGGAAGATAGTTAAATCTTACGAGTCTACAGCAAAAGAAAGTATTGTCTACTGAATATGAAAGCAGTAGCTAAGCAGCTTCATCCAAAGTATCATCAGTGCCACGAAAAAAACCCCCACAGTTTCAGAATACTGTAAAAATGATTCAATTGTAGCAATGCATATAAGATTTTACAGAAGTTTAATATAAGATAGCAGGAAGCCAACGGTTCATTTCTTTCTTCTGACGAATATTGAAAGATACATAAAGTTGTTGATGTTGCTCTTTCTGTTGATGCTTCAGTGATACAGGTTTAACAGAAATATCTTTGAAAGGAAACTAATGTTTATACAAGTGGTCAAAATTATAGAGGATCCAAGGTTGTGGAAGGAACAGGCTGGGTGTTACTTGCCTGGGACAAAGTGATATACACGTGTTTATGGCAATGTATGCTTCAGGCTGGGATCCTTGGGTTGAACTGAATTCCTCTGGCAGCATCACACCTGATCCTCACACCTCGTTCTGCTCAGGTAGGACTTTCCTGTCTGGGAGATCTCAGAGTGTCAGAACCCTCCCTCCATGTGTGGCACAGGGACAGTAACAATCACCACTGCCTTTATCAAGCTCATGAATTCCTGGAAGCAGCTAAGTTCTGCTGGCCAACTTTAATGATCTCTCTGTGTGTCCCTTGAAGTTACTCAGTGTGCCTGTAGCATGTTTAGTTTGAGTGATGATGTTAACCAGCACTTCACACCATCACTGCTATCATGTGGACTTTGAGTTGTCCTTTTACACTAATCTTTTCCAAATTACACAGTACACACTGTACGCTGAGGGCTCCGTGGATGCCAAATCCCCAGTTTGAGAGTTCAGCTGGCTGCAGTGCTGCTGCTCTGGAAAATTACTGTAACAGGATCTCAAGGAAGAGTTTAAGCACTACTTTTTACACTGGGACTAGCAAACACAAATCTTACTAAGTTAAAAAGCAGGTAGAAAAGATAAAACTTTTGAAGTTAAACATCATGTCATAACAGCTTGCACTTCTTAGCTCTGATGAAATTTCTGATTAAAGCTGCAGGCTTCCTGCCCTCCCCAGCAGGAGTCAAAGGTTTAATGTGCAGCTTGCTAAATTTAAAGTACTAGTAAGCATTTGAAAAACTGCTCTCTCGTCATAAGTTTCAACCAAAAAAGTGTGTGCTTGTCAAAGTACATCAACAACTCTATTATAGGAACTGTGTTTGTTGACAAAACTTAATATGTATATACACATAAAACTGCAGCAAAGTAGGTTGTACATTTTGGTTTTCTAAGGTAAATAAAGTACAGGGCCATGTACAGCAAGAGAAATAACCAGGACTTCACTCCAAGATAAGATAGCATAGGAAGAGGTTCCATATACGCTTTTTCACCAAAGTGGACAGAAAAATAGATAGAGCCCTAAGTTTTGTATTTTAATGTTCTTCAGAGGGAGAAATTTGGTATGGCCCATATATTCTTGCTTAAAGTGACATAAAATTGCTAACTTTTCAATTAAAAAACAAGATTGAGTAGAGAAATTTTACTGAATTTTTAGTAAGTATAGGAGCACATTCATCTTGTACAGAACTCAACCCATGTTTAGCCAGAGGTTTTAATACTAATTTTACTTTTACACATCTACATCATAAACTACTGAAAGCAAATAAAACCAACAAATTTAAAACTCCGGGTTTTAAGACCTAAGCTTGTACAGTTTCAATTTTAAGCAGCAATTTGTTCCTGTATCAACTTTTCAATCTTTATTAATTCAGAACTGTCTGAGTGAAACTGAATTGCTGTGGTTTCAGTGTTGCCTTTGCAAACACCCTTTGCATTGAAATAAGCACTACCTTCAGCAGTGATTTGTCCTGCTGAGGCCAAAGACACCAATGCTGTACCTCTTTTTCATTTGCTTGGCACTAGTTTGTGATGAAATCTTTTTCCTCCCCCTTTTAAGGATTTATGATGGTATGGGGAAAGATGAAAGCAAAATTCTCTCCTGGTATCAAAGCAGAAGAAGCTCTTGACAGCCCTTACTGCTCAGAAGTGGGAGTCAGGCAGGCCACAGCCAGGCCCAAGTTGTTATCCAGAATTCCTGCCCATCACCTGCTGTTCTAGAACACACTTTTGAGTCATCTATCTAAAATTTATACAGATAAACACCTGGGAGAATAAAAGTGTTAAGAGCTTAGTGGCTATGTGAATAACCAAGGAAAAGGGACACAAGAGTAAATTCTTCCCAGCAGAGGGACAAGGATTTTTTTTTTTTTTTGAATTATAGCATGCTACACGTTCTGGTTCAAATTCTATGGTGTAAACAGATTACTCTACGTATCTAATCTTCAGCTTCAGAAGTGACAGAGTGGCAAGGACATAATCACTGATTATTTAGTCATAGTGTAAATAAACAGCACACTCTGTAAGTTGAGACAGGGAACCCAAGACTGGAAAAATATAAAGTTTTGGTTTTTACTGAAAGTGGGTAAGAAGATGAAGGGACAGGTACCAAGGTGATTGTCAAGGGAAGCTTGCCATTTGAAGTACCAACCCAATAAGCACTCATCATAAAGACAAATTAAAATTTCCTGTTAATTTCATGTATGCTGACCTGGATTGCATGCAAAAGCAAATGTCATAGGAGGCATATTTGTGCCCAAGAACCCCAAATGTAACAGGAATGTGACAATGCAGATGAAAACCAAAGAGGAAAGTACTCCAAAAACTCAAAGCCTCAAAGCCACCATTCAGTATGCCCAGGTATTTGAAGATGCGTTTTTTCCTCTCATTATGGACTGTTGTACAGAAAGGCAGAGAACACTGCATTAACACTACTGCTGCAAGTTCTCACTACATCCCAAAATGCTACTTAGCACAAAAAATTTACAGCTGTATCCATTTTGCTTAATATTCAACTTTTTTTTTTTTTTCATGTGTAGCGTAACTGATACCCTGCCAACATCTCACAGTTTTCTCTGTAAATCAAAATTTAGGCTACAATCTTTAAAGAAGAGATGGATGAGCATTAATCCAAAATTCCTGGCACTCTTCCCATAGGCACCAGTTTAAACTCTGTGAAATGAGAACAAACCATGCCTCAAAGTTTCCAAGTCATCCTACAAGTACAGATACCTGCAGTCATGCATGGTGCTTGCTGCCAGATCAGCTGGCTGGAAGAACTGAGTGTTCTACTCCCTGGCTGTCCATTAGGATTTTATGACATTTTGCAAGTTATTCAAGAAGCCAGTGCTACCATCTCTTCCCCCAGAAGAGAGAAGTTGTTGGCACCAACAACTGGGACACACGCCTGCCCTTGGACTGAATGCTGCTTCCCTCTCGTTCTCAGCAGCTACTGCAACACCCTCACTTCTTCTGACATGTTCTCAGCTTTTCCTGCACTTCTTGCTCTCATCATGTTTTGCCAAAGTCACAATTTTCTGGTTTGTAACTCCTGTTCTCCTTAGGCATCAGCTTCCACTGTCAACTGTGGCACCTCTGGCCATGCCACCATACTTTATACTTCTTGGTATCCAGTTCCTTTTCTCTGTTTATTTAGTCTGTATATTCCTGGACTACTCATATTCCTTCAGAGAACACGGTTTCAGTAGTATCCACTATCTAATATTTTAAACCACTGCTGGTTTTTGTTTCAAAAATCTACTGGGATATGAAATTTGCTCTCAGCTAAGACATAGCTGATCCAATCCAATGGACAAAAGCCTGTTAGTCCCTGATGGGAATGGAATTCTCCTTGCTTTGAAACCCAACCCCAGCAGGACTGATATGACACAGCAAATCTGGACAGGCTCTGACATCACGAGCAGTAATGTCTCCTGAGACAATACACTGAGTGCTGCATGGAAAATCCTGGTAACCTGACAGACCTCAGGGATGCCCAGTCAATGTTCTTTTGTGGGGGAAAGGAAAAAAAATCATACAGAACAATCTGGTGCATAAACAGAAAAAAAATTCCAAAGCATCTGAAAACAATTTCCTTTTTCCAGTAGTAACCCAGGAAGCATCTCTTGAGACAACTGTTACTGTAACTCTGGTGGAACAGTAGGTCTCAAAGCCTAGAAGGAGCCTGCAAACAGAAACATCAATGATCACTCAATCTTTCTCAGAATACTTTTCTAATCTATTGCTGCTACAGAAGCCCAGGAAATTAGACATTCTTTCAAGTTTATTCACTTTTTTCCCCAACAGAATGGCTTTCAAATATGTAATTTTATAAGCAAGCTGTATTGTGACTCGGTAGCCCTTCCTCAAGGCCCAACTATGCTGACAAGTCTTCCAAATTTTCCTCCCAAGTAGTACTGCAGAGTCTGATTATTTCATTCTCTCTCCTTCTTTCTTCTCTGCAAATCCTCTTCACCTACCCAAACCACAGTAATTATGTTCCACAGCAGCAAGCAGGTAACTGGTAACTCAAACATACCTCCCAGAAGAGTTGGCTAAAGAAAGCTGAAGTCTGTGGCTTCAAGTGTTGCTGTAAAAGTTACTCAAAATGCACATTCCTTCTGCCTCTCCAGCAAGGAGGCAGTCCATGCTGCATTTTCTCAGCACTTTTTCCAAAGGTAAGCCTCAAGACTCTGCTCTTACCGCTCTAATTACCCCCACCCAATGAGCTCAGGTACTCGATTCCTTCTGCCAGCTGTGATGCCAGGCACAGCCACGACTGGGAAATGCACAGATGACAGACAGGGCAGCTGCTGAGCCAACAGCATTTCCCAGTTAGCAGTGCCCAGTGCTTCCCACCCACCCACTGACAGCCCTTAGCTGCCCGTCAGCCTGCACTGACTGCCTCCTTGAACTCACATCAGCTGAACAGGCTCACTGAGGTGTCTGTGATGGGTATTCATGAAGAAAACACAGATTCCTCTCATTCTTGTACATAATAATTCAATCTGGCTCTTTTTTTGTAATTTAGGTGAAAGACATGATTTCTTGAGAACTTCCTCAGCTGCTTCCAGCTACTAAGAGCTGCCTAGATTTATCTTTCATAAAGGTAGTAGATCAAAGCCTTTCAATTCATGCATAGCATGTTTTTCTGGTTGAGGTAATTCTCCCCATTGCTAGTTTTCTTAGCAGAAGCACAAGTAGTGCAGATTTCACACCCTAAGCTTTAGAAGACCTTGTCTATCAACAGCTTCATACTCTTGTTTTGCTTTACTGCCAGCAAAAATATTGCGAGAATGAACTTGGCACAAAGAATGAAAGACAAAGATAATCTGCTGCTCCTGGCCCTTTACCTCACCCCCTCCTGGGTATATCTCTGATCAATTAAAGTTCAGTAGGTAATGCACTTCAGTAGGTTCAGAAGGTTCATTATAATCCAGGAAACACTCAAAAATATTTTGGATTTGGCCACCCAGACAAGTTGTGCTGTAACAACATAAAAAATGCTAGAACAATATATTTTTTTTAAAGGGTGATGACCATAAACACACTAGAAAATGTTTATTTAATTTTCTAATAATATACTTCTTAAGAAGAAAGTCTAAAAAAGTAACACAAAGTGAAAAAAAATTACGATTACATTAACTTGTAGCTCAACCTTTTATTCAATGAAAATGTAGTTTTAGTAATGTACAAATCAAGCCATAAGCCTGCTATGCTGGAGTTTATGAGTAAAGCAGAAAGTACAAGTGAGAAAGTAGAAAAGACAGTCAAACTCCAAAGTAAAAGGCCCTGATTCAATACCCTGTAGAAACTTTCAAAGCACTATTTTTCAGCAATTCAACACAAGCAGAAAGAACAGCTGGCACTGCTGGGAGTGGGCAGGAGATGCACACACACACTGCATCCAAAACTCAGGATGCCACAAGGCAAGTTGTGGAGTCACTGTTCTGCACTCCTGAACTGACAGTAGGTTTGAAATACCCACCCAGAAGAATGTGTGGGCAAGGCTGTGCTGCAAATGACTGTGTGAGGTCTCAATCCTCAATTATTTAAGGTTCCATTATTGTTCTGCAGAACAAAATGCTCAGGTGCACTGATTGAACTTTAACTTTGTTAGTTATATTTTGTTCCAATTCTGTTCCATCCATTCAAAGACCAGTGGTTTATTGCTGATATTTAATCTCACAATCGTTGTTTACCTTTTTATTAAAACCAGCTAGATTCTTTCAAACAGAAGTAGCTTTCCATATCAAAGACATTTTCATACCATCATTTATTAATGATAAAGGCTGCCATCAAGACAGACCATAGTAAAAAGGCATTAGTCTTTATTTTCTTCAAAAGTTACTTGTACTTTTTACTTGTACAGGGCATGATTAATACAACAATGTCAGCAAGGTAAGGGAACAGCTTCTTGCAAAATTAAGCAAAGATCTTTCAGTCTTAGCACAGCAGATATGTGCCTGAACTACACAGGCTTCACTGACTTCACACAGTATTGACTTGCAATTATGATATATAATGGAACTTCTAATTGATCCCCCACTGTGTGATGCAGTGAACCAAGGCAGTGGCGGCTCAGGCTGGTCACACAGTGGGAACCCAACAGGAGCTGCAGTACAGGTCCTGCTCCAGCTACAGCCCTGAGCTCTGACTTGTGTTCTGCCCATGCTCAACACAGAAGGGAAATACTCTGCTGGGGTACATGTCAGCAGCAAGGCAGGAGCTGCTTTTCACTATGAATGTTTAACTATAACCAAATCCCTCCCAACATGCATGTGTATTTGATGCCTTACCTTTTCTGTGAAGGTTTCTAGTATATAGTCAACTGATTAGGGACAACAGAAAAATACTTTTTAATTAATTTTTTCTTATTCAAGCAAAACCAGGGACACTAAGATAATGCTGTCTATAAATAAGAGGCTGTAGCAGTGGAAATATCAGCAGGAAAGCAATATAATGGCAGAGCTTTCTTAGCAGGAAAGTAAAGTAAGGTTTTTGCAATAGTAATGTCCTGTTTTATCCTTGGGAAGAGCCATAGTAAAAACATACAAACAGGGCAAGAAGATTTGTTTAAAATCCATCTATAATTCAGACAGCTAGGATTTTCAGCAGATCAGATTCCATCTTCATGCAAGCATTTCAGAAGAGCAAGAAAGTGCAGAAATATTTCGGCAAATACTTGGTGTTCAGGTCCTGTGTGTATGCACAAGCCACATACTGATTCACTTCACCTCTTAAGGATTGCTTGGTAACCAAAAGGTTTTCTAAATAAAGTCCTCAAGAAAAATCCTGTGTTGAGCCCAGAATACAGGGCTGAGTCTTGGATGGGAAGCAGCAAAGGCACTGAACAGTTGAAGTCCGGTTTCCATGAGTGAATGAGTATCAGGGACCAGGGTAAGCTGAGGCTCCCAAGGCTTACAGCCTGCTTGGCCCAGCTGCTGGGACCAGGCAAGGCGCTGGGGACAGTCCAAGCAGGGCACTAGACCGTGGCTGTGACAGCAGCACTTCATCCTCGCTGCAGTGGCCTTCCCTTGCTGCCAGCTCCTCCAGGGACACTGATGCTCCCCAGCCTTTGCCAGTTACACATCCAGAATAGCATCCACTTTGGCTAAGAGAGAGTTTTGTACGAGCAACAAGAAGTTTAATTATGTTTCCCCTCTAAATATCTACTAAAATCTGCACTGGTTTGAGGAGGAGGAGGGGTGGAAAACAAAGGGGGGAGGAGGGTAAGTGTGGGTGGGAGGAGGGAAGGGTTATTGCAGCTTTAAAAACAAGAAGTCCCAAACATAGAACCACCCACCTGAAGAAAGTCAAAACTGTTTTTGAGAAAATCACTGTCATTCAACCCCACTAAATAGAAACAATGACATAAGTTACTATGAGGCATTACTGCAAAACTAAATGTATTTACTCAAAAGAAAGTATTTGCTGCTGAACACAGCTCTACAAGTTAACAGTTGTTTAGAATCAGATACTTACAAAAAGCACTTTTAAGCAAGAGTCCCTCTTAAAGAAAAAAAGAAGGATTTTCACATGATCTCACTTAAAAAAAATCTGTTTCAAATTGCCCTACGTGTCCTGGCCTGGAGCCCATTTTTACTGAAGGCCTTTCCTGTACAGTTCCATAGGGAATGGGAATCTCTACAAAGTTTGCCTTAAAAGGACGTGTCAGATGCCCAGTGTATACCGTGTTATGCAGCTACAGAAGCTAACAACTCTGAGTACAAAGAAGTTTCTATCCTCTGTTCTCTGAGGCAAATTATAAACTCTTTGCAGGCAAGAAAAAGCATCCAAATTAATGTTCTGTCAAAAAAAGACAAGGTGAGACAAAAATCAGAGATGTGCTATCCCACAAGAATGTGTGCATCCATCCATCTTTTATGGGTATCGACTCAGCAACAGGACTGTAATAAGTATTTTTCTCCAAATTTTAAACTAAGTCTAACTCTGAAGCCACACAAAGAGCACATTCATTTGTAAATTTTAAACAAGCAAGCATTACTGTAATGCAAATCATAGTTTTTATTTTCTGAGGCTGCTAATCCCATTTAATTGTCATGACTGTCAAGCTTTATTTGTTTTCTTCAGAAGTGCTCTAGTCATGGGAGGTACACTGTGAGCTTGCATTCAAAGGACGCAAAATACTTATCCCATATCCTTAAAAATTAACCTTAGCAAGTTTTATGATTTTCCAACACCGGTGTTAGATTTACTAGAAGTTTATTAATCCACCATGAACAAGGTCACTGAAATACATTTTATACATGGACGGAAAATGCTTTAAATTTGAAAGTGCAGGGTGCTTACTAAGGCTAGAGCTAGCAGAAGTTCCAGCAAACACCCTCACTGCTCATTACTGGTGCCCCGTGCTGGTGCAGCACGGGCAGCTCTGGCTGTGCTCTCCCCACACGGGAGCTGACCCATCTGGGGCTCCACCTCGATGCCCACGAGGCAGCAGCAGCTAATCCTGGCTCTGCCGTGCCATTCATCACCTCCCTCCTGGACAGAAGGGTGTAAGAGGAGAGGCAGAACTGGCAATGACAGCCCCCAGCCAGGGCTTAGCTCGGCAGTGACCCCGGCCCGCGGCTCCAGCACGGCCCGCGCTGCTCCAGCCTCAGCTCCCCCTCAGCTCCCGGGAGCCCAAAGACAGCTGCCAGCTGGGAACTGCCACGGTGTACTGGGCATGGCAACCACGGGGCAAAGGCAGCTAACTCCTGTGTCAGTGGTTCACAGCAACAACTGCCAGATGTCCCTGGGGCAGCCCCTTCCACACATCTGTCTGATCTACCCAAGGGGCTCCTGAGCTGTGACACTGGGGACAGGGCAGATCTACCAGGTGGGGCTGTGCGAGGCTCCCGAAGGTGAGTCTCATTGCTTGTGGGCTCAGGCAAGTGTCCAGAGCAGGAATGGGTGCTAACATCCAAGCTGCTGGCAAGAGAGGTGCTTCCATGACAAATCACTTGCTTCTGCTCCTGGTAAGAGATGTATCCTTGCTATGAACTGTCATCCCAATGCTGCGAAGGTTCCATCACCATCTGTACCTCTTAGTACGGCTACTGCTCACTGCTGTAGTGTTAATACTTCTCTTGAAGTAGCCACAGAACTGGAAACCATACTTGATCATGCCTAACAGAACAGACCTGTCCTGAGATTGTGACAGTGAAAGTGGTAAATGGATTAGACACATCAAGGTAGACACACTGAGACAAAAGGATGAAGATGAGTGGAAATACTGTGGTTAAGATTCTCCACTGCTGGATTACCTTCCTTGTTTAACAACAAAAAAAATGTCTAATTAATCTGCATTAATACCAATTCTCAGTGAGTATGAGAACTCTTCATATACAGAACCTAACACTAGGAGAATACAAATTAATAGGTTACTACAGCTCAATAAAGCCAGTGATTCACTGGGTTTCTCAAAAACAAAAAAAAAATCCTTTGCAAAATTCCCAGCAAGAGGCTACAGTCATGTTTCAGCAGTTGAGGTGGCAAACATTCTCAAAAGCACAGGAACGTCTGCCCAGCAAAGGCACACGGTGTGATTCGCAAGAGGAGGGCAGCTTGTGTTCAAGCCCAGTGTTCTTGAACACAATTAAATGACATTTAATACTGTCAGTCAAAGTGAAACTAAGCATCAGGAACAAGTAACCAGCAGAGAAATTGTAAACAAATTGGAGAATTCTCATAAATTGCTGATACATTTTAAAAATGCACCTTAAAACTAACTGACAAAATAGATGGTTTCCTTTTTTACAACACTAATGTGTTTTTAGTGATGCATGTTTATTGTGCCAAAGATTGACTGATTGTAAGTTTAGCTGTGGAATTATTCCACAGTCATATTTATGTTTCATGGACAGTTTTGCTATGGACTTAATTATCAAAACTGTACTATTAAGTACAAAGTTAAGAAGTTCACTTGAACTGCAGATCTGTTACCAATGTCTGGATCCCGCTGGAAGAAATTCACAGTGAAACTGATATTTAGCTAAGAAATGTTAAGAGCCATGATCAACTATCAGAAACCATGAATTAACTGAAGCAAATGGAAGTTTAATGCTTGCTCCTATAAATTCTTCTGCTATTTCCGCTGAAATTCCCTTTTCAGTATATATTTCTATGACAATATTTCTAAGAGCACCAAAATATTAGATTTTTTATTTATTCCCCATGCAACAAAATGAAGATTTGTGTAATGCAAATGGTCATGCAGGCTGATTTTATTTTAAACTAAACATCTGACTTTATTTCATAACTTAAATAAAAGATATTACTTCTTTAAAAATTACACAGATGTCTACATACAAGAGAATAGGAATGCAGAGATCTTATACTGTCATTTATGCTGAAAAATATTCTCCTCTGCTCTTAAAGCCTAAGTTTTCACTGCCTTTATCCAGTACAGTGTCAACTTTTATTACATAACACATTGATAGAAATGTACTTTTATCAGCAGCAAACATTCTTACCTAGGGTTCACAAAATTCAGTGAGCAAACCTAAAGGTTTGTTAAAGGAAAATAGTCTAGAGGAAACACAGAATGGTAAAGCAAATATATGGTAGGAAGAGTTGTCTTTTAGGAATGAAAAAGGGTATTATTTCTGTTTTCAAAGGAGGGCCTAACAGTTCAACCACAGACAGCCGAAACTTATCTCACTATTAAATTCCTAATTAAAAAATCTGAAAGTTAATGATTTTAATCTGGTTCCTAGATAAAAATATTTATTTAAAAAAGAGTAATTTCTGGACTAAGCAATTAAATCTGCTTACTTGGCCTGTAGCAGGTAAAATAGATAACAAAAATTTTCTCCTCAGCAATTTCAAGAGGAACACACTAATCATACCTAGGACTGGTTTGCATTATTCACCACAGACTTCAATTCTTTTTCATTAATCTGTACTTGCCCTCAAGAAGGAAAGCAGGAAACACTACTGCCCTCCTGCACACTTGCAAAACAGGGAGATATTTTGTTTACAGGCTTCATTTGTCTAACAGCCTTCACTTTATAAAGTTTGTTTCCCTTCCTCTCCCATTTCACTAGGGCTTGACCTTTCATCAGGGTGGCAGCTGCAGGGCTGGGATAACACCAGAGTTACTCTGCTGCCTTTGAAAAGTTTGGAAAATGGCACTGCCCAGTGAAAGCCTCCCGACACAGGGATGGCTCAGAGGGAAAGTCAGGGACATGCAACAGCCAAATGCTATGCAAAATTTAACTCCCCACACAAACCATACTCCTGCACACCCTCACTTTCTTATGAAGATGAAGCTGGCACTGTTTCAAACAAAAGAGAAGTGGAAGATAAATGCCTGCCCAATACAAATAACGCTTCCATGGGAAGGGTGGAGCCACTAGGAAGCAGCTGAATGGACTGGAACCTCTCCTCCTGCTGCCCAATGTTCCTGTTTGCTCCACACCTTCTGCAGCAAGACAATGGAGCATAAATCAGAGACAAATACAAAATCGAGTCTGCAGCTTTATCTAATTGCAACATCATCTCATGCTATGTCAACCTCACGTACTGCAGAAACTCCCCATTGCTCAAGAAGAAAATTATTTCTTGCCTGCAGAAGAAACCATCCATTTCAATCAGTTTAAAGGGCTCCCCACTGAATATTTGTTTTGGATCAATTATCTTCTGTGATCTCAAGTAAACAGGGAATCAGCTTCAAAGGGATTACACTAGTTTGACTA
Organism: Urocynchramus pylzowi; assembly: GCA_013397555.1. Lineage (NCBI taxonomy): Eukaryota > Metazoa > Chordata > Aves > Passeriformes > Fringillidae > Urocynchramus > Urocynchramus pylzowi. The sequence goes on from VZRH01004833.1 coordinate 129,665, forward strand.
CCTACACATTTCTCATGCAGACAAGTTTCCTTGCAGCTGGGAACCAGTACACAAACTCCATGCTTTCTCTGAAGGAATGAGGAAAAGAGATCCCTAACAGACTAGACACCATATTAGTGTGAACTAAGGTAAGGAGCAAAACAAGAGAAGGATGGAGCCTCAAAACAACAACAACAACAAAAACCAAACCAAAACAACAACAAAAAACCCAAACAAAACCCCAAACTAGACATAAATTTTAAGCTTAGAGACTGAATCCTGACCTCAATTAAATTCTTAAAAAGCATCAGGACATGTTATATTAATCTATTCAAATACCATAGCAAATAAAAGGTCTCTCTGAGCAGTAATACAATGTCAAATGAGAAAATAAAGAATAAAAACCAAAACCAAGGGATTTTTTTGTCCAGCCCAGCTGGACCCTCAGGCAGCATAGCTATGAAGCTGTCTGTTTACAGCAGTAAAACACTGCTTTGGGGAATCAGCACTGAAAATTTCAAACAAGGGTATTTAACAATAACTATCATTTGAGCAGGGAGGTTCTACAGCTACTTACAAACATTACCCCAACAGCACATTAAAAAATCCATAACACAATAGTTTGCACAAAGGCCAGTATTTTAGAAAGTGTGATTATAATTGGCAGCAAAAACTGATACTCCAAGAGTTGGAGACTAGTTCTTCAAATCTTCATGAGACAGAAAAATCTGGGAAAAGGAATTTTTGGTCTTTACAGAGACATTACCTGCTGGTCTTCTGGAATTATACAGATGAACAGACACACATCTAACCCACAAACTCATGGAAGATACCAGATTAGAGGTACACAATATACCTGTATATAACACAATTGCTTTGAAATTTGATCTCTTACAATGTGAACAACATTCGAAAAGCTCAAAGCTACATTGCTTCTGGAGATTTTGTTGTTCATTGGAGGCTCTTTTTGTTTGCTTGGGTTTTTTGAAAGGAGACGAGTTCATTCGCCTTCGGTGCACTTGAATTGTTTTCTATGGCACTGCTGCACTGACATTTTCAAAGAACACAACAGAAACCAACAAACAAGTAAACCGGAGCTGCCCCAAAACATCCACCCCTCTGAAATACTTGCACTGAAGGCAGAGACTATGAGCAAAACAAAACTCAGCAAGATGAAGTAGAAGGCCCTTTGCATAAAGGTGTGAATTACACCAGTTTCAAACGCTCTGCTAATGCACAGGCTTGGAACAGCTCCTCAGGAGGCCCTGAGAAAAAAAAAAAAAATAAGAAACTGAAAGAAAGAACAAAGAACTTCTGCCCATCTTGTCCCCATTAAGGGAGCACTGTTAAACCTACATCACTTTGTCAATAATCTTTAGAGTAGAAGAGCATCTACTTCCTTCCTAATTCACATGCAATAATACACAACACGTTTTTGTCTGTTTTTAGTTTGGTGTTGTTTTTTGGGGTTTTTTTCAGTGTGTAATGGTGTAGATAAATCAGTACATTTAGATGCTGGAAACAACCACTCTGGAAGACATTTGGTTACATGATGTCATCAAACTTTGCAGCAGAACCCACAACCATCCTGAGAAAGCCAATAAAGAAAAAAACCAAAGCAAAATGCTGTTTTGTAAAGCATAAATTACAATGTTTAAAGTAACTCCTTTTCCCCCTGCTCTCCTTTCTACTCAGCTACAAGTCAAACGGGATCTGGGGATCTGCTGAAGCCTGAAACCAGACATGCGTGTGAAACAACCGGTTCTTAAAGACCACGTTTAGATTTTAAGCCTGCGAATAAAGACACTGAGCACCAACTTATCCCCGCTTGTTTAGCGGCGCAATGTTTATTGCAAAGGCTTTCCTTCTCCTTAGGTAATCCTTCGCTGCAAGGCAGCAGCCAGTCTAACAGGACACCTTTTGTTCCTGCGAGAAAAACCTCAGCAAAGCCGCGCACAACCGGCTCCGGCCGCGGGGCCCGGCCGCTGTCAGCGCTGCCCTTGCTGCCGCTTTCCACCGGCGGGGCTCCCGCGGGGCGCGGCTCCCTCCCTCCCGCCCCGGC
>VZRH01004833.1:137308-152394 GCA_013397555.1 Urocynchramus pylzowi
ATATAAGTTTAAGGCAGAATTTTTTTTTTTTTTTTTTTTTTTTTTTAATTTTTTTTATTTTAGGCTCATGACTTCCTCTTAAAGTGTGATAGCTGCATTCTTATCAGTGGGGGTATAGCTCAAGAATAGTTGAATGCTGAAGCACATTCCATGGTAATATAGGGGGAAAAAATAAAATATAATTTACCTGCAACCTGATTACTGTTGGGGTCCTGTGTTGTCACATGCCCCTCCCTGCCTCCTCCCTGGATGGGTGAAAGGCTTGTTGCTGCTGTAGGTTTTTAACTTGTAAAAACCACTACACAAGCAGAAGGCAACAAAGGACTTCAGATTGCTTGCTGTGCAATCCAAATGCCTGACATATTTTACAATTCTGTTCCTCAAGCACGGGAACAGCAGTCTGTTGGCTTGCAGCAGGTGGGTCAGAGTGCCCTTTCTCCCTCTCATTTGACAGCTTCACTTCTCCATCAGTGGGACCTAAACACTTGCAGCCAGACTGTGTCCCCAGCATGCAGGTGCCCAAGTGTTTGACTTCTGTTAACAGCCTTCAGTTTTATTCACAGTGATATTTACCTACAGCAAAAGGAAATGCCTGCAGGGATAGCATGTGCTACCAGAACCGCTCCTTGCGAGGAAGACAAGACTTTGTGTGTTTTTCTTCTTTGTTGTATTTCATATGTATGAAGAAAAAACCAACTCAGCTCTCGTATCTCAACTTAAGGCAGACTTCGGTAGGAAAATAAAGTTTCTATGAAACTTCACAAGTCAGCCCTCTCTTTTGGAGGGGATGACTGCATCAGGGAATCAAAGAAAGGGAGAAAGCTGTAACTTTGTGGTATTTTGTGCTCCTGTAATTCTTGGTTTCTAGCTACCACTTTAACTTTCCATGTATACATATGAAATACAGATTTTCACATATATATTTTGAAGAAGCAATTTCTGTCTCTCCAGGATGCAGAAGAAATTATTACATTTACTCTTTGGCTGAAGCCTGCTCAGCATGATCTGAGATTGATTTCAACACTTTATCTCCCTTCCTGAACCTTCAAACTTGATTTTTATGTCACTTGAGCACGTTCTCCTTCCTATTATTTCCTTAACAGGTCTGGACAAATTCACATCTTTCAAGGTCTGGTGTGTTAACACCAATTTTTTTCTTCATTCTCCATTGTGTTCCCAATAATAACCTCACAAGAGGATTGATTCAAGATAGTACACGGTAACTTTTTTCATGCAACTTCATGTTGCATTATTCAAATATATTAATTTGGATGCCAAACACAAAATAATTACAATTGACCTGTGAACAGAACAGTTATTTGATGGTTAATGGCTTCATGCACACTTGTTGGAACAAGATTATGCTTGAGCAGTGCTGATATTTTAAAAGGTTGGTTAATTATCCAGTAATAATAATCTTAATCCAGTCTTAATAATCAAAATGTTAATAAAGGAAAAAGGAATAAAACCTTTCTTCTTGCTGCCTAATTCCATGACTTCTTCCAATTTTAATTATCTAGGCAGTATTTTCTAAATGAGACTAATTCCTTGTCAGAAATATTTTCCACCTCTGACAAGGTATTCTCACAAGCTCAAGAAAATTGCTGGGTTTTGCCTGTTAACTTTAGTTCATTATCCTTCTGTGAAATCTCACAATAAAGTTATACTTAGAAATTAAGATAATTTCAAGAGCAAAACAATACCTAGCAAGTGATTGTCAGAGTGCTTTATAGGGTTATTTGGGACTGGAGTGGTGCAATGGAGCAGAGAGTGCTGAGTGCTGCACATGAGTGACTGGCTGAGACACAGTGGCATTCAGCCAGAGGCTGGCTACCATGGCATGGAAACTCAGTTATTACAATAGTTTGGATCCCAAATCTGTTTGAATAAGAGAGGTTTCAAATAATCCATGTCACTGTTAATGTACTTCAGAACATGTCAGAGGATGTGATTCAGACTTGGGGGAGAGAAGGGAATTAGGAATAGCTGATGCTCAGATAACTGAGACTATACCAGAACACAGAATGCTGAGGTTTTTAGCCACTTTATCCCAGATCATTAATCTTGTCTATTTTATGCTCACATTGCATCCCACAAAACTTCAGAATTTCCAGAAGATGTTGAGTGTGGGGTTTTTTTTTGATGGTTTGGGTGTTTTTTGCTTGTTTATTTTGGCTTTGTGTTTTTTTGGTGCTATGGAAAAGTACTTTTTTCCCTTCTTTTTCTTTCTTTTTTCCTCCCAAACTGAAACAAAGATTTAATATTTTAAATAATTATTTGCTCATGTTTTAGTGCAAGCAATACCTATTTTTTGAAACTCATTGGTGTCAATAAGATGTACTTAGTGCATACTAGGTGTGCTTGCTCAGTAGTAAATGCAGTATTGGGATGGTTCAGTTCTGTATCTGCATTCAGATACATTCCCACATGTGTTGACCTATCTCCAAAAGGGGCTGTGGGATGGAGTAGAAAGTACTGGTAAAGTTTACTTGTAAGCACAAAGGAAAATTCTGGTTATGGGGGTTAAAGCTGTAAGTAAACAGATACAAAATAAAGTTATTTCTGTGGTCTACAATAAACTTTCTTCAGAGGAAAAGCTTGGCAAAGGAGCATATAGAAATGTTCATTACATCACAGCACAGTGTTGTACTGGGTAAGCTCAGTCTAACCAGTGTAAAACCTTAATTGCTATGGCATAGATTCTGATTCTTCAATAAACCTGAAAGAACTTGGTGGGGTAGGGGGGTGTGTTAGAGGAGCAAGGCAGCAGTAATAATTGCTTTCCTCTCAAAATTACCTGTTCAGCCTTTCCAAAGTAATACTTTACATGGAAGCAGCTCTCTCTGTATTTCCTCAGCCTTCCTATTCTACCCTCAGTGTTATTCAAAGAGAAAGTCAGATGAAGATTTTCAGGAATTATCTCTAGTCTGCAGTTTAATGAAAAATATGTTTATAATTGGGATATGCTCTGTGTTGTGCTTGTCAGTGGTTATCTTCTATCTGAAAGTGACAGAAGAGTGGAGATCGACCAATAATTTTTGAAGGTATTCATTTTGTATCTAACTGCACCGAAAAATCTTGGTGTACCTTCTTATGAAGTTAGTTTTTAAAGGAATTCTTACTAGTATTAATGCAGAACTATTAAGATATCATTTAAGTGCTTCTTTACAAATAGAGATACATTACTTTTAATATTCTGCTTTTCAGTGTGGATATGAAAAGCACATTTAACTGTGATTCCCAGCTGTCATGCTTGCTTTTTTACAAATGGGTGCCTGCAAAAAAAGGCCCTGTTTACTGCTGCTGAATAATAATTTCTGGATTTCATCTTGGCAGTGAATGTTGGGGAGATATCCTTTAAGCCACTGAATTGGAGGTTAGGACATTCATTTCAGTGTCAGCTGACATCCCAAGCTGGATAACAAATGAAAAGCAGCAGAGTTCAATTGCAGAGTTTAACAATAAAGCAGGAAACTCTAATTGCCAAGCTACTGGCAGCTGAAAGTTGAATTTACCGTAATGCTAACTGAGCAGATCTGGCTGTTGATACAGCATTACAAATATCCACTCTTCCTTAAACCAAGGAGAGGGCTTTTTGATTTTAAGAACCTACTGTGCACTGATGCATAGAATGGGTGGGATTATGCACAGCAACTTCAATATAGGGTCTAAAATATTTAAGTCACAATATTTTTAAAAAATACTATAACTTTTTAATGGACTCCTTTAAAAATTATTTGTACAAGGACAATTTAATCCATCTAAGAATATTCTTTCTCTTCCTCTGAAGTTTATATGAAATCTCTTTGAGCATTTGCCTAAACCCAGTACAGTCCAGGTCATCTCACTGCATAGTAATCAATACCTGACTCTTCTGTATTAAAAAAACCCACACACCTCCAGCACACTTCCTAAAAAAAAAAAAAAAAAAAAAAAGGCACTCCAAACTGCAAATGAAACATTCTGGGTGGAACAGTGGACTAATGTCTGTGTTACGGTTCATTAATTCATCGATTTACAATACAGTTCTTTAATGTGCATAATATCTTAACTGATGAAGTGTTATGAGTTTTTTTAAACATTAAACATTCCAGCCATAGACCCTCATTTCCCCCATTTTCATCTGTCAAATATTATTACTCCTACTCTGTCTCTTGATAGAGAATAACAAACACATCCAACAGCTTGTTTAGCTTTGTTGCTCAGGTACGAGCAAAGATAACACAAGGTATGTGTAAAACTCACATTATCAATCAACAAATGCATGTTTTTATAGATGCATGCATGGTTAAAGCCTATCCTTGACACAGCTAAATGTGAGATTGCTTATTTCTGTTGCATGCATATTTATGTCTGACTAGTTAATGAACTGGATTATAAAACATGTTAAAAAATTTTGGGCAAGGGAGTAGAATAGATACAAGAAATTCTAAATGGGAAAATTTATACTCTGCAGAATAGTGACCTGAACTGAAATAAGTATGTCAACAAAGGTCCATCTTCATGTATCATATGCCACTTTCATTTCCTTCTCCATTGCCACTGCAGCATGAAACAGCAATGATGAAAAATGTCCCAAACTCTTGCTGTGAGAGCTACTGGTTTTCTTGAATTCTTGTGCAAAATTCTGGTTGTTACCAAGCAACTTATGCAAGATGACCTCTGCCTCTGAGTACTTCCTATTGATTTCAACAATACTGGTCATGAGACTACCATTATGCTATCAGGAAATATCAGGAAGTATGGTCTTTGGAAAAAGTCAAATTCAAGTTTCAGAAAGGTCTAGGGCTCAGTTTGTGCTGTGAGCAGCCTGAAGGCTCAGTGCTTACTTTCCTAGATGCTCCCCCAGCTCCTGGAACAAGCAGGAGTTTGTTGGCACAGCATGTAGGGCCAGCCAAAGGAGAGGCCTGTCAGAGCACTGACAGCCAGGCAGCTCCCTCAAACCCCCTGAAAAGGCAGCACAAAATGATTTGAAGGAGACACAAGCACTGTGTGTGCAGTGTGTTTGAACAACCATGGAGGCATCTACCAAGGCTCTGTTAGAACCCCTCATTTCCACTAAGTAAGGGACACAGTTGCTAGAGAGAAAAGGTGACATTTCTGAGTCTTTTGTGCTTTTTGCCTGAAGTGTGGGGTAAAAATATCTTCAATTGGAGGGTGCCACTTGGCACTGAACAAAGTAAAGTAACTCTGAATATTTAATATTTGTCAGCTAATGCATATCTAGATAAAACAATCTGATAAAGAAAATTCATTTAGACTTTGGCTTCCATGCCAGGACTCAGAGAACGAGTTTCTGGATGCCTTCTGTTCTCTTTGAAAATCTTTGGCAATTTTGATGATGGTATTTCTGTAAAGTGATATTTGTTTTCTTTAAGAATATATTTCTTCCTCATTTTGCTTCAAATCTATAAGATATTACGGTTTCCTCTTTTGGAGATGGAGAAAAAGAGGCAATGTATTTCACATCAAACATTCCTTGTACGTAATACAAATGTGTTTGCCATAATATTAATATTTAAGAGAAAAAAAGAGACATAGCAAACCCCACGAATCTAAATTTAAGGAATCCAGTCAGAGACCTTTAAGTCTTTAGCTAGACCCTGGGAGGGCTGTTTTCTGTTCTGCTCTGGGAGAGGAAGAATGCAGTTTTCCCCTAGAACAATAGACTGTTTGGTTGTACCCACCTTCTAAAAACAAAAGATAAGAAAGAGCTTCTCAATAACAAAATGCTAGTTTACTTCAGCTCCACTGTGCTTTTGGAGAGAACTAGCAGTTATTTGAGATAATCTTCTCAAGGAAAAGTCACTCTGGTTGATAACAAAACTTCCTTTAAGAGAATTTGAGCCAGAAGTCTTTTTTTCTGAACTATCTCCTATGACTGTGATGCAGTGTTTTGTTGAAGGCTTTGGTCAGTTAGGCTGTGATCTTCCCATTTCAGTTCTACCTGCTTCAACTCTAGAGACTTCTGGGTCATTTCTAATCAAACTGTTCACTAGCTAGAACTAATTATAAACTGCTGAAAAGTAAATGCCCTTAACTCAAGTAGGCACTTGAGCCAGTTAGGAAAATAGCAGCCCTAGGGAATGGGTACCATCCCACACCCTCATAGCCAACAACCTGCATTAAAACCCACTTTATATGTGCTATTTGAACCTGTGTTTCCGATGTTTACCAGTGTAAATAACATGTTGTTGGGGGTACATACCTGAGATATTCTTGACTTTGCTCCCCCAGAAGGCAGCCAGTGAAGAAAAGTGGGAAAAGTCTTCCCAAATCCTTGAAAATGAGACTAGTCCACATCAGATGGCCTGGAGCAATTCAGTTTTTCAGGACAACCTCTTGTGAAGAAATCTACTGTTACCTTCAGAGTGTTTACATGGGAGGTGACAAGTCTGAACAGGCAAGATCTTTCTTTTAGCAGTAGTCATTGCCAGGCAGGTGACAGGTGAAAAAAATTCCTGGAACTCCACAGTGTTCAAAGGCAGACTCAAAAGTTTATGAACCCACAGTTGGGAAGCACACCAAAACCCCAAATCCTGCCCTGGGCAGGGCTCTGAGGGAGTAACAGAGCAGCCAGGGATGCTTTTGCTGAGGTAAAAACCCCGAGCAGGACGAGGCCTCCAGGGCTGCTCCTGCTCTGCTCAGAGCAGAGGCAGCGCGGCCCGGCTGTGCTCGGGGCAGGCCTCGGCCTCGGCCTCGGCCTCGCTGCAGGGCCGCGGCTGTGCTGCAGCAATGGCAGCGAGCACTGCCCTGCTCTCCCCTGGCTTCTCCAAACCCCAGCACATTGCTCTGCCATGGCTGTGCTGCAGCAATGGCAGCGAGCACTGCCCTGCTCTCCCCTGGCTTCTCCAAACCCCAGCACATTGCTCTGCCATGGCTGTGCTGCAGCAATGGCAGCGAGCACTGCCCTGCTCTCCCCTGGCTTCTCCAAACCCCAGCACATTGCTCTGCCATGGCTGTGCTGCAGCAATGGCAGCGAGCACTGCCCTGCTCTCTCTTGGCTTCTCCAAACCCCAGCACATTGCTCTGCCATGGCTGTGCTGCAGCAATGGCAGCGAGCACTGCCCTGCTCTCCCCCGGCTTCTCCAAACCCCAGCACATTGCTCTGCCATGGCTGTGCTGCAGCAATGGCAGCGAGCACTGCCCTGCTCTTCCCTGGCTTCTCCAAACCCCAGCACACTGAGCCTGTGCTGCTGCCCTTACCCAGAGCAGAGGAAGAGGCTGCCTCTGTCCTCTTCCCCTCTACTCTAGTTCCCTTCCAAAACAGAAAGCACTGATCTAAAATAAAGTGCTATTAGCCACAATAGAGTCCAGTGTATCTCAACTTATCAAACTATCTGAACTGTGCAGAAAGTCATTATAAGATAGTCCTCACTCTGGTTCAGGGGAAAAAAGCCCTTGGACACATCAGATTTACTTCAAGCAAGTAATTTTCAAGGACTACAGTATGTGCTGAACAAAGTCCTTCTCACATAGCCTTAACCTATTAACTGCTCTTTAAGTTCAGACATAATCTTGGTTAAAACCCACAAAACTGCCTGTTCTCACATGTGACCACATCAAGGGACTCTACTTATGCTGAGGGTTATTAAGCCTGTTGGACAGGTTGTAACAGCTGGCTTCCCCACTGGCCCCATAGAGGCTTGCAATATCGTGACAGCAGTTTTCTGCACAAGGTTTTCTGATGACTTCTAATGGTTTTCTGCATGAAGCAGCCTATTCCTCTGGACCCTTGTTTCCTAAGAGCAAGACCCATTGTTTCTGTTGAGCTAAATTCCACCCCCGTTCCCTACCAGAATAGCTGCTGCAGTGTTTTGACATCTGACACTGAGGAAAAGCCTTCTCTGAGTCTCCTCCTGCGGCAGCGTGAGGAGCTGCTTGGGCTTCACCAGAGTCAGGCTGTGCACTCTGGAAGGCGTTTCTACTTTTCTCTGAGCTTTTTTCTTTATGTTTCTGTAGCCAGCCACAGAGCTCTGTGTGTGTACAGATGACAGATGTGTTTACATTGCTTTATAGGTGGGATAGTTGTAGAATTACACATTGCCAGATAAATGTGAAATGCTGGAGTATGCTTTCAAACCCTTACTGCCATCAAGATACCTTTTAAAAGATGTTCCAATGTACAGGGTACCATTTTTCATGGCAAAGTCTTAAGTGTATATTGTACTCTTCAAAGTAAGGTGCTTAAAATGAGAAAATGGGATCTACTGGAAGTCAAATTCACCATGTCAGGAAAAGAGGGAAACTGTTCTTTCCCTTATTGCTGATTTTTTTTCTCTATTTCAGAGCTTGAACCAGTTCACTTTCCCCAACAGACACTTTTGCTCTGTTTGATGTAGATTCAGTGAGGCTTTTTGCACATAAGCTTTGAAGAAAGTCTTCTTAAATGGGTAAGTATTGCACCTGTAGCATGACACTTGTCACCTTTTTATTCATCTTAAAAAGTTAGCAACAATTTTCAAAAGGTGCACAACAGATTATAAGGACAGCTTTGACAAGACCAGAGGAAAAATGATACTGGTTTAATGCTCTGGGGGTTTTGGAAGACTGTAAAGTACGAACTGTCATGAAGCCAACTTAATATAACTGTTTTCTTTATACTCTAAGGATTCACAAGGGACTTCACCACTAGCAAAAAGGAAATAAAATCTGTTGTGCTAGAATAAGACTTTGTTGCTTACAATTTTAAAAATGACACAAAGTTTCCTTACAGGAAATGTTACATTCATACAAATTCCCATATTTATTTGTAGACAAAAATTACCATTCACATAGCAGAAAAAATAGATGAAAACAGAGACAGGATAGACTTAGAGCCACTATGAGTTATTGGCAAACAGACCTACAAGATAGCAATAAATACAAATACACATAAATTTTACTTAAATGTAGAGAAATCTTTGTTGTCTCATTCTTAAGTACCAGCCTAATTTAGTAACAGGAATTCTTGAAAATAAATTACTACAGGAATGCAAGTGAGGAGCTTGTAGAGTCTATTTCAGGTAAAGTTTAGCTTGTCTTCTGTTGTTACACTAATCGACCAAGATATACTGACTTGGGATATTTTTTCTTTAGATCAGGCCACTGAACAATGAAATAATCTGAAAAGTAGTAAAGAATCTTTCCAGACAAGGATAAAGTTTCCACACGGCAGATGCTCTCTACATACACAATGATTGTTCTCTTTATTCGTAGAAGGCCAAGAAGAAAAGCAGATAAACAGACAGGAACACATGTTCCTGGTCCATTGCACAATATCTAAAAGAGAAGAAACACATTACAAAAGTAAGTAATGAGTTTTTCATACAGTAAAGAATTAAGTGTATATTCATTTAACATTACATTTACACAAAAAATATATTTCAAAAAATATTTTTTAAAACCCAAAAAAGGCAGGTGAACATGAAAAAATAGAAGGGGCTAACAAAATACATTATTTCAAAGTACCAAATAATAGCATATGCAAAATACCATATTTCTTTACATGTAATGAAGGAGGAAAAGACCTCTGAGATGGCACAGTTATTTCTATGGAGGAAAAGTTTAAAATTCCTTGACTCGTGGGTATATAACCAAAACAACTTCCACTCTCAGTCACAGTTTTGTGTTGTATCAGTCATTAAATCTGTGCACATAATAAAGCCAAAGAAATTTAATTAGGATTAAACCTGGGATGCAGTTATAAACCTTTTGAACCTTGGCTTAAGTCGGCAAAAAACTTAAAGAGTTCATCAAAAACGTGCTGATGAATTAGGACCTTCACAAGAATCTATTAGCTGATATGTGTGACTAAATTTTATTTTTTATTTTTAATAAACACTAGGAGACGGTTAAAAGCATACAGAAGGAAGGTGTTGTGGTAAAAATATGTCATGTCCTTTGAGCAGAGATCTCAAATTCACTTATAAATGTTAACAATAAAAGAAAGTACTCTTTTAATTTTAGACATTGTTCAACTGAAAAACAGATTGCTTAAAAGTAAAAGGATTAAACCAGGGTATATTAGCCACTCTACTTGGTATTAAAATTGATTTCAGGCAAGAAATTTCTTACTAAACTTAAATACTACCATGTAATCAGCACTTTTCTGCACAGCTGGGGTTACATGGAAATAAAGAGTTCTTTTATAAAATCATGGCCCTTTACCCCATAAACTCACTTTTTTTTTTTGTTCCAAGTTCACCAGCTTGTGAAAGATATTATATTGGTGGGGGGAAAAATCTGAATTTCTGCTTCAGAGCTGTAACAATTAGTTCAGAACATTTCCTTTCCTGCTTCATGGCAAGATCCCACTGCTAATCTGGTTAGTAGCACCTTGCCTCAGCTAAAAGCAGCAACAGATTTGGTGCTACAGAATTCCAAATTCTCTCACATTCTTTGCCTTGACCATAGTACCAGGAACCCAGCTTGGGGATGTGATGACTGTAGTACTGTGTTTTCTGACCAGAATCAACAGACTGTAATGCAGTTTCTAAAAATGTTCTGATTTTATTGTTGATCTTAATTGAACTATTTATTAATGCAAGACTTTGCTGATGCTTTCTCAGAGTCCCTTACAAGTAATGTGCTGTATGCAGTTTTAATCTTGAAATTTTAGGGTATCAACATCCACAGATACTCAAATTTGAAACTTGCAATGATGTACTTATTTTGTATTATTTTTGTATTATATAGCTCAGAACACATCATCTTTACATCCTAGAATTTTGAAATCAGAAGAATACTGTGGTTTCAAACCTCCTGCTGAACCTGATTTCATGCACATCCACACTGGGACCTTATATCCTACTCTACAATCCACTGAGAATGAAGATCTGGTTTTTTTATACATTTGGCTTGGTGAATAAGGACATGAACCAACCACACATGCTGCCTTTTTGCATTTCAAAGAAACTTCTCCATATCTGTAAACTAAATAATGCATTTTGTCATATTTCCTGGAAAGTTTGATTAATTTGCATGACATGTAACTTAAGGCATGTTTAGGTATCTCTATTAGTAATAACATTTGTTTCTGTAGTGTAAATGTAGGTAGGCATAGGAAACAATTTGTTCTCCTGTGTCTGCAGGCAAAGCCCACCAGCATCCCTGCAGAAGCTGGGCTGTTTCAGATAAGTGGATAAGAAGCACCTGAAGTCCCAAAAAATGATTTACTACTTACTATTTTTGTGAGCTGAATATAAAGTTTAACTACTGATTTCCTATTCAAAAATCAGCTTTAAGGGAACAGACAAAAATGATGAACAGAAACTGCTGTTCTGCTGAACAGAAACTCCACTTTCCCTTTCCCCTAGCAGAGCTACCTGGAGTACACATATTGTCTTACCTCCACTGCTCCCTGGCCCTTTCCCTGTTCTATTGCCATCCTCTCTCCTGTCCTTTCCTCAGTGCCATCATTTTCCATCAATTGGTCTGTACTCTACCCAATCCTCTGAGATGTCTCCCACCCATCCTCTCTTTCCTAGGTTTTTTTTTGTGATCACTGGTGTTCATCTCTCTTTGCATCCCTGTTCTCAGGCACCCTTCCAGATCTCTTGCTTCTTGAATGGCTCTTGCCATTAAATGCACTCTTTTAGCCTTCATCTACTATGAAAGCTCAAACATTGGTCCCTTACTTTCCACAGTGTGACACAAAATATAACAGTTGTGGACATGATTTAGGTCAGGTAGCCATCCTAACATTCTACTGAGCCCAGAAGTTGAGAACTGCAGAACAGGTTTTAGAAAAGGCTGAATTTTTACAATCATTGTCTTTATCAAGTCATAGAATTCATCCTACTCCTCCCCTTTATTAAGACTGGCCAGCAGCTCCAGTCCTTTTGGTATTTTGGTATTCTTGTGTCTAGATGCACACATAGAGGTAAATGCCACAGTGAATTCCAAACTAAGTGTACTCACAAAAGATCATGTAATGAAATAACAGTAAATGGGTCTATTTGTAGATCTCTGTGTAGCTCTGAAGGCCACACTGAGCTGCTGTTATTACTTTACTGAGGTACAAAACAGAAAGACAGCAATCAAAATTAAAATCATAATAAAATACCTCTCCTATATTCAGGTTTTGATATGATGCATTCAGTTCAAACTTTTAGTTTACAATTTCTGACTGTTTATAATTTGTAAGCTGCCTCTCAGATGCCCTTTGATCCACAGAAAAGTATTTGCACGCAGGAAAAAGGATCAGGAAAATGATGGACTTGGCATCTTTAAAGAAAACATGATCTGATCATAACTCATGTCCTCTGCTCTTTTCCCTTCCACATATATGAGTTCAAACAGGACAAAGCAGATGTGGCTCTATAGGATTTCTGTATGCAAAATGCTCATATAATACTCTGATTATAGATGATCCTATCCCAAAATAGGATAACAGAATGGACCAAAAATGCTTGGATTTAGGAACTGGCCAAGAAAAAAGACTGTTATAAACCTGCTGAAGCCCACAAACAGATCCCTATCTGAACTGGTGGCTGTGATCTGTAAGTCAGAACTAAAAATTAACCTTCAGTTAACCTTCAGTACGTGTCTACAGACATGTGCTGCTTAGAACTGGTGCAGTTGCAATTGCAGTGGCAATTTCTCTCCAAAAATCTGGTCTAACCAGTCCTATTTACTCTCTCACACTGCCAGCAGGAAGGGAGACCAATGGTCCTTCTGCTTGGAGTCCAACATCATACACTCTTCAAATGTATGGTGTACAGGGCAAACTTCTGAGAAAACAAATATGTACATTATAAAGAAGAGGAACCATTGCAGAAGGTGTAAGGTAGAAATGCTGCTGTTCAGCTCCTGCCTGTACACAAACTGGAAAGGATGATGGAAAGGAACTGAATCACCTACAGCCTTCCTCAAAGATGAGAAGATGAGCAGTCCTACTACTGAATTTCAAAGCACTATTCAAAAGTAAATTTTGGAGATTGATATCTTACACCTTGAAAAGACCAAGGCTTTTGCTTTTCCTCACCAGCAGAATACCAGTATCTCCAAGTGAAGCCCATGGCAATCACCAGTATGCTCTGGGGAAGAGGCAGGCATCTATTGGACAAGAAGGGACCAGGCCCTCTACAAGGTCAGGCAGCTGCTGAGGGTGTTTCCCTCGAGCATCTATTTACAATTCTCTGTTTCCCTAAGTATCCATTTACTTTGGCTACAAGGCTGCCTGTAGAATATTTGTGTTGCATGAGATATATCTCTGAAAATCTCTGAGTTCAGCCTTCCTTAATGAGGCAGCAGAAAGGGGGAAAAAGGGGGCCAAAGACAATTTTTGTGTTACTTTTGTGACCTCTTGAGCTGCAATTGTCCAAGGACTTTCCTGGTCACTGGGGGTTTCTACTTTGTTGCCAAGAAGCTGTAAGGGATTGCTCCAAAAGCCAGTGCTACAGGTCTCTCTACACTATTCATATGCACCTCTAATGCAAGGAAATGTCCAGCTCACTGTTAAATTGGCTCACTGGCTGCCTGGGCTCACAGCTAGGTCTATAAACTAAGTCCTACACACTAAAATTCTCTGCCAATTCAATCTAACCAAATTCTAAACAATAAAATAAATGAATCAAGCTGTATATTAATGGAGGTTTAAAAGTAAAGGATCAGAATACAACATTTACTTTCAGCAACTCTAAAAATTTAGTTTCCTATTAATCACTTTTATAGAAAAATTGAATAGTTCTTGCCTTTGTGTTTCAGATATTTTCCACAGCTGTTGAAAGAAAATAAGCTAAGCCAGCAGCCTGGGAACACCAGGAACACTGGCACACAGCACCACTGCTGATAAAAGCTACTTTAGAGTTGGTGAATGCAGCACTGTAGCAGAGTGACATTTTCCAGGGAAAACACTGAAAGCAGAGCTTGCAGCTTCACTTGGATTAAATGCCACTGGTCAAAGCAAAAATGAGTAAAGCAATAAACTTGCAGTTTTTCTCATAAGTACATAAACATACATTTGCTGTGTATCTTTAAAAGAACAAGTGTTTAAGTACTACTTATGTTCCCAAAGTACAACAATCAAAAGGAGGACAATGAGCGTCCCCCTTAATTTAGTAGAAAGTGGAAAACTAATTTGCAATTTGCTTTGCATAGGAAACTGGCAACACCTGCTGTTCTCCTTAATGACCTCTGCAGAGATTGGCATTTTGTCACCTGGTCAAGAGCAGGAAAACTGCCCTGCTTGTGGGGCTGGGGAGGATGGTGGTGTGGGAATGTGAGTGTGTGAACTGGAGGCTGTGCTGCCTGCCAGGCATGGGGCTGCCTCCTGCAGTACCTGTAGGACACTGCCTGGGCCTCCTTCATTCTGGCAATGCTCCCTACCCCACCGTGCTGAGCACCTGGAGATCAGACTAAGGGAATAGGAGGTGGTGGTGATGGACAACTAAAAGAGGCAAAGGCAAGTGGAGTGATACAGAATGGACCAAAGCTGGGTTAACTGAATGATCCATATCTATGCAATTCCTACCTTTTAACTGCTATGCAATCCTACTTTTAACAATGTAGGAAAAACCTCTTAGATATTCCTATGTTATAGGAATAATGAATTCTTTTGTTTGTGTGGTTTTTGTTTTGATGGGGGGAGGTGGTTGTTTCTGTGGCACAAGAAGAGAGAATCTGCAATGAATACATTAGTATTCTGCTATGTAAATTACAGCATCTCATGAGCTCATCAGCCCTTGCTTGGTTTTAATATTATATTACTATTTCAAAAATTTCACACTCAAATACTTAAGCATGTTGAGAGGGAGTATTCTTATGGAAGCTTTTGCTCTTTAGTATGTCTGAAAATTCAAGTTGTGAACATTGAGAAAAATTTGCTTAGAATTGTTAATACTTTTTACAGTTTAAAAAAGGCAAGAACCTTTTTCAACAATTCCTTATTATTGTTATTGATGGGGAGAAAGAAGAATTTCAGGTTCTGTTTGCACAATAGAAAGGTCATTAAACTACCTACTGGTTTATTCTTTTTGAAGAGTGAAGATCTTATCCAGTTCACTTTCCTCTACCACCTGCATATAAAACCAGCTAAAACTTCACACCCTATTTTCTGTTTGAACTTACCTACAGAATGCAAGGCAGGACAAAAAAAAAAAAAA